>CM071932.1:80992650-81592650 GCA_016081115.2 Rehmannia glutinosa
TTCAAAATAAAGCACTTACATCCAAATATTTTGAAATAACTAATATTTGGAGTTCTTCCTTTCCAAAGCTCATATGGAGTTTTATTCATTTAGACGAATATAAACTCGACACGACATAGCAAGCGGTACTTACGCTCTTCTCGCCCAAAAATATTTTGAAGAGAAAATTCATTGAGCATGGAACGACTCATTTCTTGTAGCGTTCGATTCTTCCTTCGCCACACCATTTTGTTGAGGTGTCCTTGGAGCCGAAAAGTTGTGTGTATATCCCTTGGTTTCACAAAAGACTCTAAACTCACCGTCAAATTCTTCGCCGATCACTTCGAATAGTTTTAATAGTATCTTCCTTTTCATTCTCAATGCGTCTACACAACTTAACAAACTCATTAACGTGCATCGCTTTTATTTGCAAGAAAAAGAGCCCAGAAGTGTATCTAGAAAAATCATCGACAATAACGAAAGTGTAATGTTTTCCACTTAGACTAGCCGTACCAATATCCCCATACAAATCAAGGTGAAGCAATTGTAGGGGTTTGGTAGTGGAAATTTCATTTTTGGGCTTAAAACTACTCTTAACTAATTTGTTCTTTTGACAAGTGTCACATAAGCCAAGATTTTCAAAATTCAATTTGGGTAGTCCTTTTACATGTTGGTTTTTGTAAATATTTTTCAAATTCTTGTATCCAACATGTCCGAGTCGCCTATGCCATAAACTCGTTAAATCATTATTGGCGACAAGACAAGAAATATTTTGACTAACCAAATCACTAGTACAAATTTTGTAAAGATTGCCTTTTCTATTTGCTTCACAAATAATATTACCATTTTTAAGAATAAGGCATTTTTCTTTATTAAAAGAAACATCATAATTTGAATCACAAAGTTGGCTAACACTTATCAAATTAAACTTAAGCCCTTCTACTAAAAGAACATTACAAAGAGAGAAAGAAGAGTTACCAATTTCTCCATTTCCAAGAATTTTTCCTTTGCCATTGCCGAACATGACCATACCCTCTTCTTGGAGCTTGATGTTGGTAAAAAGCTCTCTCCTCCCGGTCATATGGCGTGAACATCCGCTGTCCACGAGCCATTTTGAATCCTCCATGGTTGTTATAGCCCTATTACCTCATTATTTTCATCGTCTATAGCCATAAGACCATGTTCGGTTTCACCTTCCTCGTCGGATGTCTCGGTAGCTCATCCCAAGTTTTGACATCCGCATTTAGAGCCTTCTTTTTCGGGAAAAGGCCTTTTTCTTTTGTTCCTCCTCATTGAGTTTTGGGCAATCGGCTATGAAGTGCGGGTTTTCCGCACTTAAAGCAAGCATTATCTCTTGGTTTTTCTTGCTTTATTTTTATTCACAAATTTTGCAAATTTTCGAACAAGTGCGGCCGTCTCTCATCATCATCATCATTATCATAGTATGCATTATTAGAAGAAGAAGCAAGACCTTTAGGAATATTTTGCATACCCGATTGATTGATGGTTGGTTTGGTATTTTTCCTCTCCTTGAGATAGACTTCATAGATGAGGAGGTCCCGATGAGCTCGTCAAACTTGAGTGTCTCAAGATTTTGTGCTTCCGTGATAGCCGTCACCTTTTCGGACCATGAGTAGGAAGAGCATTCAATACCTTACTACTTTGTTTTCTTCGGAGATGACTTTACCGAGGGCCACAAGAGGATTGACAATGTTGCAAGCCTTTCCACCATCTTGAGATGCTTTCACCATCATACATGTTAAAGTTTTCAAAGTCTTTAACAAGCATGGTCTTTCTAGCTTGCTTGACCTTCTTTGTCCCTTCATATATAGTCTCCAATTTTTTCCAAACCTCATGTGCCGACCTTATGTCTCGTATGCGATTGTACTCGGTGGTGGTAAGTGAGCAATGCAAAATGTTTAAGGCCTTACCGTTTAGAGAGAAAGCCTTCTTATCATTTTCATCGAACTCCTTGAAAGGTTTAGGAGTAGAAGTGCCATCCTCCAATTTTTTGTTGGTTGATCAACTCCTTCAATAACCACATTCCATATGTCAAACCCGCACTTTCCCTTGTAGAAAGCACTCCATACGGTCTTTCCAAAATGCGTAGTTGTTGGCGTCGAACAATGGTGGCTTGTTGGTGGAGCGCGGTGGTGAGATAAGCGTCATTCGTGAGCCATGGATCTTTCCTCTTTACTGGAACGAGCTAGCCAAAGAGTTTGGCTTTGATACCACTTGTTAGTCCAAGTGGCTACGATAATCTAGAGGGGGTGAATAGATTATCTCGGTTTTTCAGATTTTGCCCTCTTTTTCGAATAATCAAACAAAGACGAGAATGTAAATGCGAAAAATAAAACAACACTCGTCGATTTAAAGAGGTTCAACCCACCAGGGCCTAATCTCTACCACCCCAAAGATATCAGGGATGGATTTCAAAAGAAAAAGATTTTATTAATTTACCAAAAATTAATACAACACCTTGAGGATTACCACAACCCTCTTACACCACCTTGAGGATTACCACAATCCTCTTACAACACCTTGAAGATTACCACAACCTTCAAACACCTATCACCTAGATCACCCAAGTGTATTCTTACCACAAGAATACTCACAAGGATGTCTTGTGTTGAATGATGACTAAAATCAAGATTACAACTCAATAATGATTGATACAATATGAGTACAAGTGTAATCAAGAATTGAAAGCCTAGACCTCAAATTTGTGCAAGTGAAAGTGCTAATACAACAAGATATATGAAAGTGTTTGCTTTGTTTGCTCTTTGCTTGTATAGAGTGTTGTGTTTTGTTGCTTGAATGAAGCCTCTATTTATAGGAGAGGTCTTGGCTTTGATTTCAGGACATTGGCTCCTCCTTGGGGAGTGATTTTCTGCAAAAGAAACCATTTAAAATCATCAATATAATCTGTTAGAAATCAATCCCACAAAATAGGGAAAAGTCATCTGAAAATGCAACGGATAGTTTCTTTGTCAAAAAGGGGGTTCGACCGTGGTCGCACATAGATAAGATTGAAAAGAATTTCTGCGAATTTTTACACGGGGGACCGGTCGAGGGGTTCGACCGGTCGCCCTTAGTCTTGACCGGTTGAGGTTGATAGAAAATCAAAACAGAGAAGTCTCGCATTTGAGAGGGTCGCCCAGTGCACCGGCCGCGGGGGTCGACGGCCGCCCTCACCGGTCGCCCACCTGGTCGTCGGTCGCCTCCCCATTTTCTCTTACGCCCCATTTTCTCGTTTCAAAACTCAACTCAGGTACGGGTTGCCCTATAGGCGACGGCCGAGCTGAAACAAAAGTGTTGTCCAATTTTAAATCGAATATTAACTTCAAGAAATACTCAGAAAAATAGTAAAAACATTTTAGATCGATCGAAGTGTTGGGACAACATTTAGGGACATTGTTTTGGTATAAAAACTCATTTGAACAAAATCATCAAAATCATGATAAAAACATTTATCTAACACCTCTTCCTCCTCAATAAACTACGGGTGTTCAAACTGCACCTAGAGTGACTCAACTTCCACCTTCTCCATTCTCGCAGACGATTTTGGATGTCCGGATACGATGGAGAGTACATAATTACATCATCATCGTTCTCATCATCATCTCTCTGTTGCCCTTCCTTTTTCAGGAATGGAAGGCAACATACTCACGCCTCAACTCCTTCAAGAAAGATCGTGACAGTGGAGACACACGATCCTGTAACAGGGATTTCATTGCCTCGGCTTCTTGTTCTCGCTTGTTCTGTTTACAGCTGGTTCTTCAACTTGCCTCTGCTGATCGGCCTCAAGAGACATTATTTCATCTATAATTTCGGAGACTCTCTTCTCCAGTGCCTCAAGAATCTGCTCTAGCCGAGTGGCAGACTCATTGTTTTCTCAAGCTCGAGCGTTTGAAGATTCTTCTTCTTTTGGTTTTCACGAGAGGAATATCCGGTTCCACTTTCTCTGGTTCGTCGAGGTAAATGCCTTCGCTTGTCTTAGAGGTAGCCTTCCTTGTTGTGACAGTCTCTCTTTTTAATCTGAAGAAGGGATTAACGGTTCTTTTTCTCCATTGCGGCCGCAGGGGCAGTGACTCGGCCGCGGGGGTAGGTGCGGTTTTTTTTTCTTCTGCCGCAGGGCATCGGTCTTCTTTGCAGCTGCAATTTAGGCGCCTTCTCTTCTTGAAGGGGAGGAGATAACAACTGTTTCTTCAGGGGTGATTCCCCCTCACTTGTGTCCGCTCTCTTGGCATAAGCTCTCCTTCGTGCTCCGGGAGAGATTTGATCGAATATCTTTTTGTTAACATGGAACGCCTTTCCATGTCGGAGAGGAACACCTTTCACCTCCACCACCAATCACTAGGCCATACCCCAAAGATTCTCCAAACGATCCATCTCCTTGAAGGACTTATTCCGATATTTTGGCGAGTCTCCGTATACAAACTCAAATTGATTTACTTTATTCTCTTCCAAATTTGATGTCTACGCACTTAGCAACAATGTCCAACAACTTATGGTAATCTTCCTTGCAAATGACTTCTTATCACCGTGTATACAATCTTCGCAAAGCCACGATCGGGTTTGACCACTTCCTTCCATGCAGCCGAAGGTTTACGTCGGCTCATAGATCTCCAAGGCCTCTTCCCGCGGTAGCAAGCGATGTTCCGCCAAATCCTTGGCAAATGATTGTGAATTCTTTCCCGTGAACAGAGGACTTGATGCCATCGTCATGAACTTCGGGGTCACATAGAACTGCGCGACCTCCTCCATGTAGGTCATTTGAAACTCCATTGTGAGCGTTTCACCTTGAGACTTCTCCACTTTCTCGGCTATTTTCTTCACAAGGGTTTCGTCGAACCCTGTTTGATCATTCCTTCACAATCCATGGTAGAACAAAGGTGTGGATTTATTTTCCCAACTTAACAAAATCGTAAGTAGATGCCATTTCTTGAAGATTTCTTGTGAACGAAACTTTGAAAATGTGCTATGAAAATCAGAAGGTTTGAGAGAAAAATTTCTTTCTTTGCTTTTGAGAGAGATGAACAAGTTTGTGCAAGGTGAGAGAAAAACGGACGAAATGGTATATGTATGGGTTATGAAAGGATGTGAAGATGGTTTTTGAAATTTGATCAAGATCAACGGCTCAGATTTTGCACGCCGATTAACATTTAATTTCTCGCATTTAATGCGGCAACATTTATATCCAATCATAAGCTTGGTATGCAGGTTTTTATTTGTACACGTCATAATTATCGACGCGTCATTCTTAAAAACATTCCCGCTTAGTAAAACGATGCGTTTTTGTCACTTTGCTCATAAATGACTCAAACTTGCTTCTTAATCGATTCAACTCTTCTCTCTTTTCACATAGGTACTCAATGTTAGCTAACTCGGTGCGGTGACTTTCCGATATGGTTTGATTCACTTAGATGTTTCAAGAGCTCCGCTCTTTTTCCATCTTTTCATGTTCCATCTCTTTTCCTTGAGTCTTCTGAGTGTCAACTCAGCTCAATTAACCCTAATTCATGCTTGAGTTCTTCAAATCTTGATTCACATAATGGTTTTGTGAATATATCGCCTAATCTTGCTTATCGGTTGAGATGTATTCCAAGGTGATGTCCTTCTTTCAACATGGTCTCTTATGAAATGGTATCTGACATCAATGTGCTTTGTTCTTGAATGCAACACATGATTCTGAGTGATTGCAATTGCACTTGTGTTATCACACATAATTGGAATTTCATTTTCTTCAACTTCATAGTCTCTCATTTCTTTGTCTCATCCATAAGACTTGGGCACAATAGTTGCCCGCACTATATATTCTCCGGTGTGGATGTGGCTATTGAATTTTGCTTCTTGCTAAACCAGAAATTAACCTATTTCAAGCATTTGACATGTACCGAAGTACTCTTACATCCAAAGATAGTCGAATCTGAATAACCAATTAGCTTGAATCCACCTTCCTTTGGTTACCATAAGCCAACTTCTTGGCTTCCTTTAAATATCTCAATATTCTCTTGGTCATTGCGATCATGTGGCTTTCTTTAGGAGCGATTGAAATCTTGCACATACACTTACCGCAAAGGTGATATCCGCCTACTTGGCCGTGAGATAGAGCAGTGATCCAATAAGTGCTCGTATCTTGTTTGATCCACAAACTTGCCATCCGCATCCATATCCATTTTGATTGATGTATTCATTGGTATTTTTACAGAAGACTTCTCTTCCATACCAAATTTTTTCATTAATTCTCTGGTGTACTTTGTCTGACTTATGAATGTTCCATCCTTCAACTGTTTTAGTTGAAGTCCTAGGAAGAATGTCAGCTCTCCCATCATGCTCATTTCAAATTTGCTTTGCATGAGATTTGAGAATTTATCACATAGCTCTTTGTTTGTGGATCCAAAGATGATGTCATCCACATATATTTGAACAAGCAGTATACTCTTCCCATCTTGAATTCTGAAGAGTGTTCTATCTACTTTGCCTTTTGTGAATCCGTTCTCAGTCAGGAATTGTGATAATGTATCATACCATGCTCTTGGTGTCTGTTTCAATCCATATAGAGCTTTTTTGAGCTTGTACACTTTATCTCCAAAAGTTTTCTGCTCAAATCCTGGAGGTTGTTCAACATATACTTCTTCTTCCAATAATCCATTCAAGAATGCACTTTTTACATCCATTTGATATACAATGAAGTTCTTGTGTGCATCATAGACAAGAAACATCCTTATTGCTTCTAATCTTGCAACAGGGGCAAAGGTTTCATCAAAGTCTATTCCTTCTTCGCAATACCCTTTGGCTACCAACTTGCTTTGTTTCTTACCACGAGCCTTCCTCATTCATCTTGTTTCGAACACCCATTTTGTGCCAATAACATTTTGATGGGTTGGTCTTTGAACCAATTCCCACACTTTGTTCCTTTCAAACCGTGATTGATTTCTTCTTGCATGGCTTGAATCAATGTGTGTCATCCAATGCTTGTGACACATCTTTTGGTTCTATTTGAGAGATAAAACAAGTGAACATTGCTTCTTGTCGAGCTTTGGATCTGGTTCTTATACCTTCTCTTACATCTCCAATGATTAGGTCTGGTGGATGGTCCCTTAGCCATCTTATATCAGGTTGGAGTAAGTTAGCTGGATTCAGTCGTCTTGCAGCTGTGTTATTTTGATCAGCTCTCTCATCATCACTTAGCTGCAAGTTTTCCAGTTGTCTTTGAGATTCAGCTATCTCATCTTCATCTGGGTTTACAACTCCAGCTTCAGCTTCAACATAGGGACTCTTCTGCACAGTTGACTGATTCAACTTATCAGCTAACTCTTCAATGTCTTCTCCATTTACCTTGGGTTCATCAAACACCACATGGATGGACTCTTCTGTAACCATTGTCCTCTTGTTGAGCACTCTATAGGATTTACTTTCAGCTAAGTATCCCAAGAAGATACCTTCATCAGCTTTGGCATCAAAAGCCTTTAAGTTGTCTTTGCCATTATTATGGATGAAGCATTTACATCCAAATATTCTAAAATATGCAACATTTGGCTTTCTCCATGTCCAAATCTCATAGGGAGTTTTTGTCATTTCTCATTTATCATGCATCTATTTTGAGTATAACATGATGTGTTTATTCTTGACCCAAAATCTTTTAGGCAATCCGACTAACAAGGTCCTTGCTGCTTTCTTTGAGAGTTTTGTTCTTCTTTCTCGCAACTCCATTCCATTCTGTGAGGAGTCCTTGCGAGATAGTTCATGGGCAATACCATTTTCAATACAATGCGAGTTATTATTCCATTGACAAACTCGGTTCTCCGTCGATCTTATTTTAATGATGGTTTGACTCTTCTCATTTTGAATTCTCTTCATCAGATGTGGTAGCTTCTACAAGGTTTCTTTCTTTTTACACATGAAAATTGTCCATGTGTATCTTGAATAATCATCTACTACCACCAAGGTGTATTTCTTTCCACTTATGCTAGCTGGTTCTACTGGACCAAATAGGTCCATATGTAACAGGTGCAATATTCTTTTTGAAGATGGACATGTCTTTTCTTTGAATGATGATTTGATCTGCTTTCCCATCTGGCATGCATCACATACACTCTCCTTCTTCTATACTGAGTTTGGGAGTCCTTCTACAAGATTGCTCCTTGCAAGCTTGTTAATTGTCTTGAAATTCAGGTGACTCAGCTTCTTGTGCCACAACCAACTTGATTCGGCTGTGCTCATTGCTAGTAGACAAGTGCTTGGTGTTGCAGTTGACCAATCTACCACATACATGTTCTTTTGTCTACATCCTTGTAGCACTACTTCATTAGATTCACTGTCCTTGATTTGACATACACCCATGTTGAATCCAACATTGTAGCCCTTGTCACAGAGTTGACTGATACTTAGCAGATTGAAGTTGAGTCCTTCAACATATGCAACATCTATGATTTCTAATCCATTTTTCTTGATGGATCCAATGCCTCTTATTTCTCCCGGAGCATCATTTCTCCAAATATAACTTTTGCACCTCTAACCTCCTTGAATTTTGATAGATTTTTCTTGTTTCTGTCGTCATGTGTCCG
The DNA here is from genome assembly GCA_016081115.2 of Rehmannia glutinosa. Classification (NCBI taxonomy): domain Eukaryota; kingdom Viridiplantae; phylum Streptophyta; class Magnoliopsida; order Lamiales; family Orobanchaceae; genus Rehmannia; species Rehmannia glutinosa. The sequence goes on from CM071932.1 coordinate 81,001,200, forward strand.
GGAAGGAGCCACTATCCATGTACCAGGTTCCTTGGCACTCGGATGTTCCTTGAACCTGCAATCAAGGAAATTAGTTTTTAGGTACCCATACTTGCCTAGGTCCTGAGGGGTTAGTGATGTAAGATGATCCAACCAACCTATAGCCAAATGATTTGACTCTAAGGGGTTGCCATCTATCTGTGCCATAATCATAATTTACTTTGGCAAATTACTTGGGGGTTTTGGGTTTATACAACTGTCTCTTTTGTCTGTATGCATGTGTGTGTGTGTTTTAGCAATTGCCATCTTTGGGTAGTTGTGATACCTCTGTGTGTAGTGCTTGGATGCATATGTGTGCTGAAGATAACTCTTTTGCCTTTGGAATGACCTTTGCTGAGTTCTAGGCCTTTGCCATCTAGGCATGTATTCCATAGATCTTTGTTGATTTTTCACATTATGCCAACCAGCTTGGCTTGGGTAGTTTCTACCATTCCCATCATATGTGTTCCTTTTATAGAACTTCAGGGGCTTTTGGTAGCTCTGTTTCTTCTTTACACAGTACTTCCTATTTGGAATTTGCTGAAGAACTCGGCTGGATTTCTTCTCAGATGTCCTCTCAGCATACTCAACTGGCTGTTTTCCTTTTCCTTTATAACCAAGGCCAGTTTGGTTGTGGTTGTGCTTTGGAATGAATGTGTGTGCACCATTTGGAGTTTTGGATTTTTGAGATGCTTCATTACTTGAAGATCCTTTTTCCAAAATCACTTTGGGAGCTTGACTTAGCATAAAGGAATTAAATCCTAAGCCTGTCTTATCTCCACATTCTCTTTGGCTCATAATAAGATCATCCAAAGATTTAGATGCCTTAGTGAATGAGGCAATCACATTTTTGAGGTCATTTTCCTCTTTTCTATAGCAGACTATCTCTCGCTATTAACTTAGCATTTTCGACCTTTAGTTCTTTATTCTCATCGCCTATGTGGCTCAGTACTCGGCTCCTTAGTCACCGTGAGTTTTGGCTTTGAGCGGTTTGTTTTCCTCATTTAGCAGTGTGTGCGAGGATTTAATGTGCTCAAAGTCTTTCATCATTTTGCCTAATGAATCATAAAGATCAGTGGGTGATGAAGTGTGTGTGTCACAATCACTATCACTAGAACCGAGTGAGATGAGTTAGAGTGTACCTCATTTTCCTGGTCAGGTTGGTCTTGTTCTTTGGCCATTAAACGGATCAAGGCTTCTTCTCCGAGTCACTTGAGTAGTCGGTTCACTACTCTCCGAGTCTGCTTGTGTTTTTTTGGCTTGCTGTCTCAGATTTCGCGACCAACATTGCCTTTTTCTTTTCTTGTCTTTCTTCTTTCCTCAAGACTTTTCTTTCCTCTTCATTCCTGTATTTGTTGACTACATGATATAGGCAATCAATGGCATAGTGACCGGGTTTGTCAGTAGCAGTTCAAAGATAGATTTTCAACCTTTTGATCCTCTTTCCATTCTTGGATTGTCGACTCTTTGATACTCGGTCTTTTGATGCTCTACTCTCTTGGGTGCTCTATCTTCCTTTGACTTGGACGGAGCTGAGTGTCTTCTGGAGGATTCACCTTTACCTCTCTTGTAATTCTTGTTGAAGAACTTGTTAAATCTTTTAAGCATCAAGGCAATCTCCTCCTGATTGATGACTTCTTTGCCTTCAGCTCTTTTCCCATCCTCAACTATTAGAGCAGTTGTTTTGGGCACAACTGTCTCGTCTTGGTCTTTTCTTCTCAGCTCAAATTCGTAGGCTTTGAGATCTGAGAATAGCTCATGGTTGGATGTTTTTGATAGGTCCATGGAATGTCTCAGGGCCATGACCTTCATTTCCCACTCATTTGGAAGACTTAGAATCTTCATACACATTTCCTTCTCCGTGTATATTATTTTCCAAGTGCAGATAGCTTATTAGTAATTTCTGTGAATCAAGCATCCAGTTGATCCAGGGTTTCTCCTGTAAGCATTTTAAAATTTTCAAATTTTTGTACAGCAACAGATAGCTTATTTTCCTTGATTTGTTCAGAGCCTTCACAAATCAAGGTTAGCTTATCCCAGATTTCTTTGGCCGTCTTGCATGATTTGAATTTGTTGAACATGGCTTTGTCCAAAGTCTTGTAAAGAATGTCCTTGGCCACATTGTCTAGGTTGTATCTTTTTCTATCGTCATTTGTCCATTCAGCTTTGGGTTTTCAACCATAGCTGGTCTGGGAGCAGCATCCTCTTCTCCTTCAGCTGCAGCAACTCTCCTTACAGATGTGTTCACTTTTAAAATTTGTAGTAGCCCATCTTCTATTACTATCCACATTTCATCGTGTAATGCAGATAGATGAGCCTGCATACGAATTTTCCAATCGTCAAATTCCTCAATTGTGAACATAGGGATGCGTGCCAAATTTGCTTCCATGATAGTAACTTTGCTGAATAAAAGAGTTTTGAAAGATCAAGTGCTAAAGCAAGCTTTGAAAGAATGGAGATCTAGTTCAGTAACCAGTGCGGAAGGCTCAATGAACCAACCGCTCTGATACCACTTGTAGGTCCCAAGGGGTGTGAGTGTAAGGTTTAGAAGGGGGGTTGAATAAACCTTACCAACTTTTTAATTTAGTCCTTGTAAAATAGTTCAGAGTTAATTCTTCATAGCTAAGTCCTTGATGGACAGCTAAGTTAGTTAACAAAGAGAGTTAGCCACTCAACGACTTTGAAATTTGTTGATAGAATAACTCACCGCTTAGTCTAAAGCTTAACTCATTGTGATATGTTTTTTTGAGGAAGATTTAACACCCTTGAATTTGGTTTAAGTTTGTTTTAACACTTGGTTTTACCACTTTGTTAAATGTCAATTGGATAGCAAATTTATCAGCAGATATAAGATAATATGCAGATTGAAGTGCTGAAATTTAAATGACACAATAAATTTTATAGAGGTTCGAAGATGAGGTAATTCTTCTAATCCTCTCTTCTCCAACTCCTGGAGGAATCCACTAAGTATTGATCAGAGTACAAAGTGGTTATCAGTCCAGATGCAAGTCTTGATCACACAGCTGACTTGATCCTTTGGGACTCGATCGGAGATGCCTTGGTCACACGGTGGCTTCTCGTCCGACTCATCTTCTTCACAGGGCAGCTGCCTTGCTACTACAGCTCACTTGCTCAAGTTTCTTGGATTTGATCACGAAGCCCTCCAAGAACTTAAGACTGGTTCGACCTTGAACCTTTCTACAATCCTCTGTGGAATGTAGTCCCCTTTGATTCTTCAAATATTTCCTCTTCAACTGATTAAAGTCGTCTTTCCTTCACAGGTAAGTGTTGGATTGATTTTCTTCGAAGTTCTGGCCTGAGGATTGAGCTTGAATGACTTGAGAATATTTTTGTAGGTTACAACTCAAATGATAGCTTGAATGTTCGTAGTACGGGTAGTCAAGGTAACCTTTTCTCGATTGATTCCTCGGCCTTTTTATAGTGTTCTTTTGAAAATCTACCCGTTGAAGAGATAGGCTAATTTTCAAAAGACATTTGTGGTCGTTGGCTTGTCTTGTTGCGATCCTTGAAATTGACATTTCCTCGTATTTAATGAACCTTGACTTTTCGTAGTTCGACACAGTGCGAGTGTTTCCCATTAGTTTATTCCTTTTGCACGCTTTTGGGGATCGAGCACTTTAAGAAAGCGGTATGGAAGTATTACTTGTTTAAGTAACTTTCTTGACTTACGATTGCAACGGATCCTTTTCGATTGTCTTGACTTGATCGATTCCTTAACTTCCCGGATGACTTGAGTCAACTTCCAATCATTGGAAGACTCATCTGTCACTTCAACTTGAGACTTGGCTATCTTGGGTTGACTTGGTGACACTTCACTGTTGCATCTCGGTGATACTTCTCGGTCGAGTTCTATCTTCTCTTCCTTGCCACCGCATGCGTCGCAATGAGTCTTCATTCTAGTCTCCAGTTGACTTCTTGCATATTTAGGCATAGCTGACTTAACTCAGCTCGAACAGCCCTATCTATTACAATGCAAATTACAAAGGAAATGGGGTACCAACTTTCTAGTCTAAGTTTTACATGGCATTCATCAAAATCTAAAAATAAATTTTCCAACAGTCGGTTTCGTGTTACTCTCAGTAACTTTGTGTCGTGTTCGTGTCGTGATATAAATTGCCACCCCTAGTTGTCAATTTCAAGTATGGTTATATATGTTGTAAATTGGTAGATAATTTATTATCTCATATGTAGACACTAATCATGATTTAAGGCTTGAAATCATTTTTGATTAGCCTAGTTACCTACTATTAGTGGTTGTACATTTGATGTTTAATTAAAGCGCAAATCTTTTAATTATAGTTAAGGATGTTATCACCAACCAATAAATGCCAAACAAACAACCGAAAAGATGGCATTAGTTGTTCATTCACATCTCCTAATCCTCTTTCATTTCTTTTCTTCATTACTTTATTCAACGTTTTAGACTTTCTTTACAAGTTGGCCCTCTCATTCTCATTAAGAAACTTCCATCCACCTGAATTTACAATTCTATTGGAAATTTTGTTATATTAATTATTCTTCTATCTTAAGATGTGAATAATTTTGTCAAGCTACATGTCCATGAGTGGGGATTTAAAAGTAAGAGCCCAACACAAATGGAGACTCCATTGACAACTATTTTTGTTTTGAGAGGAAAATCAAGCTATGCAATAGGAGATCATCTCCGAGTCCGCAATGTCTACAAATTGATTAGGAGTCCCCAAATTATTGGCTCATTACAATGAAAATTAAAAGAAAAACGCGCTACGCTATGGGCCACAGAGTTGCCCGATCGTCTAACAAAACTAGAAATAACTGACTCAAAATGCGGAAAAAGCTTATAAATGCGATATCATTTAAGCTACAAGCTCGTAGTCATTCAAAATTATCTTATATTGCACTCCATTATTTTTTTTTACTTTCACTGGAAATATTTTTCTTTTCTTTTTAACCAAACCCCATTAAAGTCCAAATTCACGTAATCATGCATGCAATGTTTTTTAAATACATAGAAATATATAAAAAGAAAGGAAAAAGTCTTAATCACAAGCCAATCAAATAGCAAAGAAAAAACGATGCTAAACTTTAGGAAAAAAAAGAAACAACAAAATCACAATTTAAATGAAGGGCGTCTATTTCTAAATGATTTTTGAATGTCATTAATTGTCATTTATTTTTTTAGCACGTGCTCGAGTATCGTCTTGATGGTCTGTGGAATGTCAACCCATGATTCTCGAGCCGCAAGTGTCATAGCCTTCATGGCTCTTAGAAAATCACATGAGTGAAAGACAAATGGGGGTAGTTGAGAAGTAGCTAAGCTTGGTGATCTTTAAAAAGCTTCCAATTTGTCTACATCAACTTGAAAATCAAAGTTAAGAGGATAACATGATGTTGAAGATGTTGAATCATGAGTTGAACTCAAAACCGTTTCATCGCTCTCTTTTAGATTCAAATTTGATTCAACAACATCGGAATAAACCACAATAGCTAGCGGATTATCTTGCGTCGTTGGTATGGTGTGATCATTTGTAATCGTTTTAGTATAATTCTCTGAAATGAGATCCGAACTGCAATCTTTTTCCTGTAGAGCCTCAAACGGATTGCGAGTAGAGATGTTTTGGTGAGGGCATAAAGGGCTGATATTTTTACCATTACTAGTTGATTTTTTGTTGACGGCCACACATCCGTCATTGTCTATTGACGGAGATTTCCGAGTATGAGGTTGGTCCTCTGCACTAGATTGGTCTTTCTCGACATAGTCTGCCCACCATTTACTGGCAGTGACCCAAGAGGGCGAATCAACATGCACTGCAAAGACCGGTCCTTCCATCGAGTTATCCACGATCTTACCCTTATCCTTAGATGAATGGACAAATCTATACATCTTACGAATACATGATCTACCACCATTGGATGAATGATCACGACCTTGAGACTCCTTAGGAACAGAAGCCAAATATGACAACATGCATCGGTATTATTTCGAACGTGCTACGGGTGCAAAAGTTTCATCATAGTCAATACCTTCTTCTTGACAATACCCTTGAGCTACTAACCTTGCCTTATTTCGAACAATGTTGCCTTGATCATCAAGTTTGTTCCGGAATACCCATTTTGTACCAATAATTGTTTGAGATGGAGGACAAGGTACTAATTCCCATACATCATTTCTTTCAAATTGATTCAACTCCTCTTGCATTTCCAAAAACCAATCTTCATCCTCAATAGCTTCCTTAGCATTTTTAGGCTCTTTTAGAGATATGAGAGCTTTCTCGGCAAAATTCCTTCGAGTCATTACTTTATCAGGGGATCACCAATAATAAGATCTTTTGGGTGATCTCCTTAAATTTCAATGCTACGGGAAGATTCGAAGTATCACCCCTATCTTCTTGAGGAACATTTGAACTTGAAGGTTGATCATGTGAAATAGAAGGTTTATTATTATGAGCATCACTTTGAACAATAGGTTCAACAATATCCTCTTCATCACTATCGTCATTGGGTATTCTTTCAACACCCGAGGCTTCATTAAATTTGACATGAATAGATTCTTCAACAACCATGATAGTCTTGTTGTAAACCCGATATGCTTTGCTCTTGGTTGAATACCCCATAATTATTCCTTCATCGGCCTTAGGATCAAGTTTGTCCAATTGATCCTTAGTATTCAAAATAAAGCACTTACATCCAAATATTTTGAAATAACTAATATTTGGAGTTCTTCCTTTCCAAAGCTCATATGGAGTTTTATTCATTTTAGGACGAATATAAACTCGATTAATGACATAGCAAGCGGTACTTACGGCTTCGGCCCAAAAATATTTTGGAAGAGAAAATTCATTGAGCATGGAACGACTCATTTCTTGTAGCGTTCGATTCTTCCTTTCGGCTACACCATTTTGTTGAGGTGTCCTTGGAGCCGAAAAGTTGTGTGTATATCCCTTGGTTTCACAAAAGACTCTAAACTCACCGTCAAATTCTGCCTCGATCACTTGAATAGTTTTAATAGTATCTTCCTTTTCATTCTCAATGCGTCTACACAACTTAACAAACTCATTAACGGCATCGCTTTTATTTGCAAGAAAAAGAGCCCAAGTGTATCTAGAAAAATCATCGACAATAACGAAAGTGTAATGTTTTCCACTTAGACTAGCCGTACCAATATCCCCATACAAATCAAGGTGAAGCAATTGTAGGGGTTTGGTAGTGGAAATTTCATTTTTGGGCTTAAAACTACTCTTAACTAATTTGTTCTTTTGACAAGTGTCACATAAGCCAAGATTTTCAAAATTCAATTTGGGTAGTCCTTTTACATGTTGGTTTTTGTAAATATTTTTCAAATTCTTGTATCCAACATGTCCGAGTCGCCTATGCCATAAACTCGTTAAATCATTATTGGCGACAAGACAAGAAATATTTTGACTAACCAAATCACTAGTACAAATTTTGTAAAGATTGCCTTTTCTATTTGCTTCACAAATAATATTACCATTTTTAAGAATAAGGCATTTTTCTTTATTAAAAGAAACATCATAATTTGAATCACAAAGTTGGCTAACACTTATCAAATTAAACTTAAGCCCTTCTACTAAAAGAACATTACAAAGAGAGAAAGAAGAGTTACCAATTTCTCCATTTCCAAGAATTTTTCCTTTGCCATTGCGAACATGACCATACCCTCTTCTTGGAGCTTGATGTTGGTAAAAAGCTCTCTCCTCCCGGTCATATGGCGTGAACATCCGCTGTCCACGAGCCATTTTGAATCCTCCATGGTTGTTATAGCCCCTATTACCTCATTATTTTCATCGTCTATAGCCATAAGACCATGTTCGGTTTCACCTTCCTCGTCGGATGTCTCGAGTAGCTCATCCCAAGTTTTGACATCCGCATTTAGAGCCTTCTTTTTGGAAAAGGCTTCTTTTTCTTTGTTCCTCCTTATTGAGTTTTGGGCAATCGGCTATGAAGTGCGGGTTTTCCGTGACTTAAAGCAAGCATTATCTCTTGGTTTTCTTGCTTTATTTTTATTCACAAATTTTGCAAATTTTCGAACAAGTGCGCCGTCTCCTCATCATCATCATCATTATCATAGTATGCATTATTAGAAGAAGAAGCAAGACCTTTAGGAATATTTTGCATACCCGATTGATTGATGGTTGGTTTGGTATTTTTCTCTCCTTGAGATAGACTTCATAGATGAGGAGGTTCGATGAGCTCGTCAAACTTGAGTGTCTCAAGATTTTGTGCTTCCGTGATAGCCGTCACCTTTTCGGACCATGAGCCGGGAAGAGCATTCAATACCTTAGTCACTTTGTCTTCTTCGGAGATGACTTTACGAGGGCCACAAGAGGATTGACAATGTTGCCAAGCCTTTCCACCATCTTGGAGATCTTTCACCATCATACATGTTAAAGTTTTCAAAGTCTTTAACAAGCATGGTCTTTCTAGCTTGCTTGACCTTCTTTGTCCCTTCATATATAGTCTCCAATTTTTTCCAAACCTCATGTGCCGACCTTATGTCTCGTATGCGATTGTACTCGGTGGTGGTAAGTGAGCAATGCAAAATGTTTAAGGCCTTACCGTTTAGAGAGAAAGCCTTTTTATCATTTTCATCAAACTCCTTGAAAGGTTTAGGAGCCGAAGTGCCATCCTCCAATTTTTTTGTTGGTTGATCAACTCCTTCAATAACCACATTCCATATGTCAAACCCGCACCCTTGTAGAAAGCACTCCATACGGTCTTTCCAAAATGCGTAGTTGTTGGCGTCGAACAATGGTGGCTTGTTGGTGGAGGCGTCGGTGGTGAGATAAGCGTCATTCGTAGCCATGGATCTTTCCTCTTTACTCGGAACGAGCTAGCCAAAGAGTTTGGCTTTGATACCACTTGTTAGTCCAAGTGGCTACGATAATCTAGAGGGGGGGTGAATAGATTATCTCGGTTTTTCAGATTTTGCCCTCTTTTTCGAATAATCAAACAAAGACGAGAATGTAAATGCGAAAATAAAACAACACTCGTCGATTTAAAGAGGTTCAACCCACTGCAGGGCCTAATCCTCTACCACCCCAAAGATATATCAGGGATGGATTTCAAAAGAAAAAGATTTTATTAATTTACCAAAAATTAATACAACACCTTGAGGATTACCACAACCCTCTTACACCACCTTGAGGATTACCACAATCCTCTTACAACACCTTTGAAGATTACCACAACCTTCAAACACCTATCACCTAGATCACCCAAGTGTATTCTTACCACAAGAATACTCACAAGGATGTCTTGTGTTGAATGATGACTAAAATCAAGATTACAACTCAATAATGATTGATACAATATGAGTACAAGTGTAATCAAGAATTGAAAGCCTAGACCTCAAATTTGTGCAAGTGAAAGTGCTAAGGCTAATACAACAAGATATATGAAAGTGTTTGCTTTGTTTGCTCTTTGCTTGTATAGAGTGTTGTGTTTTGTTGCTTGAATGAAGCCTCTATTTATAGGAGAGGTCTTGGCTTTGATTTCAGACATTGGCTCCTCCTTGGGGAGTGATTTTCTGCAAAAGAAACCATTTAAAATCATCAATATAATGTTAGAAATCAATCCCACAAAATAGGGAAAAGCTGTCGAAAATGCACGGATAGTTTCTTTGTCAAAACAGGGGTTCGAATTTGGTCGCACATAGATAAGATTGAAAAGAATTCTGCGAATTTTTACACAGGGGGACCGGGTCGAGGGGGGTTCGACCGGTCGCCTTGGTCTTGACAGGTTGAGGTTGATAGAAAATCAAAAGAGAAGTCTCGCATTTTGAGAGGGCTGCCTGTGCACGGCCGCCCGGGGGTCGACCGGCCGCCTCACCGGTCGCCCACCTGGTCGACCGGTCGCCCTCCCCATTTTCTCTTACGTCCCATTTTTGTTTCAAAACTCAACTCAGTGCGGGTTGCCTATAGGGCGACCGGTCGAACTGAAACAAAAGTGTTGTCAATTTTAAATCGAATATTAACTTCAAGAAATACTCCGAAAAATAGTAAAAACATTTTAGATCGATCGGAAGTGTTGGGACAACATTTAGGGACATTGTTTTGGTATAAAAACTCATTTGAACAAAATCATCAAAATCATGATAAAAACATTTATCTAACACCTCTTCCTCCTCAATAAACTCTGGGTGTTCAAACTGCACCCTAGAGTGACTCAACTTCCACCTTCTCCATTCTCGCAGACGATTTTGGATGTCTGGATACAGTGGAGAGTACATAATTACATCATCATCGTTCTCATCATCATCTCTCTGTTGCCCTTCCTTTTCAGGAATGGAAGGCAACATACTCTGCTGCTCAACTCCTTCGCCAAAGCATCGGGGACAGTGGAGACACGTTCCTGTCAACAGGGGATTCTCTGTCTCAGCTACTTCTTGTTCCTCAGTTGTTCTGTCTCTGTTTGGTTCTTCAACTTGCCTCTGCTGATCGGCCTCGTGAGACTGGGTTTGTTTCATCTATAATTTACGGAGACTCTCTTCTCCAGTAGTCAAGAATCTGCTCTAGTGAGTGGCGGACTCACTGTTGTTTTCTCAAGCTACGAGCGTTTGAAGATTCTTCTTCTTCTTTTGGTTTTCACGGAGGAATATCCGGTTCCACTTTCTCTCGGTTCGTCGAAGGTAAATGCCTTGATTGTCTTAGAGGTTGCCTTCCTTGTTGTGTGTCCTCTTCTTTTTAATCACTGAAGAAGGGATTAACGGTTCTTTCTCCATTGCGGCTGCAGGGGCAGGTGACTCGGCTGCAGGGGTAGGTGCGGTTTTCTTTTTCTTGACGTTGCAGGGGCATCGGTCTTCTTTGCGGTGCAGGGGGCGACCTTCTTCTTGAAAGGAGGAGACAAGCTGTTTCTTCAGGGTCAGCTGATTCCCCCTCACTTGTGTCCGCTCTCTTGGCATAAGCTCTCCTCTGTGCTCCGGAGAGATTTGATCGGAATATCTTTTTGTTAATATGGAACGCATTTCCATGTCGGAGAGGAACACCTTTCACCTCCATCAGCCAGCCAATCACTAGGCCATACCCCAAAGATTCTCCAAACGATCCATCTCCATTGAAGGACTTATTCCCAATATTTTGGCAGAGTCTGCTGTATACAAACTCAGCCCAGTTTACTTTATTCTCTTCCAAATTTGATGTCTACACACTTAGCAACAATGTCCAACAACTTATGGTAATCTTCCTTCAGCAGCTTCTTATCAGCCGTGTATACAATCTTCGCAGCACAGTCAGGTTTGACCACTTCCTTCCATGCAGCAGCCAGGTTTACGTCAGCCTCATAGATCTCCGGCACTCCTTCCGCCGGTAGCAAACAGTGTTCTGCCAAATCCTTGGCAGTGATTGTGAATTCTTTCCCGTGAACAGAGGACTTGATGCCATCGTCATGAACTTCAGCGTTCACATAGAACTGCGCGACCTCCTCCATGTAGGTCATTTGAAACTCCATTGTGAGAAAGCGTTTCAGCCCAGACTTCTCCACTTTCTCAGCTATTTTCTTCACAAGGGTTTCGTCGAACCCCTGTTTGATCATTCCTTCACAATCCATGGTAGAACCAGTGTGGATTTATTTTCCCAACTTAACAAAATCGTAAGTAGATGCCATTTCTTGAAGATTTACTGAACGAAACTTTGAAAATGTGCTATGAAAATCTGTAAGGTTTCGAGAGAAAAATTTCTTTCTTTGCTTTTGAGAGAGATGAACAGTTTGTGCAAGGTGAGAGAAAAAACGGACGAAATGGTATATGTATGGGTTATGAAAGGATGTGAAGATGGTTTTTGAAATTTGATCAAGATCAACGGCTCAGATTTTGCACGCCGATTAACATTTAATTTCTCGCATTTAATGCGGCAACATTTATATCCAATCATAAGCTTGGTATGCAGGTTTTTATGCGTCATAATTATCGACGTCATTCTTAAAAACATTCCCGCTTAGTAAAAACGACTGCGTTTTTGTCACTTTGCTCATAAATGACTCAGCTTGCTTCTTAACTGATTCAACTCTTCTCTCTTTTCACATAGGTACTCAACTGTTAGCTAACTCGGTGCAGCTGACTTTCCGATATGGCTAATTCACTTAGATGTTTCAAGAGCTCCGCTCTTTTTCCATCTTTTCATGTTCCATCTCTTTTCCTTGAGTCTTCTGAGTGTCAACTCAGCTCAATTAACCCTAATTCATGCTTGAGTTCTTCAAATCTTGATTCACATAATGGTTTTGTGAATATATCAGCTAACTGCTTATCAGTTGAGATGTATTCCAAGGTGATGTCCTTCTTTTCAACATGGTCTCTTATGAAATGGTATCTGACATCAATGTGCTTTGTTCTTGAATGCAACACATGATTCTGAGTGATTGCAATTGCACTTGTGTTATCACACATAATTGGAATTTCATTTTCTTCAACTTCATAGTCTCTCAGCTGCTGTCTCATCCATAAGACTTGGGCACAATAGTTGCCCGCAGCTATATATTCTGCTTCAGCTGTGGATGTGGCTATTGAATTTTGCTTCTTGCTAAACCAGGAAATTAACCTATTTCCAAGCATTTGACATGTACCTGAAGTACTCTACATCCAGCATAGTCAGAATCTGAATAACCAATTAGCTTGAATCCACCTTCCTTTGGTTACCATAAGCCAACTTCTTGGCTTCCCTTTAAATATCTCAATATTCTCTTGGCTGCAGTCATGTGGCTTTCTTTAGGAGCAGATTGAAATCTTGCACATACACTTCCGCAAAGGTGATATCGGCCTACTTGTTTGTGAGATAGAGCGGTGATCCAATAAGTGCTCAGTATCTTGTTTGATCCCTGAGACTTGCCATCTGCATCCATATCCATTTTGGTGATGTATTCATTGGTATTTTTACGAAGACTTCTCTTCCATACCAAATTTCTTCATTAATTCTCGGTGTACTTTGTCGACTTATGAATGTTCCATCCTTGTTTTTGTTTTAGTTGAAGTCCTAGGAAGAATGTCGACTCTCCCATCATGCTCATTTCAAATTTGCTTTGCATGAGATTTGAGAATTTATCACATAGCTCTTTGTTTGTGGATCCAAAGATGATGTCATCCACATATATTTGAACAAGCAAAAGTATACTCTTCCCATCTTGAATTAAGAAGAGTGTTCTATCTACTTTGCCTTTTGTGAATCCGTTCTCGTCGGGAATTGTGATAATGTATCATACCATACTCTTGGTGTCTGTTTCAATCCATATAGAGCTTTTTGAGCTTGTACACTTTATCTCCAAAAGTTTTACGCTCAAATCTCGGAGGTTGTTCAACATATACTTCTTCTTCCAATAATCCATTCAAGAATGCACTTTTTACATCCATTTGATATACAATGAAGTTCTTGTGTGCATCATAGACAAGAAACATCCTTATTGCTTCTAATCTTGCAACAGGGGCAAAGGTTTCATCAAAGTCTATTCCTTCTTCTTGGCAATACCCTTTGGCTACCAACCTTGCTTTGTTTCTTACCACAGCCTTCCTCATTCATCTTGTTTCGAACACCCATTTTGTGCCAATAACATTTTGATGGGTTGGTCTTTGAACCAATTCCCACACTTTGTTCCTTTCAAACCGATTGACTCTTCTTGCATGGCTTGAATCCAATGTGTGTCATCCAATGCTTGTGACACATCTTTTGGTTCTATTTGAGAGATAAAACAAGTGAACATTGCTTCTTGTTGAGCTTTGGATCTGGTTCTTATACCTTCTCTTACATCTCCAATGATTAGGTCTGGTGGATGGTCCCTTAGCCATCTTATATCAGGTTGGAGTAAGTTATTTGGATTCGATCGTCTTGCGGTTTGTGTTATTTTGATCACTCTCATCATCATCACTTAGCGCAAGTTTTCCGAGTTGTCTTTGAGATTGACTATCTCATCTTCATCCGGGTTTACAACTCGGCTTCAGCTTCAACATAGGGACTCTTCTGCACAGTTGAGTGATTCAACTTATCAGCTAACTCTTCAATGTCTTCTCCATTTACCTTGGGTTCATCAAACACCACATGGATGGACTCTTCTGTAACCATTGTCCTCTTGTTGAGCACTCTATAGGATTTACTTTCAGCTAAGTATCCCAAGAAGATACCTTCATCAGCTTTGGCATCAAAAGCCTTTAAGTTGTCTTTGCCATTATTATGGATGAAGCATTTACATCCAAATATTCTAAAATATGCAACATTTGGCTTTCTCCATGTCCAAATCTCATAGGGAGTTTTTGTCAGCTGTCTATTTATCATGCATCTATTTTGAGTATAACATCTTGTGTTTATTGCTTGCCCCAAAATCTTTTAGCAATCCGCCTTTTCCGCATTTAACAAGGTCCTTGCCGCTTCTTTGAGAGTTTTGTTCCTTCTTTCGCAACTCCATTCTCTCAGGAGGAGTCCTTGTCTGAGATAGTTCATGGGCAATACCATTTTCAATACAATACTGAGTTATTATTCCATTGACAAACTCAGTTCCTCTGTCAGATCTTATTTTAATGATGGTTTGACTCTTCTCATTTTGAATTCTCTTCATCAGCTGTGGTAGCTTCTACAAGGTTTCTTTCTTTTTACACATGAAAATTGTCCATGTGTATCTTGAATAATCATCTACTACCACCAAGGTGTATTTCTTTCCACTTATGCTAGCTGGTTCTACTGGACCAAATAGGTCCATATGTAACAGGTGCAATATTCTTTTTGAAGATGGACATGTCTTTTCTTTGAATGATGATTTGATCTCGCTTTCCCATCCGGCATGCATCACATACACTCTCCTTCTTCTATACTGAGTTTGGGAGTCCTTCTACAAGATTGCTCCTTGCAAGCTTGTTAATTGTCTTGAAATTCAGGTGACTCAGCTTCTTGTGCCACAACCAACTTGATTCGGCTGTGCTCATTGCTAGTAGACAAGTGCTTGGTGTTGCAGTTGACCAATCTACCACATACATGTTCTTTTGTCTACATCCTTGTAGCACTACTTCATTAGATTCACTGTCCTTGATTTGACATACACCCATGTTGAATCCAACATTGTAGCCCTTGTCACAGAGTTGACTGATACTTAGCAGATTGAAGTTGAGTCCTTCAACATATGCAACATCTATGATTTCTAATCCATTTTTCTTGATGGATCCAATGCCTCTTATTTCTCCTGGAGCATCATTTCCTCCAAATATAACTTTTGCACCTCTAACCTCCTTGAATTTTGATAGATTTTTCTTGTTTCCTGTCATGTGTCTGGAACAGCCACTATCCATGTACCAGGTTCCTTGGCACTCAGATGTTCCTTGAACCTGCAATCAAGGAAATTAGTTTTTAGGTACCCATACTTGCCTAGGTCCTGAGGGGTTAGTGATGTAAGATGATCCAACCAACCTATAGCCAAATGATTTGACTCTAAGGGGTTGCCATCTATCTGTGCCATAATCATAATTTACTTTGGCAAATTACTTGGGGGTTTTGGGTTTATACAACTGTCTCTTTTGTCTGTATGCATGTGTGTGTGTGTTTTAGCAATTGCCATCTTTGGGTAGTTGTGATACCTCTGTGTGTAGTGCTTGGATGCATATGTGTGCTGAAGATAACTCTTTTGCCTTTGGAATGACCTTTGCTGAGTTCTAGGCCTTTGCCATCTAGGCATGTATTCCATAGATCTTTGTTGATTTTTCACATTATGCCAACCAGCTTGGCTTGGGTAGTTTCTACCATTCCCATCATATGTGTTCCTTTTATAGAACTTCTGGGGCTTTTGGTAGCTCTGTTTCTTCTTTTCTGAGTACTTCCTATTTGGAATTTCTTTGAAGAACTCATTTGGATTTCTTCTCGGATGTCCTCTCAAAGATACTTTGTTTTCCTTTTCCTTTATAACCAAGGCGCGGTTTGGTTGTGGTTGTGCTTTGGAATGAATGTGTGTGCACCATTTGGAGTTTTGGATTTTTGAGATGCTTCATTACTTGAAGATCCTTTTTCCAAAATCACTTTGGGAGCTTGACTTAGCATAAAGGAATTAAATCCTAAGCTTTGTCTTATCTCCACATTCTCTTTGGCTCATAATAAGATCATCCAAAGATTTAGATGCCTTAGTGAATGAGGCAATCACATTTTTGAGGTCATTTTCCCTCTTTTCTATATGACTATCTCTGCTATTAACTTAGCATTTTCGGCCTTTAGTTCTTTATTCTCATCGACTATGTGGCTCGAGTACTCGGCTCCTTAGTCATTTGTGAGTTTTGGCTTTTGAAAGTTTGTTTTCCTCATTTAGCGAGTGTGTGCGAGGATTTAATGTGCTCAAAGTCTTTCATCATTTTGCCTAATGAATCATAAAGATCGAGTGGGTGATGAAGTGTGTGTGTCACAATCACTATCACTAGAACCGAGTGAGATGAGTTAGAGTGTACCTCATTTTCTGGTCAGGTTGGTCTTGTTCTTTGGCCATTAAACGGATCAAGGCTTCTTCTCCGAGTCACTTGAGTAGTCGGTTTCACTACTCTCCGAAGTCTGCTTTGTGTTTTTTGGCTTGCTGTCTCGGTGATTTCTGCGGCCAACATTGCCTTTTTCTTTTCTTGTCTTCTTTCCCTGAAGACTCTTCTTTCCTCTTCATTCCTGTATTTGTTGACTACATGATATAGGCAATCAATGGCATAGTGACCGGGTTGTCTGCAGTTCCAGCATAGATTTTCAACCTTTTGATCAGCTCTTTCCATTCTTGGATTGTCAGCTCTTTGATACTCAGTCTTTTGATGCTCTACTCTCTTGGGTGCTCTATCTTCCTTTGACTTGGACGGAGCTGAGTGTCTTCTGGAGGATTCACCTTTACCTCTCTTGTAATTCTTGTTGAAGAACTTGTTAAATCTTTTAAGCATCAAGGCAATCTCCTCCTGATTGATGACTTCTTTGCCTTCAGCTCTTTTCCCATCCTCAACTATTAGAGCAGTTGTTTTGGGCACAACTGTCTCGTCTTGGTCTTTTCTTCTCAGCTCAAATTCGTAGGCTTTGAGATCTGAGAATAGCTCATGGTTGGATGTTTTTGATAGGTCCATGGAATGTCTCAGGGCCATGACCTTCATTTCCCACTCAGCTGGAAGACTTCTTAGAATCTTCATACACATTTCCTTCTGTGTATATTATTTTCCAAGTGCAGATAGCTTATTAGTAATTTCTGTGAATCAAGCATCCAGTTGATCCAGGGTTTCTCCTGTAAGCATTTTAAAATTTTCAAATTTTTGTACAGCAACAGATAGCTTATTTTCCTTGATTTGTTCAGAGCCTTCACAAATCAAGGTTAGCTTATCCCAGATTTCTTTGGCCGTCTTGCATGATTTGAATTTGTTGAACATGGCTTTGTCCAAAGTCTTGTAAAGAATGTCCTTGGCCACATTGTCTAGGTTGTATCTTTTTCTATCGTCATTTGTCCATTCGACTTTGGGTTTTCAACCATACCGGTGCAGGGACATCAAGATCCTCTTCTCCTTCACAAAGAACTCTCCTTACAGATGTGTTCACTTTTAAAATTTGTAGTAGCCCATCTTCTATTACTATCCACATTTCATCGTGTAATGCGGATAGATGAGCCTCGCATACGAATTTTCCAATCGTCAAATTCCTCAATTGTGAACATAGGGATGCGTGCCAAATTTGCTTCCATGATAGTAACTTTCTTTGAATAAAAGAGTTTTGAAAGATCAAGTGCTAAAGCAAGCTTTGAAAGAATGGAGATCTAGTTCAAGTAACCGGTCACGGAAGGCTCAATGAACCAACCGCTCGATACCACTTGTAGGTCCCAAGGGGTGTGAGTGTAAGGTTTAGAAGGGGTTGAATAAACCTTACCAACTTTTTAATTTAGTCCTTGTAAAATAGTTCGAGTTAATTCTTCATAGCTAAGTCCTTGATGGATGACTAAGTTAGTTAACGATAGAGTTAGCCACTCAACATTTCACTCATTGTTGATAGAATAAATCACCGCTTAGTCTAAAAGCTTAACTCATTTGTGATATGTTTTTAGAAGATTTAACACCCTTGAATTTGGTTTAAGTTTGTTTTAACACTTGGTTTTACCACTTTGTTAAATGTCAATTGGATAGCAAATTTATCGCCAGATATAAGATAATATGCAGATTGAAGTCTTTGAAATTTAAATGACACAATAAATTTTATAGAGGTTCGAAGATGAGGTAATTCTTCTAATCCTCTCTTCTCCAACTCTGGAGGAATCCACTAAGTATTGATCGAGTACAAAGTGGTTATCATCCGGATGCAAGTCTTGATCACACGGTGACTTGATCCTTTGGGACTCGATCGGAGATGCCTTGGTCACACGGTGGCTTCTCTCGTCCACTCATCTTCTTCACAGGGCGACATTTTGCCTTGCTACTGACTCACTTGCTCAAGTTTCTTGGATTTGATCACGAAGCCCTCCAAGAACTTAAGACTAGTTCGACCTTGAACCTTTCTACAATCCTCGTGGAATGTAGTCCCTTTGATTCTTCAAATATTTCCTCTTCAACTGATTAAAGTCGTCTTTCCTTCACGGGTAAGTGTTGGATTGATTTTCTTCAAGTTCGGCCTGAGGATTGAGCTTGAATGACTTGAGAATATTTTTGTAGGTTACAACTCAAATGATAGCTTGAATGTTCGTAGTACAGGTAGTCAAGGTAACCTTTTCTCAGATTGATTCCTCAGCCTTTTATAGTGTTCTTTTGAAAATCTACCCGTTGAAGAGATAGGCTAATTTTCAAAAGACATTTGTGGTCGTTGGCTTGTCTTGTTGCAGTCCTTGAAATTGACATTTCCTCGTATTTAATGAACCTTCAAACTTTTCGAGTTCGACACAGTGCGTGTTTCCCATTAGTTTATTCCTTTTGCACGCTTTTGGGATCGAGCACTTTAAGAAAGCAAGTATGGAAGTATTACTTGTTTAAGTAACTTTCTTGACTTACGGCAACGGATCCTTTTCGATTGTCTTGACTTTGATCAGTTCCTTAACTTCCCCGGATGACTTCGAGTCAACTTCCAATCATTGGAAGACTCATCTGTCACTTCAACTTGAGACTTGGCTATCTTGGGTTGACTTGACTGACACTTCACACACATTTGCATCTCGGTGATACTTCCGGTCGAGTTCCTATCTTCTCTTCCTTGCCATACTCAATTTGCATCGCAATGAGTCTTCATTCTAGTCTCCGTTGACTTCTTGCATATTTAGGCATAGCCGACTTAACTCGGCTCAAGAATGTTCTATCTATTACAATGCAAATTACAAAGGAAATGGGGTACCAACTTTCTAGTCTAAGTTTTACATGGCATTCATCAAAATCTAAAAATAAATTTTCCAACAGTCGGTTTCGTGTTACTCTCAAGTAACTTTGTGTCGTGTTCGTAATCGTGATATAAATTGCCACCCCTAGTTGTCAATTTCAAGTATGGTTATATATGTTGTAAATTGGTAGATAATTTATTATCTCATATGTAGACACTAATCATGATTTAAGGCTTGAAATCATTTTTGATTAGCCTAGTTACCTACTATTAGTGGTTGTACATTTGATGTTTAATTAAAGCGCAAATCTTTTAATTATAGTTAAGGATGTTATCACCAACCAATAAATGCCAAACAAACAACCGAAAAGATGGCATTAGTTGTTCATTCACATCTCCTAATCCTCTTTCATTTCTTTTCTTCATTACTTTATTCAACGTTTTAGACTTTCTTTACAAGTTGGCCCTCTCATTCTCATTAAGAAACTTCCATCCACCTGAATTTACAATTCTATTGGAAATTTTGTTATATTAATTATTCTTCTATCTTAAGATGTGAATAATTTTGTCAAGCTACATGTCCATGAGTGGGGATTTAAAAGTAAGAGCCCAACACAAATGGAGACTCCATTGACAACTATTTTTGTTTTGAGAGGAAAATCAAGCTATGCAATAGGAGATCATCTCCGAGTCCGCAATGTCTACAAATTGATTAGGGAGTCCCCCAAATTATTGGCTCATTACAATTAAAATTAAAAGAAAAACGCGCTACGCTATGGGCCACAGAGTTGCCCGATCGTCTAACAAAACTAGAAATAACTGACTCAAAATGCGGAAAAAGCTTATAAATGCGATATCATTTAAGCTACAAGCTCGTAGTCATTCAAAATTATCTTATATTGCACTCCATTATTTTTTTTTACTTTCACTGGAAATATTTTTCTTTTCTTTTTAACCAAACCCCATTAAAGTCCAAATTCACGTAATCATGCATGCAATGTTTTTTAAATACATAGAAATATATAAAAAGAAAGGAAAAAGTCTTAATCACAAGCCAATCAAATAGCAAAGAAAAAACGATGCTAAACTTTAGGAAAAAAAAGAAACAACAAAATCACAATTTAAATGAAGGGCGTCTATTTCTAAATGATTTTTGAATGTCATTAATTGTCATTTATTTTTTTAGCACGTGCTCGAGTATCGTCTTGATGGTCTGTGGAATGTCAACCCATGATTCTCGAGCCGCAAGTGTCATAGCCTTCATGGCTCTTAGAAAATCACATGAGTGAAAGACAAATGGGGGTAGTTGAGAAGTAGCTAAGCTTGGTGATCTTTAAAAAGCTTCCAATTTGTCTACATCAACTTGAAAATCAAAGTTAAGAGGATAACATGATGTTGAAGATGTTGAATCATGAGTTGAACTCAAAAACCGTTTCATCGCTCTCTTTTAGATTCAAATTTGATTCAACAACATCGGAATAAACCACAATAGCTAGCGGATTATCTTGCGTCGTTGGTATGGTGTGATCATTTGTAATCGTTTTAGTATAATTCTCTGAAATGAGATCCGAACTGCAATCTTTTTCCTGTAGAGCCTCAAACGGATTAAGTAGAGATGTTTTGGTGAGGGGCATAAAGGGCTGATATTTTTACCATTACTAGTTGATTTTTTGTTGACGGCCACACATCCGTCATTGTCTATTGACGGAGATTTCGAGTATGAGGTTGGTCCTGCACTAGATTGGTCTTTCTCGACATAGTCTGCCCACCATTTACTGGCAGTGACCCAAGAGGGCGAATCAACATGCACTGCAAAGACCGGTCCTTCCATCGAGTTATCCACGATCTTACCCTTATCCTTAGATGAATGGACAAATCTATACATCTTACGAATACATGATCTACCCCCATTGGATGAATGATCACGACCTTGAGACTCCTTAGGAACAGAAGCCAAATATGACAACATGCATCGGTATTATGACCCGTAATGCAATAATTTGAGCAAAATTCTGGTAATTTCTCATAACTCAAAGAAACAAACGAACAATGACCCGCATGTTCAACCATAATATACTCCTAAAGAGGTTTGGCAAGATCAGTATCCACAAGAACCCACACATAATGGCTAAGATTGCCATTATATGGTTTTTCATCAATTTGAATAGGGGTCCCAATAGCCTTGGTAATGCCCATGATGATGCTAGGATGTCAAGATTCAATACTAGGCTAAAAAATGCATATCTAAACACTAACTATAAATGTATTAATTTTGTATGGATTAAAATTTGGTACCTATGTTGATAGACGAATAGTACCTAGATCAAGCTGCTAAGAAGAACGTTGCACAATCAGAGTTCTATCCGAAGCAGTAGAAAATCTTATGCAAAAATATATCCTCCCTAATGGAATTAACTTCCAATTATATGTGATACTCCATAATTCAATGAGACATTTTTGTAATGGAAGCAATGACCAAGGTTTAGAACCTTTAGTCAGTAACACACTCCCAATTAAAGTAAAGGAAAATTCCTTAACTCTTGTTCATAATGATTTTCATCTATTGAAATCGAAAAATAATCACGTTTTTAATGGGTTTATAGATGGGGATAGGGTTACCTTTCACCATATTTACGAATGATGGAACTTGTTTTGTAATTTGTGGGACGACAAGCTTACCCAAAGGGGTAAAAGAATCCATAATAGTAGATTTGACCAAATCTGGCAAATCTCAGGGCATGTAATTGGCATCATAGGGTTTAAGGCATTGTGGAGACCATCAAAGAGGGAGCAACAACATATTGCATCATGGGGAGAGAAAGTTGCATGCGCCAGCTTGGAGGGTGTGGGGCCGTTGCAGCATCATGGGCGTGCACCTTATTGGGGGGACCATAACATCGTCATGGACATGTAGCAACATGGGGGGGTTGGGACCACAAGGAGGGTGAAGTAAGGGCATGTGCAACATCCATCTCCATGTTTATCGAAGGAGGTGCTGACTTCTCGTGGGAGACGACCAACAATATTTGTGAAACATCAAGGGCGTAGGCTGCAACAAGTTGTACCATAGATAGCTCACGAGAATTCTTACGTGAGGATAAAAACCAGCGGGAAGTAGGTTGGAGCAGAGGAGAGGACGATGCCGTATATTAGATGGCCAAAATCTCGTTCATAGAGTCGGCGACATTAGGGCTTGTGCGAGGAGAGAGAATAGAGCATATTTTTTAACTAGGGTTTCAGCATCTTTTCTAAAACGTAATCATGCATGCAATTGTTTTAAGTCTCAGTAATAATTAAAATTTCTTTAGACCACATTTCAACTGATATTCTGTTGATCTTGTTTAGTTAATTTCTTAATACAAAGAGATTAAAATCCTACATCTACTTTGAGCTATATTCTGTGCTATAATATGGTATATTTGAAATTCATGTGGAGTTATTTGAAACATTTCCCCCAAATTTTCCATATAAATTCAAATATTTGCATTGCCTTATATTCATTGTTATTTCAAGTGTATTATCAATCATTTTCTCTAGGTTCTAGATAAGGTTATTATTTAAATTTGTTGTTTTTCAAATTATTTATACTAAAATCTAAGTTTACAAATATTAGGCCAAAGTCTTCGTTCCATGATTTTATTCCATGCAAGCTCCAGTATCAGATAAGTTATATAGGAAAATGATATTTTTGTTTTGCAATATGTATCACAATATCATGTTTATCATTATCAACTCGGGTTTGATTTCTATTTTTTTTAAAAAGAGAGAATATAAAACACAATTAATGTTGAGCCAACTTAATTAGGAAGTAGTTCTTAAGGCTCCGTTTGGCTCCATTCAATTAAGAAATTATAAAGTTGGGATTTCTTTCCCATTGTCTGAACACAAAAAATAAAAATAAGAAAATCTTGGAGAGCACAATAAAATCTAGGAAATGTTATTGTTTAAATAAATCAGATTTTGTTTATGTTGTAAAGTCAAAAAAACTTAAATAAGGTCAAAAAAATGTTTGCACTCGACTGAACATCTCTCATAGATTTCTGCATTTATTGCAAAAATCTGATCATGTATGGGAATTCTTTAAATATACATATTATATATAACATAATGATTTGTACCATTGTTACATTCAGAAAAATAAATTTTAAAATTTGTGTTACCACAAGAGAGGCTTAAAAATGGTTGGCTCTATGGGCACGAAGAGGAGAAATACTAGTACTAGTTCTTCAAAGGTCATGTTTTGATTCAATTTTCTTTGTTTATCTTCCATTAATTTTCATTTTTTTATAAATAATTTCACTCTCTGAATATAAATTGATTTTGTACTTAAACAAATAATTAACAACTAACATACATGAAGTAATTTTTCATTTCTTTTGTATAGTTTTAAATGAATCAAATAGAGATTTAGAAACTTTAGATAAATCAGTTTTAATAATTAGCATAAACCCAATTGCATGGAAAAAAATGAAAAAAAAAATAAAAATAAAAAGGGAGAAAGTAAAAGAAAAATGAAGGAGCCCTAAAATCAATTATGCGTCACGCCCTTTTGCCCAATTCTAAACCCTAATTTTGAATGCAAAACTTCATTAACGGCTACAAATGGAAAATAAATGGCTAAATCCAAGCATCAAAAACCCAAACCTAGTAGACAACCCAAACAACCGCACGTAATATCATAATTCATACCATTGTGTTTCACTATTAACAGTGATGCCAATTTTTTGTTGTTTTTTTTTTTTTGTTTTGATGATCTTTAAGTTGTGAACAGAGTAAAAAGCATGGTGGAAAGTAAAATGATGTAACCGAATTGGGGGCTCAGCTCGATGCTTTAGGTTTGAAAATAATTCAAGTTACTGGTGATGGCAATTGTTTCTTCAGGTGCGTTTAGGTTGATTTTCATGTGTTTGCGTCATTAGAAGATGATTGTATTATTATCTGGTTGTAAGCATTGAAATTGATAGGATTAGTGTTATTTTTTGCTTATTTTTATTTTTATGGAAGGGCGTTGGGTGATCAATTGGAAGGCGATGAGGATGAGCATGAGAAGTATCGGAGTATGGTCGTTCAATTTATTAAGGTGAACTTATCTAAAATGGATATTTGTTGTTTAGAATAAATTTAACAAGAGTTCTCGAGATTTGATAGGTTTCTATAATGTAATTTATGTTACCATTGGGCCATTTCTAGGGCTTTGGATCGTTACTATCTTTTACGTCAGTTGATATTATAGCAATGATGTTGTTTCTTATATGAGATGTTATGGGATATCTATGTTTGTGATGATTGAATATCAAGTAAGCGAGTCAAGTTTGTACTTCTTCTAGCTTCCCATTGTGGAGTTGATTGAGATTCTTTTTTTGGATCTAGGGCTTCATGTAGGAAATATAAAGAGAAGCGAAAATTGTGAGAAACTAGTTTTCTTCACCTTTAATGTATTTATTAAAGTACATATCAAATTTAGAAAATTTACAAATATAGCTCAATACGGTGGTAAAAGCTTTCTATAAAAACGACCGCTTATGAAGTGTTGGACAAGTGTCTTAAGACGTTGTTCCGCTTTTCACATGGGGCTCGTATGGTGATGAATGAGTTACAAATGACAGAACAATCGTGAAATGTTTGAGCCCTTTGTTGAAGAAGTTCCGTTTGATGAATACTGTCGATCCATGGGCGTGGATGGCACTTGGGCGGGACATATGGAATTACAAGCGGCTTCTCTTGTCACTCATTGTAACATATGCATTCACAGGGTAATTTAATTTTTCTTTCCAAATCATATCTTAATGTTTCATGATTTAATCATGGGTGTGAATATTTCCTAACTTCATAAACTTTTTGACAACAAGAATTTATGTTTGCTTATTTATTCTACAATATTATCGTAGATTTTGTAGATTGATTAGGACTTTTATTCAATTATATGCACAGCACATGTCGTCGCGCTGGTACATACAAAATTTTGATAAGCATGAAGCTCAGATGATTCATCAGTAAGTACTCCTGGCATTTCAAGTTTCAGTTCAACCCTTAATCTTGTTTTAAGTTCATTTATATATATATATATAACCCACGTATACCTTCTTCTATTAAGCATCAATTGTACTCAACAAAATTACCTTTATACGAGACCAGCTGCCTGTGACCAATCAACCCAATGGCTAAATAGAAAGATGCATGCAGTTATTAAAAAAAGAAATTTATTTCTTTTCATGTCATCGTGAATTGCAACAGAAAAAATGCTAAATCTTATTCGAGCCTCTTTGTCTGGCCTCTAGCTAGGGTTGTTATTGTTATCAATACCTCTTTCCTAGGATAACAAATGCTTCTGTTCATTCGGGCCTTTAGTTTGAATTTGGGTGTGAGTTCTCAATGGAGATCAGTATAGAATGTTTTAGAGTACCTTAACAGCTCCTAGGCAGTATATTACTTGACCCAACATCATTTAACTTGCCAACTCTCCGAATTAGTGCATGCTTATTAGGAAGCATATCAAACTATGCTTTTGACTTGATATGTTTCTGAAGCTGTCAACTTTTTGCCCTGACATATGATTTATTTTTGTAAATCGTAGTCAGAAGTAGTCCTTACATTCCTTAATAAATACTTTGGAATCAAGTTACTAGTAAATCCGTGTTGCCTCGAGTTAAAGTGCCATGCATTTGTTTTGCTTTCTCCTTGACATAAGTTAAAGTGTCTGAACTTGCTCATTTATATTGCAGTTCGTATCACAATGGAGAGCATTACAACAGTGTCCAATCAAAGGAAGACATTTGCTCCGGACGAGCTAGGCAAATTGTTATAAAGGTTTCTCTCTTTTTGCCACTTTTAGCACATAATATTACGTGTTGTTGGTTATCTCTTCTACCTAGTGTCTGATAACTTCTAGCTATGTCAAAAAGGATGATGTTGTTCTTTCAGCAAAACCCAATCAACCAAAAGCAGCTACCAGGAAGTGTAAAGAGAAAGGTGGAAGCACTATTGTTCACGAGGAAACTATTAAATTGGTAAAGGCTGAGTGGATGTTAAGATTCAAGAAAAGTTGAACAGGTGAATATTCCCAACCAGTTTAGAAGTGCACAGATACCCCTAAACAAACCGACTCTCTCCCCAAGACGCATGAGTCCACATTCCAGCCCAAACCTGAAAATTGGAGCAGTGAAATAGAAATTCAATAATCCAAATTAAAAGTTGGCTACATTTTCTTGGAATGTATTGTGATTCATCGAATGGATGTTGTTGTAAAGTTTCTTTTCTATTTATCTTCTTGACATTGCAGACTTCACAACAAGTGGGTGGTGATGTTGATGCTGCAGTAGAAATCCTTGTATTTGAACAAGGAACTTTAGATCGACGATTCTTTGGAGATGAAATTTCCGATTCAATAAAAACTTCATATGGTAATGGTGGCTAATGTGTCTTTCCATTATTGGCTGCATGCTTCTATGCTCCCTGAATATTTTAGCTTTTTGAAAGGCTTATCATTCTTGTTTATTTACATTGAGACTTTTTCGCTATAACACCAAATATTAACAAGTAATGAATTTGTAATGAGTTAATTTTCGTTAAAAGAGATAATGGTGTAACATTCAACTATTATACATATACATAACAAGTGTATGTATATAATAATATAAATATTCTTTTAATATATCGTTGCACATATACGTGTGTGTGTGTGTGTGCGTGCGCGCTTGTGCATGGGTTGTGCAAGATTATATAAATATGTATATACATCTGTGTAACCAGATTTTACTTGCTTATATGTCTGGTCCACCGCCTTAAATTTAGTCCAAGCATATACATAGGTAAATTAAATACCTTTTACACGAAAAACACACACGCACAGCGAAGATAAAAGAAAGGAATAAAAGCTATAAATATTGCATATCTATTTTGGGCATTTATGCTATAGTTTCATTTGTTTTTCTTAGATACTGTTATCTGCATATATATTTGCTTTAGTACTCTGCTAATTGTCGGATCGTTTTCGTGTTTAACCTCAATTGATGAAAATGAAATGTATGACCGCATTGAGCATGCTTCAGTACTCTGGACTTTTTAGATTGATATTCTAAGTAGCAGCTAGGTATTGGTTTCTTGTTCTCATCGAGTTGGATGGCAATGTCATCAGTATATACATTTATTTCGTTTTCCTTCTCTACTTTGTCCAAATGTTATACATAAGATGTTATCCAGATATGCGTGATTTGTTGCATGTTTTTGTCCAATAACACTCCAGACTTAGTAATATTGACACCACTGGAATGGAACTAGAAGTTATTTAACTTGGAAAACTTTTTGTTATCAATTCCAGTTGTATGGGGTCAATACTAAGCATCCTAATGTGTGTTGTGTTTTCCTCGTATCATACTCTGCTTCTGTCCTCATGGATTTGTGATCATTCTACTCTTCTCTTTGGGTAACACATCTACTTGACTTCATGTAATTATAATATTTGAGGTTTTTCTAGATGCACCTCAAGATGAGAATTCTGAGCAGCGTATGTTAAAAGTTGACCAGACATGCGAACTTGATTTATCTGGCAAAGATGCGGAAATAACTGACAACAAGAACAGCCCCCGAGCTGATGAAAAGGTTATATCCTCTATATGCAAGACACTAAAATTAAATTCTGAAGTACTTTGTTAAGCTGACTGATTTGTAAAATTTGCATCTCTTTGTTTGCTGCAGAAAATTTCAAGAAAGTAGGCATGTCCATGTAGCTCAAAAAAGAAGTACAAATCTTGTTGTGGTGCAGTTGCCGGGAAATCTTCTGCCAGAATTCCAGTGTATGATTCATAATTAATTCCCTTTTTAATAACACATGTATGAATCTGGAAATTATTTGTTCGAGTTATTAATTGGAACTCCACTTGGTATTTGGTGAAACTAGACATTTCTGCTTCAGGTTGCATCCTTCTCTGCTGTGTTAACACTTCTACACTTTAAATCTCTCAGGATCCAAAAATGATCCTCATGGTTTTCGCTTCTAGATTTGGGGGGTTTACATACCTTTCTAACTTTAGAATTTTGAATAACCTTCGATCTTGTTCCTTATCCCATTTAGGGAATAGACGTAAAAAGCGACCTCGGAAAAAAATATCCATGCATTATTTAAGTTTAAATAACATAATAATGGTTGCTCCAACGAGAATCATTAGTAAAGAGGAAAGTACACTTTTATTTTTACGTGCATATTATACGCATACCGCATTTTTCAAGAGGTTTATTGTTTTCACGTAGTGCGGTTTCTGATTGATCTTGTTACTTAGTTATCAAAGCTTGTCCTCAAATAAGGTAGTTAATGCTTTTTGTCGCTAGTGTTGTGTTTGGAACTTTGAATCAGTAGGCTTTTATATTAGATATCGATTTGGTTCAATTATTTGTTTGTGCATTATATTGAATGACTAAGTTGAACTGCTTGGGTTTGAACTGGATCTTGAGATTCTTCTGAAACATCTCTATAAATTGAAGACTAATTATGGACAGATATGTTTGCATGTGTTTATGTGCACCTGAAACTTCAACCCATTTGTGGTCTCTTATATATTTCTCTTAATTGACGTAATGGTATTTATTTTGATAGTAACCAAACGGTTGACTATGGGAAGAGCCGGAAAGACAGAAAGCAAGGTAAAAAAGTTGGCTCAACAGTTTCGAGTTCCGATCAATCCGATGGAGGACCACCAGACATGGGTGCGCTATGCATCTAACGACATCTTCCTGGTAGCCACCGCTTCTATTCCTCTTGGGGATTTACTATTACCATGTTTTGTACTGGACAATCTGTTTTATGTAGGTGTAAATAAAAAATTATCTATATAGACTCATTTTAGGCTTGAAGCGTATTTTGCCTTTTAAGATTAATTATGCATCACATATTGTCTGTTTCATGATAAACTCCACTCGGCATGGTCACATTGAGAAGAATCAAAAGAAAACTAAGGGTTCATTTAGATGGGGGGATTTGAAATTCTAAGGAATTTCAAATGAATGGATTAAATACTCCTTGGATTTGAAATCCCCCTCTTGTTTGGATGAAGTGGATTTGTGTAGGATTTCAAATTCATCATAAATTATGGTAAAAAAATTTAAAAGTTCTATTCATTTTCTTAATTGTCATTTAATAAATAAAAATAGAATATATAATCCTATTATTTTATACATAATTATAATTTTATACACTAATAAAAATATGAAATATAATGTGAATATGTGAGAGAGAGTATAGGTGAGTGTGTGTAGTGTGTGTAAAAATATGTGCAGTGTGTGTAAGTGTATTTAAATATGTGCAATGTGTAAGTGTGTTTAAATATGTACAGTGTGTGTGCAGTATAAATGTGTTTAGATATGTGCAGTGTGTGTGCAGTGTAAGTGTATTTATATATGTGCAGTGTATGTTCAGTGTAAGTGTATTTAAATATGTGCAGTGTGTGTGCGGTGTAAGTGTGTTTAAATATGTGCAGTGTATGTGTAAGTGTTTAAATATGTGCAGTGTGTGTGAATATGCAAGTCAACATAAATGGGAAGAAGCATCACTTTGATCATTATTATCCTCTGCTAACATTTTATGTAGTAAGGACACTAGCTGGCTACCATTTCTCCGAGGAGTTGACATGCGGTGGTAATAACGAGAATCAGTCGGTGTTGTTATGACCTTATCAAAAGAGATGCATCCGTTGTGAAGCGATGCCTTCAATTGTTTCGAGATTAGGATAGTTTTTTTAGCACTCGGCCAATTTTTCTAAAGCTGAAGTTATCTCCCAATCCTACAATGTCAAATCTCAGAACATGTTTAAATAATGCACCATAACTGACTAGTTTTAAGTAGGGTTTGCACTTTCTTATGCGATACGATATTACAATACGAACAATGGATGCACAAACTTACATTTCGAAGTTGCTTTACATCATCTGGAACTTCTTTGCTTGTCTTGCTGAATTACATAAGAGTTAGAAAACAGAAAGCCCAAAAAGATGTAAATTCCAAATAAAAGTACAACATAAAACATATCTCTCAATCTGTGTTTTTAGGTCAATGCTTCTTTCATCCTGTTCTTGGGAGGACTTATTATGACTACTTTCCAGATCATTTTCTGGATGTTGGATCTTTTTTCTAAATTCGAGATTATTTTCCAGAAGTTGGATCTCAATATCTTGTTTCATCATCCTTTGTTTTCCAGTTTGATCTCCAATATTGCATTTAGGTGACTGCAAATTTTCATTTCTTATATCATATGCTTCTAAATTACAAGATTCAAAGGATGCAACACATTTCCGACCAGATGGACTTCCAGAGTATCCAATAATTACATTATGTTCCTCATAGGAAAGACGGCTACTTTCGTCAGGATAATCGACAGGTACGACAGCCACCTTTTCCATCTCAGCAAAATCGTCCATAAGATTCATGTCTGAAGCTCCCATATATCTATGAGATGTCTGATTTTTTCTAAATTTTCAAGTGCTCAAGCTCTGGCATTTCCTCAATATTCTCTTGGCATTTCTTGTTAGTTAGGGGCCCCTCCATTTCCTCAATATTCTCTTGGCATTTCTTGTTTCTCCAACTTTTAAAGTATACAATAATATGTTCTTTTGGTTTTGCTCAAAAAAAATAATAATATGTTCTTTTGGTAGCCATTCTTTAGTGATGAACAATTTGGAATATCACAAATTTATTTATATCTTTTTTATCTTGATTTAATTAATTTCTATCCTATAAAAATTCACACATTTGCATCCTTCTCCCTATTATATCTTATTTACTAGTTTTACGTATTCGATAGGATAATCTCACCATAAAAGATTTATGTCGTGACTTTTAGATATTTAGACAAAAAGAAAAGAGTTGTGGCTTTATTATTTTCGAGTCCATATTCTCAAGTGCCATTTTTTTTAATTTCACTTTCTATTCCATGTATTAGATGTACGACAAATTACAATTATTACATTATCTTGTATACGTGACAATATTCGAATGCTGTAGAATAGGAACATGGATAACAAATTTCAGTCAATTATTTTTAGCTCACTCAAAATTATCTTATCATTTTTTTTAATATGTTTGGAAGAGTGGTTGGAAGAAAAGAAATAAATATCAAAGAAACTGAAAGACTTAGGGTTCAGACCCTTATTAATATCATTGTAAAAGGGAGAGCGATATCATTTAAGCTACAAGCTCGTAGTTCATTCAAAATTATCTTATATTGCACTCCATTATTTTTTTTACTTTCACTGTAAATATTTTTCTTTTCTTTTTAACCAAACCCCATTAAAGTCCAAATTCATGTAATCATGCATGCAATATTTTTTAAATACATAGAAATATATAAAAAGAAAGTAAAAAGTCTTGATCACAAGCCGATCAAATAGCAAAGAAAAAATAATACTAAACTTTAGGAAAAAAAAAGAAACAACAAAATCACAATTTAAATGAAGGACATCTATTTCTGAATGATTTTCGAATGTCATTAATTGTCATTTATTTTTTAGCACGTGCTCGAGTATCGTCTTGATGGTCTGTGGAATGTCAGCCCAGGATTCTCGAGCCGCAATTGTCATAGCCTTCATAGCTTTTAAAAAATCACATGAGTGAAAGACAAGCGGGGGTAGTTGAGAAGTAACCAAGCTTGGTGATCTTTAAAAAGCTTCCAATTTTTCTACATCAACTTGAAAATCAAAGTGAAGATGATAACTTGATGTTGAAGATGTTGAATCATGAGTTGAACTCAAAACCGTTTCATCGCTCTCTTTTAGATTCAAATTTGATTCAACAACATCGGAGTAAACCACAATAACTAGTGGATTATCTTGCGTCGTTGGTACGGTGTGATCATTTGTAATTATTTTAGTATACTTCTCTGAAATGAGACCCGAACTGCAATCTTTTTCCTGTGGAGCCTCAAACGGATTGCGAGTAGAGAGATGTTTTGGTGAGGGCTTGAAGGGCTGATATATTTACCATTACTAGCCGAGTTTTTGTTGACGGCCACACATCCGTCATTGTCTATTTAAGAATATTTCCCAGTAGGAGGTTGGTCCTCTGCACTAGGTTGGTCTTTCTCGACATAGTCCGCCCACCATTTGTAACAGAAGAAATGTTAAATCTTATTTGAGCCTCTATGTCTGGCCTCTGGCTAGGGTTGTTGTTGTCATCAATACCTCTTTCCTAGGATAACAGATGCTTCTGTTCATTCGGGACCTTAGTTTGAATTTGGGTGTGAGTTCTCAATGAAGATCAGTATAGAATGTTTTTGAGTACCTTAACAGCTCCTAGGCAGTAAATTACTTGACCCAACATCATTTAACTTGCCAACTCTCCGAATTAGTGCATGCTTATTAGGAAGCATATCAAACTATGCTTTTGACTTGATATGTTTCTGAAGCTGTCAATTTTGTTGCCCTGACATATAGTTTATTTTTGTAAACCGTAGTCAGAAGTAGTCCTTACATTCCTTAATAAATACTTTGGAATCAAGTTACTGGTAAATCCATGTTGCCTCGAGTTAAAGTGCCATGCATTTGTTTTGATTTCTCCTAGACAAAAGGAAGAATTTCGGTTTTATATCTGAACTTGCTCATTTATATTGCAGTTCGTATCACGATGGATAGCATTACAACAGTGTCCGATCAAAGGAAGACACTTGCATTACAACAGTTGGTATCATCTTTGAACGTTCTCTCTTTTTGCCACTTTTTGCACATAATATTACATGTACTGGTTATCTCTTC
Organism: Rehmannia glutinosa; assembly: GCA_016081115.2. NCBI lineage: Eukaryota > Viridiplantae > Streptophyta > Magnoliopsida > Lamiales > Orobanchaceae > Rehmannia > Rehmannia glutinosa. Next base: position 81,034,226 of record CM071932.1, read on the forward strand.
TACCTAGTGTCTCATAACTTCTAGCTATGTCAAAAAGGATGATGTTGTTCTTTTATCAAAACCCAATCAACCAAAAGCAACTACCAGTACCAGGAAGTCTAAAGAGGAAGGTGGAAGCAATATTGTTCATGGGGAAGTTATTAAATTTGTAAAGGTTGGGAGTGGATGTGAAGATTCAAGAAAAGTTGAACAGGTGAATATTCCCAACCAGTTTAGAAGTGCACAGATACCCCTAAACAAACCGACTCTCTCCCCAGGACGCATGAGTCCACATTCTAGCCCAAACCTGAAAACTGGAGAGCAAAATAGAAATTCAATAATCCAGATTAAGAGCTGCCTTTTTCTTTGAATGTATTGTGATCCATCGAATGGATGTTGTAGTAAAGTTTCTTTTCTATTTATCTTCTTGCCATTGCAGGCTTTACAACAAGTGGATGGTGATGTTGATGCTGCAGTAGAAATCCTTGTGGCTGAACAAGGATCTTTAGATCAGACAGTTGTTGGAGATGAAATTTCTGATTCAGTAAAAACTTCATATGGTAATGGTTGGCTAATGTGTCTTTCCATTATTGCCTTCATGATTGTATCTTTAGTTGTGCTTCTATGCTCCCTGAATATTTTAGCTTTTCGAAAGGCTTATCATTCTTGTTTATTTACATTGAAACGTTTTTGCTATAACACCAAATATTAACAAGTAATGAATTTGTAATTAGTTAATTTTCGTTAAAAGAGATAATGGTGTAACATTCAACTATTATACGTATACATAACAAGTGTATGTATATAATAATATAAATATTCTTTTAATATATCATTGCACATATATGTGTGTGTGCGCGCGCGCGCTTGTGCATGGGTTGTGCAAGATTATATAAATATGTATATACATTTGTGTAACTAGATTTTACTTGCTTATATGTCTGGTCCACCGCATTAAGTTTAGTCCAAGCATATACATAGGTAAATTAAATACCTTTTACACGAAAAACACACACACACAACGAAGATAAAAGAAAGGAATAAAAGTTGTAAATATTGCATATCTATTTTGGGCAATTAGACTATAGTTTCATTTGTTTTTCTTAGATATTGTTATCTGCACATATATTTGCTTCATTACTCTGCTAATTGTCAGATCATTTTCGTGACCTCAATTGATGAAAATGAAATGTGTGACCACATTGAGCATGCTTCAGTACTCTGCACTTTTCAGATTGTTATTCTAAGTATCAGCTAGGTACTGCTTTCTTGTTCTCATCGAGTTGAATGGCAATGTCATCAGCATATACATTTATTTCGTTTTCCTTCTCTACTTTGTCCAAATGTTATTTATAAGATGTTATCCATGTATGTGTGATTTGTTGTTGTTTTTGTCCAATAACACTCCAGTCTTAGTAATATTGACACCACTGGAATGGAACTAGAAGTTATTTAACTTGGAAAACTTTTTGTTATCAATTCCAGTTGTATGGGGTCAATACTAAGCATCCTAATGTGAGTTGAGGTTTTCTCGTATCATACTCTGCTTCCGTCCTCATGGAGATTTTGTGATCATTCTACTCTTCTCTTTGGGCAACACATCTACTTGACTTCATGTGATTATAATATTTGAGGTTTTTCCAGGTGCACCTCAAGATGAGAATTCTAAGCAGCGTATGTTAAAAGTTGATGAGACATGCGAACTTGATTTATCTGGCAAAGATGCGGAAATAAATGACAACAAGAACAGCCCCTGAGGAAAAGGTTATATCCTCTATATGCAAGACACTAAAATTAAATTCTGAAGTACTTTCACCCTTATCATTTGTTAAGCTAATTGGTGTGTAAAATTTACATCTCTTTGTTTGCTGCAGAAAATTTCAAGAAATTAGGCATGTCCATGTGGCTGAAAAAGAAGTACAAGTCTTGTTGTGGTGCAGTTGCCGAGAAATCCTCTGCCAGAATTCCAGTATATGATTCATAATTAATGCCCTTTTTGATAACACATTTATGAATCTGAAAATTATTTGTTCAGTTATTAATTGGAACTCCACTTGAGTGGTGAAACTAGACATTTCCTGCTCTAGGTTGCATCTTTCTCTGATGTGTTAACACTTCTACACATTAAATCTCTCAGGATCCAAAAATGATCCTCATGGTTGTTGCTTCTAGATTTGGGGGCTTTTGTAACCTTTGTAACCTTAGAATTTTGAATAACATCCTGACCTTGTTCCTTATCCCATTTAGGGAATAGTACGTAAAAAAACAGCCTCGGAAAAAAAAAATCCATGCATTATTTAAGTTTAAATAACATAGTAATGGTTGCTGAAACAGAATCATTAGTAAAGAGGAAAATACACTTTTATTTTTACGTGCATATTGTACGCATACCAGATTTTTCAAGAGGTTTATTGTTTTCACGTAGTGCATACGATTGATCTTGTTACTTAGTTATCAAAGTTTGTCCTCAAATAAGGTAGTTAATCTTTCTGTCTTTGCTAGTCTTTGTGTTTGGAACTTTGAATCAGAGGTTTTTATATTAGATATCAATTTCAGTTCCAATTATTTGTTTGTGCATTACATTGAATGACTAAGTTGAACATGCTTGGGTTTGAACTGGATCTTGAGATTCTTCTGAAACATCTCTATAAATGGAAGACTATTTATGGACAGATATGTTTGCATGTGTTTATGTGCATCTGAAACTTCAACCCATTTATGGTCTCTTATATATTTCTCTTAATTGACGCAATGGTATTTATTTTGATAGTAACCAAACGGTTGACTATGGGAAGAGCCGGAAAGACAGAAACCAAGGTAAAAAAGTTGGCTCAACTATTATGGGTTCCGGTCAATCCGATGGAGGACCACCAGACATGGGTGCTCTATGCTTTTAACGGCATCTTCCTGGTAACCACCGCTTCTATTCCTCTTGGGGATTTACTATTACCCTGTTTTGTACTAGACAATCTATTTTATGTAGGTGTAAATAAAAAATTATCTATAGAGACTCATTTTAGGCTTGAAGCCTATTTTGCCTTTTAAGATTTATTATGCATCATATATCGTCGGTTTCATGATAATCTCCACTCGGCATGGTCAAACTGAGAAGAATCAAAAGAAAACTAAGGGTTCATTTGGATGGGGGGATTTGAAATTCGAAGAGATTTCAAATGAATGGATTAAATACTCCTTGGATTTGAAATAAACCTCTTGTTTGGATGATGTGGATCTGTGTAGGATTTCATATTCATCGTAAATTATGGTAAAAAAATTTAAAAGCTTTATTCATTTTCTTAATTGTCATTTAATAAATAAAAATAAAAGATATAATCCTATTATTTTATAAATAATTATAATTTTATACACTAATAAAAATATGAAATATATAATTTTCGTTATGTGTGAATATGTGTGTGAATATGTGAGAGAGTATAGATGAGTGTGTGTAGTGTGTGTAAATATATGTGCAGTGTGTGTAAATGTATTTAAATATGTGCATGGTGTAAGTGTGTTTAAATGTGTGCAGTGTAAGTGTATTTAGATATGTGCAGTGTATGTTCGGTGTAAGTGTCTTTAAACATGTGCAGTGTGTGTGTGGTGTAAGTGTGTTTAAATATGTGCAGTGTGCGTGATCATGTAAATGAGCATAAATGGAAAAAAAAGAATGGATTTCAAATGATTAGGTTTTGGGAGGGATTTAAAATCTTTTGAAAATGAATTAAAACTTAAAGATGGATTTGAAATTCATTGATTTGAATTTATATGCCAAACAAATTTAGCTAAGGATTTCAAATCCCTCATCCTAAATCCACTCCCAAATTCCCCATTCCAAATACACCATAAGATATGTTTCAATATATGTGTTGGGTATGCTATAACTTGCATGCCTTTAATGCTACAATAATATATATAAACAAACACACAGGTTTCCTCTATTTCATTATATTGGTCTGATGATTTTTGTTCAATATTCAATATAACAATCATGTTTGAGTCTGACTGGAACTTCTGGCCTTTTAAGTGTGTTTTGACCCTTTTGCTGGGAGGATGTGAAGCCCCCGATTTTTCCGAACGTGTAATTGATTCTTTTATCGTCTATGTATTTTATCGACTATTTTACCGCGTCACTTTGACGAGTAAATATTAATAATAAATATATTTTTGCATTTAATTTCATTTTTTGTATTACTTGTTATCATAATCATTTTTAATTCCAATTCACATTTATGATCACTTGAATGATCATTATTATTATTTATGTATTTATTAGTCACCTTAGAATTTTAAGAGACTATTTATTTTAGAGACTTTTACCTTATAGAATTAAGAATTTGATTTAGAATAAGTGATCATGAGACTTATAAGTGATCAAGGAAATCACTAATTATTTTGGAGATTGATATTATTCATCTATTATCATCAAATTTGGGACTAAAAAAATATGGAAATACCACAATTGCCCTTAAGTGGATGGCAATGATGATCAATTTGGTGTAGAAATATCTTCCTACTCTTGTACATATACACCTTATATTAGTCATCTTGTATATAATTACACCTTTAATTCAAACATTATACACATTATCTTATACATCAATTCTTTAATATTATTTTCCCCAACTTATTCCCACTCACCCAACATTCCTTCCTTACCCATCCTTTGCCCATACATTTGACTTCCCTCTTGTCTCCATGCAAGAGACAAATTGCAAGACACCAAAATTGATCATTCTCTCCCCTCTCTCTCACTAATTTCGGCCATTAGGCCAAATAATATTCAGAAATTTCATTTCATTTTACCAACATCATACTTTAACTCTTGCAAAAAAAAAAAAAATCATCTCCCTTCTCTCTAAAATCCCCAACATCACTCTAAGCATATATTCATCCTTTTCTTCATATCTTCAAACATATCTTCAAATCTTAAAGAACAACTCCTTCATATCTTCAAATCTTCAAACACAATTTCTTCATATCTACAAATTAACCTTCAAGAACAATTTCTTCACATCTTCAAATCTTCAAAGAACACATCCTTCACATCTTCAAACATACCTTCACATCTTCAAGAACACACTCTTCATATCTTCAAACATCCTTCACATCTTCAAGAACATCTTCTTCATATCATCAAACACTTCTTCTTTCTTCAAACACTAAAACAAAAACACAAACATTCTTCCTACCTACTCCTAAAATTCCAACCCCCCTCAAAGGTAAGAAATTTTATTCTTCAATTCAACTTGATATCTTATAACTCATGATTACCTTATCTTCTTAACTTAAGTTTGATTTTGACTTTTGGAGGTACATAGGAGTCTACTTAAGGACATGCATGCATGGTGGTCACCTTAGAAGACTTGAAGAGAAATTGTTAGAGAAATTGGACTACAAGGTAAGATTTGGACACTAGAGCTCTTTTCTCTTCTTCTTCCTATTTTCTTCAAATTTTAACACCCCTTTTTTCATTTTTGAGAAATAGGGGCTGACCTTAAGTGGTTCTAAGGGTGAGCCAAAAATTCCAACTTTGATGCTTCAACTAGTTCCAATTCACCTACTACACAAGGTAAAGTGTAGTATTTCCAATTTTCTCACCTTCCCCTTTCTCTTCTTAATTTTTCACTCATTTCTTCTAACTCTTAATTTTTGATATTTCTTGACTTAGGGGCTGACCTGAGTGACCTCATATCAAGTTGTGAAATTTATCCTTTTTTTTCACAACTCTCCAATTTTTAAGGTGGGTGGAAAAATCTTTCCAACTTCTAGGGATTTTTGTTAAATGCATGAAGTCTTTTGATCTTGAGCACTTGAGATATATATTTTATGTATTTCATGTCAATTTTATGTATCAAGTTGTGAAATTTCTCAAGTGTGTTACTCAAAAATGCTATTTATTGAAATTTAGGTGCATGCATGTGTAAGTCCAAGTGGCTACGATAATCTAGAGGGGGTGAATAGATTATCTCCATCTTTTCGATTATGCCCTCTTTTTCGAACAAAACAAGCCAAGACAATAATAAAGGTGCGGAATATAAACAACACGCGTCGATTTATAGAGTTTCAACCCACCTAGGGCCTAATCCTCTACCACCCCAGTATATCCGGGATAAAAGAAAAAAGATTTTGTTAATTACCAAAATTAATACAACACCTTACAACACCACCTTGAAGAGCACCACACTCTTCTTCAATACCACCTTTGAGATTACCACAATCTCTCTTGAAGATTACCACAATCTCCAACGGCACCTTGTGAAGATCACCACAATCTTCAACCTTGAAGAACACCAAATTCTTCAACACCTCAAAAGCACCACACTCTTGAAACACCTATCACCTAGATCACCCAAGTGTATTCTTTCCACAAGAATACTCACAAGGATGTCTTGTGTTGAATGATGACCCAAAAATTCAAGATTATAACTCGATAATTAATGATACAAATTTGAGTGCAAGTGTAATCAAGAAATAAGCCTCGACCTCAAGATGTGAAAGTGAAAGACCTTAGGTTATTACAACAAGAATAATAACAATGAAGAACAAATAATGTTTGCTTGAGTGTATCTTGTTGTGTTGTAGTTTTCTCTCTTGTTGTGTTGCTTCAATTCTTCATCTATTTATAGAAGATGTCTTGGACATGATAGGCTCCTCCTAGGAGATTGAAATCTGTAAAAAATTGCAAGACAAATGAAGAATATAGCTGTTAGAAATCAATCCCACAAATTAGGAAAAAACTGTCTGCTGCACAACGGTTAGAATTTTGCTGTCAAGTCATAGGGTGACCGGTCGCGCACAAATAGATGTTTGAAAATAAGAATACACATTTACACAGGGCGATCGGTCTATGGGGGGTCCGACTGGTCGACCCTGTGTCCAGTCGGTCGAGCAAAACCAAAAAACGAGTCTAGGAGGTTCTGTTTCAAAATTGCTCCCAGACACCGGTCGACGGCACCGGTTGACCGGTCGACGGCACCGGTCGACCACCTAGTCGACCGGTCGACCACACCGGTCAACCACCTGGTTGACCGGTCAACTGAGCATTTCTTTTTTGACAAATAGCTTATTCACTGTTTTTCACAACTTTCAGGTACGGGATGCCCTATAGGGCAACCGGTTGGCCTCAAAACAAAAGTGTTGTCCAATTTTATATCGAAATTAAACTTCAAGAAATACTCCGAAAATAGTAAAAATATTTTAGACCGGTTGGGAGTATTAGGACAACATTTAGAAACATAGTTTTGATGTAAAAACTCATTAACACAAAATCATCAAAAGTGTTGTCCAATATTTTTGTCTAAAATAAACTTGAAGAAATACTCCGAAAAATTAGTAAAAAACAATTTAAATCATTTAGGAGTATTTGGACAACATTTAAAAACATTGTTTTGGTGTAAAAACAAAATCATCAAAATCAAGATAAAACCATTTATCAAACAATCTCCCCCTTTTTGATGATTACAAACCAAAACAATTTACCAAAGTCGATTTTGAAAACAAAACAATTTTACCGGTTAAAAATGAACTATCCGTTGTGAGTGACAACATTCCATGCAACATAATCATAAGGATGAGAGTATAGATTTTCAAAAACATTTTTGCAAAAGCTCCCCCTATCAACATGCACAACAAGAATAATGTAGAAGCAATCAACCAAAAGCTAAAAGCTCCGCTTTTACAACTTGAGCTTAAGTATCAAGAGCTTAAGAGCTCCCCCTGTCAACAAAACATCATTAGAGAAGAATATGAGTCCATAATACATCAATGGACTAAGTGTAATCGCTTTTAATAGCCACAACTTATAGCTTATTTCTCGAGCTTATTTTAGCTTCTTTGAGCTAATGAGCTTATAACCTGTTTCTCCCCCTTTGGAATCATCAAAACAAATATTATCACGGTAAAAACATCATATGTTCATATCAAAGTGCGCAACTAAACCGATGTATCGAGCTATATGCACATTGAAGCTCATAAACCAAATAGGAGGGAAAAGTCGATCATACGACTTGTAGAAGCTTATGAAAACTCATTTGATTTGCAAAACATGATCTTTATAAATATATAAGACTTTTGAAATCGAGAGAATCATGTAGGTGCTGAATTTTTCATTGAAACGTTTTATCGAACACTTGGCGGGCGTCAAAAATTGAAGAAGATATATAATGCCCTTGTAAATGTAATCAAGCCAAGTTTTTCATCACCAAAATCAGTTTTACAAATATAATCCAACAACAATCATCATTCACAACACAATTATATAAGAATTCCATCAATATAACAAGTAGAGGCATTTTCTCAAAGGTTCAACCCAATTGAGATAAAAAGGTAGGATTCTTACCATTTAATCGGTGAGGATGAGTAACAATGATGATAAACGAGCAATATAATCCCCAAAATATGTAATTTATGCAACAAAACTCATTTGAAGTGAATTGTGTGTGAAATTTGCAAAGGGGACAATAAATGGAATAAAATAGCCAAAATGGCAAAGTCTGGAAAACGGAAGCAATTTTATCCAATATAAGGCACAGGGGGACCGGTCCAGGCTGAGGGCGACCGGTCGGAGCTGAGGGCGACCGGTCGGCCTCAGTCCTGGCAGCCCACTAGTTCAGTCTGTTTTAAAAAATCCGAAGTTTGAACCAAAAATCTGATTTTTCGCCCCTAAGTTTTAAAAACGTGCAAAATGCAAACGTATACCTCATTCAATATACATTATGTCATAATAAAGCTCGAAATGAGGTAAAAGACTCAGCGGTAAATGAACTAATGTCCGCGAGTTATTTTTTAGACGGAATTAAACACTTCTCAAATTTTTGTTTAAGAAACGTAATCCCTTAAAAGAATATCGAATCTCAATATGTATAGTTCGATTATGACGAACCATATTTTAATCACCGGACTTGTTATCCCGAAAAATATGAACGTTTTTTGAATTTTGGATATATAAGCCGTAATAAGAAGTGCCTTTCAAATATTTGAAAATTTCTTTTAACGACACTTTAATGAGATTCGTTGGGATAGTTTTGAAGTCGAGCATATAGACATAAAACATAGAGAATGTCGAGTCTAAAAGAGTAATAAACGAAGATAAACATACCTCGAATTTGTTTGTCACTCGATATGCCTTGTTCAACCTTTTGTCAATCTTTACATAGGTAGCCATAGAGGTTGAGATGATTTTTCCTTCTTCAATGCTTAACTACTTCAAAGGTACTTATGTATACTTTGATTGTGAAATATAACCATCTTCTTGGCATTGTTTAACTTGAAGTCCAAGGAAGAAATTAAGCTTCCCCATCATACTCATCTCAAATACACCTAACATCAACTTAGAAAACATCTTGCACAAACATTCATTAGTAGCACCAAATCAACTCAAATTTGCAGTAATAAGCAATCTTGCCATTTTTCGGTAACAAAGAGAGTAGTGTCAACTTTACCTCTTATAAAATCATTTTAAAAAAATAGCTAAGTCTATCAAACCGTACACAGGGTGCTTGTTTTAAACATACAAGGCCTTTTATAAAAATCATTTGGCCAAGAAAAATTTTTCAAACCCCGGTTGTTTTACATAGACTTTTATTTGAATAAAACCATTTAGAAAATTGGATTTAACATCCATTTGGTAAAGCTTGAAATTTTCTTAAAAACAAGAATAGGCAAGTAAAATGCGAATATCTTCAAAAACATGCTACGGATGCAAAATGTTTCATCAAAATCCATTACCTTCTTCTTGACATTACCTTTGAGCTATTAACCTCCCTTTGGTCATCAAACTTGTTCAAAATATCAAACAATTTCTGCAAAATCTTAACAAGATATCTTTGTACAAGAGCATAGTAATATCAAATAGTAGAGATACAATAACAAGTAACACATACTATGCTTTCAAACAAATCATCAAGAGTTTCATAAAACATATAAGTTCAAATAAGCTTATAGAAAGCTATATATGGTCTTTTACGAAATTTGAAAATCCAAGAGCATATAGTTTAGACCTCATTTGAAAGAAGCATTTGAACAAAAGTTGACAAGAATGAATATGAGCAATCAAATGCATAATTTTGAGGAAAGGATGAAAATCAAATGTTTTATCAAAACAAAAATATAATCTTTTGCAAGACTTGGATAAAAACAAGCTTCATAGAATAGTGTCTTTCAAAAAAATCGAAAAATCCTCTTAATGGCACTTATGTGAAATACTTTGAAATAACTTGGAAAAAAACAAGCACATAGGCATATGACAAAAATATATCGAGTCTATAAGATGAATATCAATGATGAGCGTACCTCGATAGTTTATGGTCCTCTCTTGAGAAAATAACCATTGATGAAAATATATATGTCCTACACAATTCCTAACACGTCTTGCACAAACATAATGATACAAGGGTAGGCTAAGTAATAAGAGATATCATAAATGTGCTTATGCTATATAAAACCATAAGAGATAATAAAAGTACCTTAGTCTATGTAAGTGCACAAGAGTTTTAAAAATAACATGCAAGGTCCTCTTTTTTTTAAAAAAAAAATAAAATTAAGAACACACAAATATATTGAAAACCTTGATTTTAAAAATAAATTTTTGAAAAACTCATTTTGAAAAAGTAGGCACAATTAAAAACATGCATAATAACAAAATAAAATGCATATTTAAATGGGGAGATACGGTTTACCAATTACGTCATTTCCATGGGTTGTGTTGTTCCAATTGTTGATGATATCTTCCCCTTTGAAAATCGTCTTGTTGATGATAACTTCTCCGATTGTTCCATTTCCAAGGATTATGTCTTTCCCATTATTGTTAATGTCTTTCTCTTGGAAATTTATTGTAGTGATATCTTCTCCTTTGATCAAATGAGATGGTCATTTGATGTCTTCTAGGCGATATGAATTTTCCTTAATTTTTATTCCGCCAGGTACCTAATATAACATTGTTTTGTGGTACCCTCAAGTGTTTGGGTCCTTTAGGATTAGCTTTGAGACTTTTAGGTCTCCAACAATAATTAGATCTATTTCTAGCCCGACAAGTATTTACCGTATGGCCCTTTTTACCACAATAGAAGCATGTAATAATTCTAGAAGTATAATGACCAACATGCTTAGAGACTTGATTCCTTTTCATATGATTAACAACATTAGGCTTATGATCAAGTCCTTTATCACAATTATGAATATCAACAATATTGGACGCTTTATTGGTACTCAAGTTAAATTTTGATAAATCCTTTTTCATGCAATTAATATCCTCAACAAGAGTACTATTTTCTTTTTCAAGGTTTCTAACCTTGTCAAGTGTGATGGTGTGAGCACATGATATTGATTCATAAGAAACAAATAGACTATCCTTATCATTTTTCAAAACATTGAATTCCTTTTTCAAATTTTTGTATTTAACAAGTAAGCTTTGGAATTCATTTTGAAGCTCATCAAAATCATTTTGCAAATCACTATACTCATTTTGCAATTCATTGTCATAAGAAGTAGAAGGTTTAGAGCTTACCTCGTTTTCTTCGAAGCCCATAAGACAACGTTCGTTTTCATCATCGTCGGAAGTTGTAGGAAGCTCATCCCATGTTGTTGGGTTTGATGTTGTACCCATTTGAGAAGTAGATGCTTTTGTGTGACTCCTATCATTTGCATATACTTCTTCTAATTTTCTCCATGCTTCGTGTGCCAATTTTATTCCTACAATATGATCATATTTCAAAATGGTAAGTGAACAATAAATAATATTAAGAGCTTTACCATTTAAGGAGACGATTTTCTTCTCTTAATCATTGAGCTCCTTGAAGGCTTTGGAGGTGTAAGGTGTATCTTTCATTGGAATAAATTCTCCATTGACGACCGTGTTCCAAATATCGAACCCGCAACCTTGTAGATAGCATTCCATTCTTTCTTTCCAAAATGTAAAATTTTTGGAATCAAATAGTGGTGGCTTGGTGGTGGAGGCGCCGGTTAGGTAGACTTCATTTGTAGCCGATGATCGTTCCTCTTTACTCGTGATATGGAATGAGCTTGCCAAAGAGATTGGCTCTGATACCACTTGTAAGTCCAAGCGGCTACGATAATTTAGAGGGGGTGAATATATTATCTCCATCTTTTCAATTATGCCCTCTTTTTCGAACAAAACAAGCCAAGACAATAATAAAGGTGCGAAATATAAACAACACGCGTCGATTTATAGAGGTTCAACCCACCTAGGGCCTAATCCTCTACCACCCCAGTATATTCGGGATGGATTTCAAAAGGAAAAAATATTTTATTAATTACCAAAATTAATACAACACCTTACAACATCACCTTGAAGAGCACCACACTCTTCTTCAATACCACCTTTGAGATTACCACAATCTCTCTTGAAGATTACCACAATCTCCAACGACACCTTGTGAAGATCACCACAATCTTCAACCTTGAAGAACACCAAATTCTTCAACACCTCAAGAGCACCACACTCTTGAAACACCTATCACCTAGATCACCCAAGTGTATTCTTTCCACAAGAATACTCACAAGGATGTCTTGTGTTGAATGATGACCCAAAAATTCAAGATTACAACTCGATAATGAATGATACAAATTTGAGTGCAAATGTAATCAAGAAATAAGCCTCGACCTCAAGATGTGAAAGTGAAAGACCTTGGGCTATTACAACAAGAATAATAACAATGAACAACAAATAATGTTTGCTTGAGTGTATCTTGTTGTGTTGTAGTTTTCTCTCTTGTTGTGTTGCTTCAATTCTTCATCTATTTATAGAAGATGTCTTGGACATGATAGGCTTCTCCTAGGAGATTGAAATCTGTAAAAAAAAATTGCAAGACAAATGAAGAATATAGCTATTAGAAATCAATCCCACAAATTAGGGAAAAACTGTCTGTTGCACAACAGTTAGAATTTTGCTGTCAAATCATAGGGCGACCGGTCGCGCACAAATAGACGTTTGAAAATAAGAATACACATTTACACAGGGCGACCGGTCGACGGGGGGTCCGACCGGTCGACCTTGTGTCCAGCCGGTCGAGCAAAACCAAAAAACGAGTCCAGGAGGTTCTGTTTCAAAATTGCTCCCAGACACCGGTCGACGCCCTGGTCGACCGGTCGACGACACCGGTTGACCGATCAACCAGCCTTTTTTCAGCAAATAGCTTATTCACTGTTTTTCACAAATTTCAGGTACGGGATGCCCTATAGGGCGACCAGTTGGCCTTAAAACAAAAGTGTTGTCCAATTTTGTATCGAAAATAAACTTCAAGAAATACTCTGAAAAATAGTAAAAATATTTTAGACCGATCGGGAGTATTAGGACAACATTTAGAAACATAGTTTTGATGTAAAAACTCATTAACACAAAATCATCAAAAGTGTTGTCCAATATTTTTGTCTAAAATAAACTTGAAGAAATACTCCGGAAAATTAGTAAAAAATAATTTAAATCATTTAGGAGTATTTGGACAATATTTAAAAACATTGTTTTGGTGTAAAAACAAAATCATCAAAATCAAGATAAAACCATTTATCAAACAGCATGTACAATTTATTGTTCTATTTGATGAATTCTTATATGAGATGGACATACATGTGTATGATCCTTGAAATCCATGTTTTGTATGACTTATAACCTTGACAAGTCGAGTATAATTGATTAGAATTCAATTTTTGGACTTAAAATGCAAAAAATGAAAAGTTGGTGGACTTAATTGCAAGAAAATTAAACTTAAGGGACCCCTCTAAAATTTTCGAATTTTGGGACTGTACTCAGGTTCAAAAATAATGTTTGGACATTTTAATAAAGTTTTAAGAGTTTTTAGATAAATAAAATCAACCTTTAAAAGCCCAAGGACTAGATTGTAAAATTTTAGAAGTTTAAGGGCTACACTGCAATTTTCCCAGACCCTAATTTTAAAATTTAAAAATTTAACTCTTAAGGGACTAGAAATAATATATTTTAAGTGTATTCCAATAATCCAAGTGCTTAGAGCTTGGAAAGTAATTTTACAAAAATTAAGGGACTAAATTGTAAAAGATTAAACTTGAGGACCCAAAAGAAATTTCCAGGACTTATACAGTCTATGTACCTGGAAATACTAATTTAACTATAACATAATGATATTTTGGACTCAAGGTTCAAATTTCATAACAATTGGACCCCTAAAAGCCTTAAAGGCAATTATTTTAAAATGGGACAAAAATGAGATTTTCAAAAGTTAGGGGACCTATACTTATTTTGTTTTTAAAACTGCTTTTGTTCCAATATCCCACTGACCTTAGTGACATTTTTCAACTGAAAACACATTAAAAGCCCTTCCCGTTTGTGAGTTCCAATTATTTTAAACTTAGGGCCCAAAATGACAATTTTAATAAATTTGGGGCCAATGTGAGAATTTTATAAAAACTCGACATCAAAACTTTAAAAACCTGAATCTCTGAACAATTTAGATAATTTATGAACTGACCTCATAATTTTTCAAGGTCGGGATATTTAATTATTCAATTTTTAACCCCAAAAGTATTGGTTTTTACAAAACGGGGCTAATTGTAAATTTTCTTTTTAACAAGGACCTAACACATATTATTTTTCTTTTACTGAAACAGCCCTGGACCCTCTGACATTAATAATTAATTAAAATATTTTATTTTCTCAAAAATCCCTTGACTTATCGAATCGTCTTGACCGATTAATACACGATCGCGGGGCGACTTCCTCGTCTTGTGATTTCGAATCTATAACGGGACTCATGTTCCACCTAATCTTTCAAGATATCGAAGATTTCTTATCCTCTCGATAATCATCTCCATCCAAATAACTCCACCAACGTCATAATTGCCACTCGCAATTTTCGAAAATTTTCATGAACTGCTTCCCTGAATCAATTTTGACTACCTGAACTTGTATTTACTTTCCTGCTTGAGTCAACTTGGTGTGTCGAGCTCACAGTCGGAATGGATACGTCGGGGATGGAACTGGGCAACTCAGCTGCTATTCCACTCTCCGGCCCCATCGTCCTAATCCCATAACTGATGGATAAATTTTGTCCAAGGGAAGCGGGTCGTAGTACTTGAGGTATAATCATGATTATGAAAATCCGGGCCTAGCTAGCTCTAGTGTGGATTTGTCTTTGCCTATGGAGCGATAAGGTGACAGGTCTTGGACTATCTTGCTCGGGGAGTTACAAGGAAGAACGAAGGAATCGCTGCCTGATCCACACGATTCTGGAGTTAATCGGACCCGTTTGGTTGGCGCTACAAATCCGTACGCAACCATTACTTGTCTTGCATAGGATTGGTGTTACATTCCGTACGCAACCTGTCTTGCCTGAATCACATAGTGCCTGTGTGACCACGAACTATTTCTTAAACTGTATAAGTATATTACTTAAATATATTTATCACGATGCTTGTGGACTGTGTGTGAAATCATGCATCATATTTCACGCGTTTTAGATTGTTGGGCTTATTTCTGTTTAAGTGGTTAATCATCGTTACGTCCCGTCTGAGACATGACAGTTACATAGGTTACAGTATTGTTTAAGAATCACATCATCAATCATTGTCAATTGGGGAATCATAATATTTCTTATTTGGGTTGTGCAGAAAAAAAGAATTATATTAATGTGATGAAAATGATTTTATTTTCATAAATAAACAATTAAAATTTAGACAGTGGGAGAGCTTGAATGTTGCCCTGTTACTAGTCTTACAATAAAATATATTTCTAACTCCACAAATATATGAACAAAACAACGGTGTCGTAGTTTTTAGATCATCAGGGTTGTGTGACCTTTTATTCCATCCATTTTTATTTTTTAAGTGAACAGTGGTGAAAATTTAAGTTGTGATTTTTTTTTGAGAATGTGATTGTATGTAGGATGAAAATGTAGTAGTGATAGTTGATGCGATAATTTCTTTTAGTAAGATGCAGATGTGATGATGATTTGAAAAATAAGAGAGTGAGTAGTGTATTTGTCATATGATTATGTAATATGATGATGGTTGATTGTGATTATTTTTAGTAAAATAATAATTTGATATAATTGATGATTGAAAAAGTGAAAATAAGTGAATAGTTTAGTTTTTAGAATTTTTTTTACAAACAATCGCATATTGGGTGAAAAATGATTTTTGTGAGAAATTTTTGCCAATTTTTTTCACAACCATTCGTAGCCATGGAGATTTATTATTCTTGTATTATTATGAAATGATATTAAGTAGTGTCCTTTTCTTTCTTGAAATTTTATTTTTAGTTGGAACCTAAGGTTGTGATTTTTTTTTTAATAAGCTGGGACTACTGGTTGAGGGGAGGAGATAAATTTTAAATAAATTGAAAGATACAGTGTTCGAATCCTGATTAACACCCTTATAAAGGGTTAGTGATACCACTTGAGCTACAAGCTAGTCGTGAACCTAAGGTTGTGATTGGATATCCTGTCATTTTGATATTTATTTTTGCATCTTTTTTTTAAGAAAGAAAAATTATGAATTTTGAGGAAGTGAATAAATACAAGATTAAAATATAATGATGAAAATTAATTTAATATAAAATAGTAGAATATAACTGGATATGTGAGTGATTGTAAATGTGTAAGTGAATAGTTGAATTTGTGAGAAAACGTGTATTATAATGATGGGGGATTTGATGGTTAGATTGAGAAAAATGAATAGACGTGATCGATGGGACAAAAGTAGAAGTAGATGAATTCTATATATTTTTGAAAATTTTCATAAACAATCGAATTTTACGACAATACAAATTTTCTCAAGAAAATGAAATTTTTTGGTAGGCATTCGCAAAATGCCAAACTTCCATGTCGGTAGACAAGTTGGTGAACAGATAATCAAATTAAAAAAAGGAAAGATGAGAAAAGAGAATTCCATCATTTGATGTGAGAGCATATCTGAAACATGTGAAAAACTTGGCCCATGTGTATGTGAAAAGGTTCAAATGCTCTTGTTTTCCATCTAGCTCTCCTAGTCTCCTATAATAACAAAAAGCAAATAAGGCTTCATTATGAGTAATTGTGTGTATTTGCGTAAAAAGGTAATTATTGATGGTTGCTACACTGTCAATGTCTTGTTTGGCTATGAGTAGAAGCCTATCCTATGATTAATTTTCTAGCTTGGTTCTCTTCCAATATTATTTGGGCCGATTAATTTGATGTGATCCAGTTTTTTTTAATTTTTATATATTTAATATTATTATTATTTTGAAAGAATCCATAATCTAGTTTCATTAAAAACAAAAGTCAGATTATAAAATACCATGATTTGGTAAGAATAAATTTTAGATAATTCTTTTAAAGGAAGAACGGAAATTTAGGGTTAACAAAAGGAAGAAGAATATCAAGGACAGAAGCAATGGGGTGTTGATGCTTTATTTAGAGTATGATGTGACAGAAGTATTTGAGTTCCTTGGAGCATCTTCCAAACACTTGTGCCCAAAGACAAGATTGATTTGATCTCATCATGATAATGTATCCTTGAAATAGGCATTATGAACACATATCAAGAGGCACCTAATTCTGGTAAAATATTTGAATTTACTTCTATTCAACTTGTCATTCAAGAAAGTGGTGTCAAAAGTTTTGGGTATATAAATTTATGTTATTAGAGTGATTGATCAGTGCTCGATCGCATACGAGTGTTTGTATTCTTCCTTTACTATCTCATTGTACTAAAAAAATAGTTTTGGACATCTAATTTTCAAGCTTTAAGAGGTTCACGTCAATTTTATCCGCATGTCATACAGAAATCGACAAAAATAATAAACCCATAAAAAAATCGTAGTTGTGAGTTAATCAAATTTATTATTCGTATTTATCAACTCTTAACTTTGATTTTTAGATTAATATTTTGCTCGGAATTAGAATTTGGAATTTTGAAAGCGAAAAAATGAGGATATTCTCACTTGTACTCTAATTTGACCAATATGTTAATTTCTTTACATTGAAATAACAATTCGAATCTTTTGTTCCATCAGATATATCAATACACTAAATAGATATCACGTGTATACACAAAATCAAATTGAACATATATATGATCAACTTTCATTACTTTATCGAAACACTAAATGACACAAAAAAAATAAAGCAGGAGAACCATTATGAAAAGTTTGTGTGTGTGGTGTGTGTATGTGTTTGATGATTAAAAATAAATGGGAATGAATAATTTTTGTTATGATGAAAATTAGGTAATTGTGTTGTCTCCTCTACATAGTCAATCCAAAGTAGACACAAAAATTAACTCTCTAATTGAGACGATAAATCATGATAATTATAATGATAATAGTGGTTGTGGGCCTTGTGGCCCATAATGGAAAGTCGTGGTCAACTGTTTTTGTTCCCAATGAGAGTGAAGGTTTCGTTTCATGTCTCACTTTTCCTAATTTTGGGTTTGAAAAGGTGTAATCCTTAATACCTTGTTATAGTATGTTGGGGACAGGCAATTTTGATAAGGATGTTTTTGCTAATAATTCTATGTGCTTCCTATGAGTTGAGGTTTTATATTTTGCAGAATTGTAATGTTGTACCAAAAAATGATGTGTGGAATAATCATGCGTTTGGTAGCAAAAAAGTATGAAAATATAAGAAAAAAGTAACCATTTGTCATTTATATTATAATATGTATTATATTGTATTAATTTACTATACTTTCGTATTATATAGATGTATAGATTAAATACGGATGATTTAAGTTCTTTTGAATTTTTGTTTGGACTAAATATCCCCTTTTCTTTTTAAGACTTTGATATAATCGTAATCTTGATTAAATTAATTAACTCGTATGACATTGGTGAAAACTTCTAGAGTTTTATAATAAGTTTTATAATAAAACCACAATTTAATGTCTCTCTCTCTACATGGAAAGGAAGAGAAACTATATACAAGCACAATTAATATTTTTTTTCCGAAACGATAGAAATATATTCATAACTCAATAAAACTTACACTGCCAACTGGCAAAATGACCACCTTGAACATACATACATTGATACATGTCAAGGGGAGAATTCCGTACGAGATGTATAACCACCGTAAATCGAGGGAGCAAAATAAAAAACAACTAAAAAACACAAAACAAAAGAAAACTAAGCACTCCAAAGGAGACTAAACCACCTCTGAAAGGAGGACTAAGGCACTCCTCAAGGGAGACTACCCAACTCGAACAAATCCGGGCACGAGCTACATCACGCACTGCAATACAGAAATTATTGTCCTCATACGAGATTCACAAATCAACCGGTAAAATAAATACTCAAAAAAATACAGAAAAATAAAAAAAAAAACAGAAAAATGCCTCTCCCCCACCCGATCTTCAACCGCAGCCCATCACCTACTGGCTCCAACTCTCCTCTTTGTAGCTCCGACCTCTTACTTGCCTCCACTCTCGATCGAAAAATCCGATCACCTCCGGATAACACAAGAGATATGTCTTCATTGCCTTCCACCATAAAGCATGGTTGGGGAGGGGAGGGGAAGTGGGTGGCGGCTAGGGGAGGGAGGGAGGAAAGGGTTTTAGGATTTAGGGTTTGTAATGAGAAGGGGGAGAAAAAAAGCTAGAGAGAGAAAGAGTATTTTTTTGGACTCGTGGGTCAGATTGTGACATGAAACCTATAGCAAATTTGTTGACTTGAACCCGTCCCATTTGATTGTGTTAGGTTATTCGTGTTGTTTGGGTTGAAGCCACTAAGCCTATTCTAAGACCATCTCCAGTAGTTTGCACTATTTTAGTGCAGAGTCTGCACTACTTTGGTGCAAAATCTGTACTCCATCTCCAGCAGTTTGCACTACTTTTTACACTAAAAAAACATATTTCATAAGATTCCTTCTTTTATTAATTTAATATTATTTTTATTATTTTATAATTGATAAAAAATATATAATTCATTTTATTTAATATAATATATTAAAATTTTATCCTTCAAAAAATCAAATTAAAAAAATATAAAATTTAAGGAAATTAATGCAAAAATTTAAAATTAAAATTCATAGCATGTAACTGGATTAGTTTTTAATTTTTTATACTATTTGCTACTAATTTTAAATTAATAAAACTAATTTTTTAATTGAAATTAAAATTAAGAAAACTGGCGCTGCACTGTAGAAACTCCAAAGTAGCGCACGTAAGTAGCGCAGTGTTGGGTGCTGAAAAGTGGCGCCCCACTCCATAATGGAGCATTGTTGGGGATGCCCTAATCCACTTATAATGTGTTAGTGTTAACACTTATAATGTGTTGGATTTACGTATTGTGTTTTTGTGTCAGTGTAAGTAATTAGCACACCTAAATTTATACCACTCCCTGTATTATCCCGCTTCATTTTTTCCTCTCTTCCATTTGCTCAAAAGTAAAGCTCGCATTTGTAACGTCATTTTCAATCTAAATCAACACTGATAAATTGCTCTTGGTCACCTAATGAAGATAAAAGAGTTAAATACAATCCAAAATGGGCTCAATTTACAAGATATCATGATTGATTAAATTAGCTAGCAAGGGACCATTATTGTCTTGTAGAAGAAAAACCAGAGTTATCCGACACCAATCTTCCATTTTTTCATCTATTATGCTAATGTATATAAAATAATGTTATTATCATACAATTTTGGATGATAATGGGTGGGTTCCGCCTTACCCTACTATTGAGGCATGTTTTTTAAGCCATGTATTTGGCTCCTACCGACTTCAAACCATCATGTTTAGCTTTTTATTTTATGTCTATACATTTTACTATATATGTATTTATGTAATATTTTCTAGTCAAAATATAAGTATTGGTCTTATCTTTTAAAAAACACAAAAACTCCTGTCAGATCGTCTAACGGGTCTGACTTGTTAGACGGATCTGACCCGCGGATCCGATGGCATTTCCGTAATATTAGCAATGGTATTGTAGTAGTTTTCAGGGAGCACCAGTATTAGCAGTCCTTCTAAAATGTATTAGTCGTCCTTCTAAAAAGTATTAGCAGTTCTTCTGAAATGTATTAGTAGTTTCCTGAAAAAATTTTTAGTATTTCTCTTGAATACACTCCCGAAATGTATTAGCAATCCCTCAAAAAAGTATTAGTAGTTGCTCGAAAAAGTATTAGTAGTTCATTGAAATAAATTAAATTTTTCTTCCGAAATGTATTAATAGTCCTTCTGAAAAGTATAGTCATCCTTCTAAAAAGTATTAGCAGTTCTTCTGAAATGTATAATAGTTCCCCTGAATATAATTAAATTTTTCTCCCGAAATGTATTAACAATCCTTCTGAAAAGTATTAGTCGTCCTTCTAAAAAGTATTAGCAGTTCTTCTAAAATGTATTAGTAGTTCCCTGAAGAGTTTTAGTATTTCTCATGAATATACTCCTGAAATGTATTAGTTGTCCACCGGAAAAGTATTAGTAGTTTCTCGAAAAAGTATTAGTAATTTCCTAGAGAGTATTTTAGTAGTGCTCCTGCAATGTATTAGTTTTTCTTATAAAATGTATTAGTATTTCTCCATAAAAGTATTAGCTGATACTAAGACTTGTATCATTTAGTGCAAATATTCATTTTTCATATCACCTGAAGAAAAAAAAATAGAGCAAATCTTAGACTTATTCCCTAAACTGCCACCTCTTGCACTCTTCTCCACCATTTCATTTCGGACCAAATTATTTTGAGAAAAGAGACTCAAGAAAATTCCTATGACAACTCTGGAAAAATTTCCGCATTTATATTTGTTGATACCACGCAAAATTGAATTTAAAGGTAACAAGATTTTCGATTCTCCATACAGTTTCTCTAGACTTGGAATTCTGTATTAACTTGAGGATGATTTCAAAAGAAATTAGATTTATTGCTACACTCGGGGAATTGGTGATTGTTAACATGCTTGATGCTTTTAGGCGCAAGGTTCGAAAGGTACAGGACGAAAGGAGAGTGTCGGTGCAGAGCTGCCCATTTGGGTTGGTTGTTGGGTCTGTTATTTTTTTTGTTCGCGGATTCGGATCAAATATGCTAGATGGGTAGGATATTTAGACCCGTCTAACGGAGCTAGATCCGTTAGACGGTCTGACAGGAGACTAGCTCTTTAAAAAAATATTTTTATAATTATATAGTCGGTCCAGCAAGTCTAACCTAGTCCGACGCGAGTTATCTCAGGTAGAGATGTTAAACGGGTCGCGGCCCGTTGGTTCGGATCGATTAAACAGGGAAAAAGAGGGTTAGTGCTACAGTTGTCAAAGTGGTTGGGACGGGCCGATACTGGCCCATCAGGGCAAGGGGAAATCGGGCTGGGCCGGAATTTTTTTGGACCGCTATTTTGGGAAGCCCAACCCAGTCCAGGTATTAAAAATACACTAAAATTATTTCGGGCCAACCGGGTCGGGCCAAATAGGCTAGTATCTTTTCGGGCCTGCAAAATCGTAGCTCACCCAAATTCTATTTACGTAGGACCATTTTTTGACTCTAGTTAGGGCCGAATTATTTTGGCTAGTTTAAATCCGAGCTTTTTTTTGGTACCGACCGTTTAGCTCGAGGCCCGTTAGGGCTAGCCCGCCAATTGTATTTTTTTTAAAATAAATATAATTCTAATATTATAAATCTGTTTTATTACATATTACCTATTACTAAGTATATTTTTTCAAGCTCACATCTCCATCTTTAATAGGTTTAAATATACAATTCTTAAAAGTATGACTTATAGTCATATGATTTTTTTTTTAAAAAGTATTATTTTTTTTCATTTTATATGGATATATATTATATAATGCTATCTTTTATTATTATAGTTTAATTTTAAAATTTAGATCATGGAATATTTAAATTTTATAATTCTGTTAATGCAATATAATTATAAACTATGCAAGGCTTTTTTTTTATATTGAATGCATTAACTTAACATGTTAAACTTAAATGATATATATGTCCGAATTTAAAATTTTAGATTAAAATATATAATTTTTTATTGTTTTGACTTATAGCCCGATAGTGGCCCGTTTAGCCCGAAACTGCTAGGATTTAGGATTAGGTTCGCAATATGCTAGCCCGTTAATAGTGGTCCGTTTAGCCCGAAGCCCATTAGGACTGGCCCTGTAGGGCTAGGGCCAACCCGTTTAACATATATACTCTCAGGTAGGGCTGTGCACGGGATTTGGAGATTACCGAAACTGAATCGATATACGGACCGAAAGATCTTCGAACCGAAAATATCCGTTAACTTTTTGACTTTCCCCGAACCGTACCGTACCGAAAATATTTATGGCATGGTTCTGGGGATTTTTCAAATATTCGTACCGAGAACCGTACTGAACCACTCCGAACCAAGGACCCGAAGCAAGAACCAATTTTAAAGATTTTATATAAATACATAGACATTATTTCTATGTTGTTTTTACTTTAATATTGAATTAATTACAAATTATTTGAAATTAAATTGAATACAAAATATATTTCTGAAAAAACTATAGTACTACAACTATTATGAATTTTAAAAAACTTTGATATTAATAATATAGTAAATAATTTGAAATTGAAATTAGTTAAATAATTAGTAAATTGCATTTAAAAGAGAAACAAATAATAATATCATATTATAACGATATAAAAAATTATATTTTAATTTTTTTACCACATCACATAACTTATGAATATAATTTTATTGATTACGTTAAGTTGTTAAGTATGAGACATTGAGATTATAAATTTATACAAGTTTTTTTATTTCATTTTAATTTATAAAATCTATTAGTTAATTATATATGTTTTGTGTATGTAGAAGGACAACCCAAATAATATACTATTATTGTATTATAGAGGTTATTAAGTTTAGAATTTTGGATTGTGTTACCTATTATAGTTTTAGTTTTTATTTTGAAACTACGCTAAAAAAGATACCAGAACTCTAGAAGTATATCCGTTTGGTGATTTTTATATTGATTTTCTTTTTTCTTTTTTTTTCCCAAATTTGTATGCTTTATTTATGGCTAATCTCCGTCCCGAACCGAACCGTATTGTTCCGTCCCATTAGAACCGAATCTCCATCCCGAACCGTCCCGAACTTTCGGTACGGTTCGGGATGGAGATTATTTTCTATGGTTCGGTTCCGGAGATTTATTTTTAGAATCTCCGAACTGTGCAGACCCCTACTCTCAGGCCTTGGAGATCCGAGGGTTTTGGCAGACCCGCCCCAAATCTGCCCCCATTGTCATCCAACTCATCCCTAGTATTTAATATTTATACAATATATTGTAACAACCAATGAACATTTAGTGAATTACAAGATTTAAATAGAAGAAAAGGTGGGGTTTCTTGAAAAAACCATTTCTCAATTTTGCTAAACTAATCCACTAACTAAAACCATTTTAATTCTTTTATTTCAAAGGCTACTGCTTTTACCAGTCTCAAAGAAGTAAATTTCTGAATAGAAAGGACTAGTGATTAAAAGCTGAAAATTACATACTTTTCCAATTCAAGCATCTTCCCCAAGCTGACATGCACTGACACAAAAGAGGGCCATGCATTGATATAAATATGTTTATATCCTATTATCATTTTTTTCTAAATAATTGTTCTAAAAAATGGAAATAAAAAATTAACAAAAATTAAAAGGTGGACAGTTAATTCAGTTTTTACGTGGAGGGGATTGATCAATCTCTTTCTATTGGGTATTTATTTTGACTGGAAAAGTTGAAAAAATAAGTGTGGTTAATTTATTAGCTAGGAAGGAGTCAGTGTCTACGAGGTACTGACTGTTGAATGAATGAGGTTATGACCAATAAAAATTATAGGAAAGCAGTTGTTAGATTTAGGTTAAAAAAAGAAGAATCCAGTGAGTTGCTGCAAATATGCAGACATATATAGACACATGTCACTGTACCTACGGTGTAAACAATTTATCTTCTTCTGGGAATTTAAAATATCTTGTCCTTACTTGGATTAATTGTAGAGAGGTTGGGCCGTAGCCCGTTTAAACCGGAAAAAAAAGAGTTAAGGCCGAATTATTTTGGCCAGTTAAATCCGGCCTTTTTTTTGGCCCGCCATTTAACCCGAAACCATTAGGGCTAGCCCGTAGATTAACCGAGCTAGCCCGCCAATTATTTTTTTTTTCTTTAAAAAATAAATATAATTCTAATCTTATAAATCTATTTTATTACATATTACATATTTCTAAATATATTTTTTCAAGCTCACATCTTTTCATCTTTAATAGGTTTAAATATATAATTCTTAAAACTATAACTTAGTCATATGAATATTTTTTTTAAAAGTATTTCTTTATTTTATAAGGGTACATATTATATAATGCTATTTTTTATTATTATAGTTTTATTTTAAAATTTTAGACCATGGAATATTTAAATTTTATAATTATGTTAATGCAATATAATTATAAATTATGCAAGATTTTTTTTTATAATGAATACTTTAACTTAAATGTTATATATGTTCGAGTTAGAAATTTTAGATTTAAATATATAATTTTTTTTTTTTTTGACTTATAGTCCGATAGTGGCCCGTTTAGCCGAAGCCCGCTAGAGTCAGGATTAGGTTCGCAATATGCTAGCCCGTTTAATAATGACCCATTTTGCCCGAAACCCATTAGAGTTATTACTTATAAAACTAGGGCTATAAAACTAGGGCCTCAACATCTATAATTAATTGTCTAAGATTTAAAAATGAAAGAACAAATGGGATAAAAGCATGTGGGAATCATATCTAAGACTTAGGAGGGTGTTTGGATCAATCTATTAGTAATTCAAAATATAATATAAGATGTTTTTCTACGGCTTATAACAGTTTAGATCTTGTTTTGAAAAGAAGTCGTTGAAATGTTTAAATAAAACAAGATGATAAAGCTTATGAGATGTTTTTTTCTTTAAATCAAAATGAATTTCATTCATTTATCGGAAAAACTTACAATACAACGATTACAATAACAAATAAAAATAATTGCAAGCCCTACGCACCGATTATAGACTATACAAATCTAAAAGAAATTTTTTTAATCAGACACATCTAACTAATCCGTATAATCGAAGTTCGCAAAGGCGTTGGGCTGACAAAATACGCACCAAAGAACATGATCTCGCGCGTCGATATATCATCGATAATGACTATCCGGATCGCTTGAATAAAATTCCACAAATGGGACAAACTTATTTACTAAAAAGAAAAAAAAATCATCTATTGTGGACAAGTAAAAACCACCTATCGAGGACAAGTAAAAGCAACATGCTGGAGTAAAATTTATTGAAACTAAAAGCATTGAAAATTATTTTCTCCATCCTCCATAGAAGACAGGGGAAGAAAAAGAGGAAGATGATGAATGAGTAAAAATGACTAGAGTCTGAGAGAAAAAAGGGAGAGAGACATACCACTACTCTGGAACTCTTTTTTTTTTTTTTTCTAAAAAAATAGCTAGGGCCCTCCACCTTTTTTTTTTTGGTCGACCCAAAGTATCCCCACACCAGTTGGGGGCACATATCCCACACTGTCTTCGGCCTATGGGACATCCGTCCTTCCCAGGGATGGTCCTAATCTCTGGAGGAGGAGGGGTAAATCCAATCTCAAAACTCCGCGGTAGTCAGGAATCGAACCTGAGACCTCAGGGTTGCAATTGCAACCCCTTAGCCACCAGGCCAACCCAGGGGTTGGGCCCTCAACCTTTTTGAAATACACAGTTTATAAGCTACTCAAATCTTATTTTGAAAACTTCCTCAAAAAAAAAAAAATCTTATTTTGAAAACTTTTATGATTTCTTTAATAAAAATTATCAAACACTTTTAAACTTAGCCAAACACCCTCTTAATATAATGTACTATCATGGTTTTTTATTTATTTCAGTATTCAAGGTTTTTCTAACTCCAAACATCTTACTAAACAAAAAAGAATGAAATAAAAAATTAAAATCCATGTTCTGAAAAAAAACCTAATTGGTAAAATGATTTTAACAAGGAATTTGCAGCCAAAAAAAAAAAAAAAAAGAGGTGAATTTTAGTTGCAAAACTAGATCCCAAAATCAAATTTGCAACACACGCGCGGCCGATATTATTTAGAGCTAACTTTTTAATTAATTAAAATATATAAAAAGTATATATCATCTTTCTCTAAAATAGTAAAATGTGCTGTGAATGATTAAATGAATGAATGAATGAAGAAAGTGATGTATTTCTAACACTACCAATTTTGCCAAGCCCCAATCACAATCGTAATAAGACCCCTAATTACCCCCACCAAGAAAAAAAAACACAGAGAAAGAGAAAGGGACAAAAAAAAAGGAAAAAAAAAACTAGTGTAGATTTGTTCAAAAAACATACAAGAATTTGGAGGGATTTAAGGCAGAAAAATGAAAAGCACGAAACAGTTTGCCAACTGTCGGAAGAAATTCCAAATTGGGAAAGGCCCAAACCCACACATATTTTTAAAGTCCATTTTCCAAATATTGTGTGAGTGCCCACTGTTAGTTAGATTGATTGATTGATGCATATGCTCTCTCTTTCATTTCTTTCTATTTCCTTTAAATTTGTACTTCACCGTTGTCACCTAATTACACTAGAAAAACTTATATTACCAAATATCAACATAAATAATTTTATCACTAAATTTTAGAATTACTTACATCACACTGACAAAATAAAAAATACTAATTTTTCTAAACAATACAGATCAATTACCGACATATCACCAACAATTTTAAAACTTTCTAACATAAATAGTATAGACATTTTACCTACAATTTTAGATTGTGTTCGATATTTACCTGCAATGATTTTACTATGGGTGGCAATCCGAGTCGTGTCCAGGTTTGCAAGTCGTGTTAAGACACTATAATTATACAAATTTGGCCAACCCAACCCGAAATGACGTGTATTTTTTTAACCTTGAATACAACAATCTATTTATTATGCTAAAATGAGAATTTTAGGTTATTTATATATAAAATATTAAAAACATAGCGAATTACAATAAAAATATGCAAACCATAACTTGACTTGATATAAAGTTATTTATATATAAAATATTAATAACATAACGAATTACAATCAAAATATGCAAATCATAACTTGACTTTCTTTTTTTTTTTGAAAAATAACACCCCGGGAGTGGGGGATTGAGGCGTGATCCCCTACCTGTAGATCAAATAATCAAAGTATCATACAATGTCATGTCCTGTCACGGGGGAAGAAAATGAAAAAGCAAGAACCTATCACTACGACATCTATACAGACTATCATAATAAGATATCTAAAAAATACAAGGAGAACTAATGTGCAATCAAAATCTAAAGCTCGGATATCCCAGCCGGTCCATCCGAATGAGCGCTAGAAGGTGGTGAGAAGTCGTGCCCTCATAAACAATATGACTGCCAAGGGCAGAAGCGTGACTCCCAACTCCGCTAGATGATCTACTGGTCGATTCCCCTCTCTGTGTATGTGGGAAATTGAATATTGAAGGTCCCTAAGCATGTTCCTAATGCGAATCAGTGTATGCTGAACTTGCCAAGAGCCTAGGAAACCAGATGTGATCGTGGTGACCACCGCCGCTGCATCCAACTCGATCCAAATCTGCAATGAAAATTGTCGGGCATCATAGCCCCATCTCCGATCTAGTAGCTCGGCATGAAAACTAGACACCACCTGAAATGAACTATGAAACGCCAACATGAGTCTGCCCGAATGATCTCGTATTAATCCCCCTCCACCAACTATCAATGCATCTCGATCAAACGAACCATCCATGTTCAACTTGATCTGAGGAGACTGAGGCGATCGCCAAATTACCATCCTCGGCTGCGTGGAACCTGTGGTGGATCACTCCCCTGCAAAAAACTCACTGTAGGGAAGCATCTAGACCAATCCGAGGGGCTCAAATGCCGACCTGAAACAAGAATCCAGAGATACCGCTCTACCTGCCAAATAATGTGAGATGCCAAGAAAGGAAGGTGTCGATGTTTGACACTTTTCCTGAGGAGAAGAATGTGTATTATGCAAGCAACAACAATAACGTGAAGCAAGGGAAGTGCCACGTGCCTGAAGCTTGATATCCACAGGGAGACGATTACGAAGGAGACGTCAAAGGAAAATAGAAATAGTAGGAATGAGAGCATCGTTCCAAATACCACCAGACAGAAGGTTCTGAGGATGTCTTCCCCGGATAGAACCCCAAGCAGAAGACACCGAAAACCCACCATGAGAGGTAAGCATCCACCGCATAATATCCTCTGACCCCAGTAGAATCGGAACCCCGGATATATCCTCAATGAGACTGCAGGAAGCCCACATTTGGAGACCAAGACCTAATACAATCTATCCCGATCCCACACACCATCACGAATGAACCAATCCACTGTCATATGTCCCAACGGCCGATCCAAACAATGATCCGCAAGCGGCCTATGCCCAAACCAAATATCATCCGAGAAACCGACCGACTACCACCGCGATAGACCGAGAAAATCCGCTATTGGGCACGAATACCGACTCTTCGACTCAATCGCTCCACCGATGACTATCATTATGTGTTACAAGGGCTCTCGGGAGAGAGAAACCCATTGTAACAATACTTGCCGATCAAGAACGAGCCCACAACGAATGGCCCTCGCGTAACCTCCACCACAACTTGTAATCGCGTCGGCCAATATCTCGAAAGTCGGCGCAACCCCAAACCACCCTCGAGAAATAGGATGGCGATACTATCCCAATCGATCCAATGAGTCTTCGTTTGTCCCGCATAGGATCCCCAGAAGAATCTAGCCATGATCTGCTACAACTGATGTAGAACTGTCTTTGGCGGCTGCATGACCTGAAGAATATGCAACAGAGTGGCCATTAGCATGCTCCGAATAAGGCGAGCCAACCACCGGGACGATGCCGTCGACCACCCAACAACTCTATCCAACATCCTCTGAATCACTGGGAGAAAAAGCTCTTTCGCCATTTTCCCCTTAAACAAAGGGACACCCAAATAAGTCATCGGCAAGTCATCTCGGACAAAGCCTGTCAGCGCATGCACCATGTGCTCCCATCCGTCACCATATCGTGGGGCGGAAAGAATCTATTCTTCGAACACTAACGGTGACAGGAAGAGCGAATAGTGCTCCAAAAAAGTGTCTAAGCGTAACATGACCATCCTCGACGCCCCTAGTGAAGATAACCACATCATCAAAGATAGGCCCAATGCGTCGTTGGAAACCCCCCGTGTCCGATAAATCATATGTTGGTGTTGTCTAATAATGGAATCTAAGCCTCGAGATAAATACTCCGCCGCGAGAACAAACAATGCAGGAGGTAGAGGATCCCCCGCCAGCTTGATCCTCGAGTCGAAGGAAAATATCCAGAAGGGCTACCATTAACCAGAACAGAGAAGCCGCAGTGCTCAATACAACTGCCTATCATATCAACCCACCGAATGGGGAAGCCCATATGCATCATGGCAGTATACAAGAAATCCCACTACACCCTATCATAAGCTTTAGCCATATCCAGCTTCATCACCACATTATGAACCTTCGTGGCAATGTTGATATTATGGATAAGCTCCTACGCGAGCAAAATGTTATCCGAGATAACACATCCGGCGGTGAAGCCACTCTGATTTGGTGAAATAATCAGTGGCAGAATCGAGACCAACCGCGCATTCATAATCCTCGAGATAATCTTATTCGTTACGTTGCACAAGCTAATCGGCGAAACTCGTCCCACTTCCGGGTGAGGAACCTTCGAATGAGAACTATAGAGATAGTTGTGAAAGAGCGGCATGAGATTTCGAGAAGAAATCAATCACGACATCCGAATATCCTGGTCCGACGAAATCCCAACAAAGTCTTTGAAAGAACAACGATGAAAATTCATCAAGGCCCCGAAACACTAGGCGGATCAATCCCAAAAACCGCATCACGGACCTCTGGGCCGTCATAAGATAAAGCACAAAATTCCTCCAAATCAACGGAATCAGAAACCGAGGGAAGAACTCATCGACGGAGTGGTCGATACTCCAAGTCGGAAGTCATTAGGACTGAAAAAACAGACGTACCGACTTAGAATCTCGAGAATCATGTGTGATCGTCACCCCATCATCATCAATCGAGTGGATCCTAGCGCGACACCTCTTCTGTTTAACAAACCCATGGAAGAACTTAGTATTGTGTTCCCTCTCAACTGCCCACTTAACTATAGTTTTCTGGCGCCAAAAATCCTCTTCCATTTTTAAACGTAGCTCATACTCAGCCACACAGCGATGTAGCTCAGCCCGATGGGTTGGAGAAGGATCATTGTCATACGCAGCCTGAGCCACAACAAGTGCATTATCTGCCAATCTAACCCGATCAAGAACATTACCAAATGTCTGGTAATTCCAACGCTTGAGTCTGTGCTTGACCCTGTTCAATTTGTGCTGCAAGTTCCTCATCCCAAAACAACCAGTGGGAGACATCAAATTAGGCATCCAAGGAACATTGACAAACTCCTACAATATATTAACATTTAAATAAAAAAACACAATTAAGGTTCAAGAGAAAACACAAACTTATGATGCAAATATTAATAAAAAGACATTAATTAACTCATTCCAAATACCAAAGTAGAATTTATTAGAATATTTTATTCAAACGGGTTAAGTGAGTCATTTTGGGTTAACCAAAACTGACCCATTTATTATTTGAGTTAATTGGGTCTGATACGATTATGACCCAAATAATAAATGGGTTGACCTAACCCGTTTTTATTGTGTTAAGTTATGGTCGTGTCGGAGATTATCACCCCTAAATTTTACTTACAATATTTTTACATAATAGTGATTTCGCATATAATGTTTTTACTTATATTTTACGGTCACTGCAACATAAATGACATTAGGTAACACTCAAAAAATGTTACCTAATGGCCATAAAATGTTACTATAGACAATAGGTAGCACTTTTATGGCGCTCGATTTAGCGTCTTCGTGCTACCTATAGTCAAAGGTATCACTTTTATTAGCTTTTAGTAACACTTTTTCTAAGTGTTACATTAAGTTTTCTATTGGTAACACTTTGAAGCAATATTTCTAAAGTGTTACATATGAATCATATGTAACACTTTTTTGTAACACTTTAAAAAAATAATTCTAAAGTGTTACATATGAATCTTATGTAACACTTTTTTTGTAGCACTTCGTAGAAATACTATTTTTTGCCACCAAGTAGATTCGAACCCACGACCTGTTATGTATGGAAGTGGCAATTTGCCACTAAGCTAAGTTGATTCTTATTACAACTTTTGCTTTGTTTTATATATACACATACACACAAACACACACACATATATATATTATATGTATATATAATATATTTTATATAATAAAGATTATATTTTATAATATATGTATTAAATTATATTATACACCGTATATATCAAGTTTTGTATTGTATATTATATAGTTTGAAAATCATATTATATTATATATTAAAGGACACAACACATTAAAAATATAAAAAATAAATTTATCGACTAATAAATATTCAATCGGTAAAAATAAAAAAATATATAAAAATATAAAATTAATTTACCGACAGATAAAAAAATTCTAACAGTAAAAAAATTAAATAATATAGAAGATAACGAAATAATAATTTACCGACGGAAAAAATTCCTAAGTAATTACCGACAACATCAATTTTCATTGGTAATTTTTTTAAAAAAGTAAAAAAAAATAAAAAAAGGTTAACGATGAAATTGGTCTCCGTTAGTAAAAATTAAAAAAATAAATAAATAATAATAATAATAAAATATATACATGCGCATTTTCCGTCGGTATTAAGACGTAATTAATTGCCTTCGTAAAAAATAAAATAATAAAAGCAAAACTAAAATACTTTGTAAAAAGTAAACAAAAATTCAGTTAAAAAAAATAGAGCACATGATGTCTACAATTTTTAGGTTTGGTGACATCAATTAATTAAATAAATCTTTAACATGATTTAATGATAGTTATATAATTTTGTGTTACTAAAATATAGCTTAAAAAGTGTTACAATCAATAAAATATATTGTTGCCAAGAGTGCTTCTTAAATAAAGTGATACCTATTTGCGTTACAAAAGAAATAACAAAAACAAAGTGATACTTAAAAAGTGTTACTTATATAAAAATGTTACATATAAGCGTCACATATTGATAAAAGTGTTACCTATTTGCATTACAAAAGAAATAACAAAAAAAAATGATACTTAAAAAGTGTTACTTATATAAAAGTATAACATATAAGTGTTACATATTGATAAAGTGCTACAAAAGTGTTACATAAATATTGTAATGTAAAAAGTGTTACAAACATGTGTTACATATGTACCTTATGTAAAAAGTGCTACAAAATTTGTGTTACCTAATGTCATTTATGTTGTAGTGGGTTATCTTAATATTTAGCTACTTATTTTTCCATAGTTAATTAGTTTTTTTCTTGTAGTGTTACACAAACCATAAACCTTTGTCAACTATATATACATTTATTCGTATTTACATATAATAGCTGTGCCTGTAATAACTCAATCTAAATTTTAATTTATATGTAATGTATACGCATATGTGTTTAATTTGTGAATGTACTAGAGAGAGGGGGGACGAATCTGGTATCTGGATTTTGCAGAGTTTCGTGGATCCTATGCAAAGGAAAGAATCTATGAAGTTGGTGTCTGAACAAATACTGCCATCTATAAAGGAGGAATTAAATTAATCAAGCTCTTTTACTTTTTTCCTTTTATGCACTAAAATTATATTATATATTCGAACAACTTAAAAATTAAATTTATGAGGATA
The DNA here is from genome assembly GCA_016081115.2 of Rehmannia glutinosa. Classification (NCBI taxonomy): domain Eukaryota; kingdom Viridiplantae; phylum Streptophyta; class Magnoliopsida; order Lamiales; family Orobanchaceae; genus Rehmannia; species Rehmannia glutinosa. Next base: position 81,067,958 of record CM071932.1, read on the forward strand.
TTATTTCTAGTCTTTTAATTTCGGGAAGAATGCAAATATAAATATATTTATGAGAAAAAGGAAAAATCTGGAAGGTGCATATTATTCTATATATATATATATATGTTTCTCTGGAATGTATCATGTGATTAAATAACATGTGATTAGGCGAACAGACTCGAGTTCGAATCTCATTCACCTCTTCTCCCAATACATCCTATTTTTTCTCTCCAAAAAAAAAATGAAAAAAATATAATAATGGTAATTCAATATTATTGTGAAGTATTTCACAAATTGAGTTTTTTTTTTGGTAGGTAGTTGTTCACATATTGAGTTCTCATCATTCATTTTTACGTCATATGGCTAATAACTCCAAATAAATTTTTAAAACTCCCTCCAAAAAAAGGTTAAATACTTGATTTTTCCCATGTATATAGATAATTATTAATGAAACATTGATTCAAAATACAAGATATTAGACAATAATATTTCATCTTATATACACAAATATTCATTTCATGAAACGTAAACAACACTTGCATTTTCATTTCCTTTTTCATATAATTAGGTCATGAGACAAAAAAAAATGTATGAAATCAGTGGACAACCTGATGTGGCTAGCAAATTCGAACCGCATCAAAAATCAAATATTATTTAAACAGCCACCATATATATATAATGTTTTTTTTTTGATCGGTTATTGTAAATTAAGTCAAGGTGGACACTGATTGGCTTTGTGCAGTCCCAAAAGTAGAGCCAGGAGAAAGCAAAATATTATTAAAAAATCAAAGGGACATGATTATATTCTTAATCTTCGAACCATCAATCTAAATCTTGTACGAAATGATTAAGTACTATATAACTCTATCTCAAGACAATTATATTAAAATGCAACATGTACAAAAATGGAAGGAAAGCAGTACTTAAATATAATCGATGATGACGCCCCAGATGACGCAATTCCACAAATGTACATATAATTAAATGTACCCCAACTATAATATCAGATTGGGTTGGATTATCAATGCTAAATTTCTGGGGTATAATATTAGTTTAAGCATATAGTTGGGATAACCAAAAGGGTTTTCAAATAATTTAACCTCCTAGAAGAATTTGTTTATCCTGCTATTTGCAAACCCACCCTGAAACACATATTAAAAATTAGAAGTGGGGTAGAGAAGGATCTAGATTTTCAGTTTCACTTTCTTATTCCACTTTGTGTTCCACATGGATCCTCTCCATTATTCCACGTTTGGAGAGTGTGTGCATCTATACATTGATATACATATATATATACATATATAAATATAGATGTACATGTGTCTTTATCTCTCCAAACGCACAAGAAAAAATAAATAAATCCATTTCCATGTTCCAAAATGAATGATATGCGTTTTCAAGATAAATATGTGGAGACATTCAATTATTCATCCAATGTTCCAATCGAATAAATATCACGTGCAAAATAAATACCATCTTATACATGTAAATTCAACTAATATATTTGATATCAAATATAACACAAGGAATAGAACATCTCATATACGAGTATATAACTAAAGGGTTTTCCAATAATTTATTTTTTTTCGTATAAGAACTTATTAATTTGTCCCACTAGCTATATATATATGTATGTATATGTAGTGTTGTAAAATTCGGTATAGATGACTATGTCCAAATTGGTGGAAAAAATCATACCGGAGCATTAAATAAGTTGGCCATAGATAGATTTAGAATTAAAAATTGTATCGTTCCTAAGTGCCCGACTAGCGTCTCGATTCTCGCAACGACAAGTATCTTCAAGATCATAGATATGTAGGGACATGTAAAGATGCTGACACGCAGAGCCGCCGAGCAAATCAGGTCTCTTCAGACTGCTATGTTTGGAGCCCAATAGTCCCACGCTTTAAAATATAGGTAATATCTTTATGGCTCTGCCCGACACATCGAGCCAAATAAGCCCGCTACCTTTTAGGTTTATGAAATTGCAATCCAGTCCAACTTTATCATCGGACCAATTAAGCTGGTTTTGTCTATTATAGGGACACATATTATTCATCCAGTGTTTCAAATTGTGTGAATTAAGAAAAAACAAAAAATGGAGGTAGAACTTAGAAGAGGGGATATTTCACTTTTGAAACTTTAGTAGAGTTAGGTTAAGTCCCTCTCGTCATAATAGCCATGTCTGTCTGATTGCTTTTGGTCATGAGAACTGATTCAAAGGACACCCACGATTGTGACAATTCAATCAATATCTGCTCATTTTTCCATAAAATAACATATACTCTCCACTTTTGTATTCAACATATATCTAATTTTGTGTTTCACATTTTTTCCTTTAATTTCTTTCTCGTGTACACAACACAACAAACTAATTGAACATGAACCCTTTTCTTTTCTTTTCTTTTTCTTGGACATATATGCGCGACTGGCTTTCAAGTTGTGGCTTAAATTTAGTCACATGAAATCATATGATAAATCGAGTAAAATGTAAGATATGTCACCAAACACGAAACCACAAACTTATCTAAAAACGTGTTTTTAAACAATGCTTTAAAATTTGAATGTCTCCCCAGCATTATCAGTCTGCATCAAATTATTATTATTTTTATTTTTTTTGGAATTTTCGTTCTAACTTGTTCATCATCACATGTTGCAGTTAAAATATATTTTATTATATAGTTTTAAAAAAAACATTATACAGAAGATATAATAACACCAATTATTTGTTACTTTATCCATGTAATAATTAGGAATAATTATAAAATTACCCTTAAGGTTTGGGCTAATTACAAAAATAACCAACAGACTTTGAAAATTACAAAAAAACCCTTGATGTTTAATTAATTTCAAAGGGTAACTGTAATATTTTGACAAACATAATAGGGGCTTTTGAATTTTTTTATATATGAAGAGGGAAAATGCAAGATGGGTGAGATTTTTTTGTAATTAGCCCAAATCTCAGGGTTTTTTTGTAATTATCCCTAATAATTATGTTAAATATATATTAGTATTTATAGAAATTGTATGACAAACAAAATTAATTAAAATGTACATCTAACTAAAGATTTTCATCAAGCTCCAAGACAATAAAATCAACATTTCCAAAGACCTACAGAATTTAAATATTTAATTCTCCACCATAAATCTTTTTTTTTTTTTTCTGATTCTAAATATAAATCATGGTTAAGTAATTAAAGAAGGACCCCACTCATGAAAGCATCAATAACCTTTCCAAACTTACAGAGATATATATGTGAAGATCTTTCTTTCTCATGATGCACTTTTGATGGCTGAATTAGAAGAAAAAGAAAAATTGGCATAGCAGCAGAAAAAAACAAGTGGATTAATTATGATGAGGGTCTGATGAGAGGGTGGGTCCCATTTTTGTGCAGCTAGTTTCGGGCCGGTTTCAGTATTTGGGCCTGCGGGAATCCTGATGATGCTGCAGCAATATTAGCAAAGAATGGAGTTTGATGACGATTATTATTATTCATTTGCCATTGCTGTTCATTTCTTGACATTGAAAACTGTTCTGATGATCCTCCATTTATATTTCTCGTGCCGCTCACAGGAAACTGATGGATCTGTAATAATAATAATAATATTAATGTTTTAGGTTTTTCATCCATTAAATTCAGTGAAAAAATTATTTTTAATGTCAAAATGAGCAATATTTAATAGGATAATTACAAAATCTACCCATGAGGTTTAGTCTAATTGTTAAAAATTCAGTTATTTTTTAAAATTACAAATACCCCATTGCAGCTTGTATTTATCTAACAAATATCCTTGTCTGGATTGAGATTTCTTGTTCCACTTTTCTGTTCCATTTCATATTTCATCGCATAACAAATGACACGTATATAAGATGATGTTACAATTGTACAAATGTCATTCATTCAGTGCAGTGGAATTGAGAGTGGAACAAAGAAGATTTCATCCCCTTCTTGAGGGAGAATTTATTTCATGTTCCACTTTTTGTGTTCCACTCCCTGTTCCATTACATTGAATGGTGATAAATATATATGGTATGTTGAATTTTTAGATATAAATACACATGTCCATCATCCAATGGTGTGGAATAGCAAGTGGAACATGAAATCTGATTTCACCTTTTGTGCTCCACTCCCTATTCCATTACAAAAGAAGGCAATTTTGTAAGCTGGAAACAAATTTGGGAGATATTTGTAATTTTAAAATTGAGTTTTTTTAATTAAGCTAAACCTTGGGGGAAATTGTTGTAATTAAACTAATTAATTAAAATTTGAAGTCTTACTTGATAATTTTGTGAGCTGAATGGTGGGTTGAACATTTGAAGCATGTGGGGCTCATTTGTAATTTTCCCCAATTGCCCACATCTCTGCATTTCATTGTTAATTACCTTAAAGGAGCCAGGAGAATTAAGGTGTGTTTGCCTTAGAAGCTGCAAAGTTTCTGTCTCATTGTATCCATCTTTCCTCCGGGGTTTATGAATTGAAGTCACATTGTGCTGGAAATTAAGCTGCATTTTATTTATGAAATAAAGAAAATTAAATGCAGAAATTTTAAATTCCTGTTTTGGCCTAATTAAAGAAATTAAAATACTTAATTAATTTTTATACATACCTGATCAGGCCTTGATGTTGAGTTGCCCAAACTAAGATCCAGATTATGGTCTGGTGCAGTGCTGGAAGACTCTGATAATTGTCATAATATTAAATTTCCATCTCCATTAAAAAGTTCAATAGAATAATTCCAAGAAAAATAATTAATTACCAAAAAATTGCATGCTTTTATAAGTTACCTGCAGTTTTTAGTTCATCTCTATAAGTACTGGGATCAAAGTTGGTGACAGCTTCCTTCCCATTACATTTGATGGCTGCTTTATCATAAGCCCTAAAAACATTATACAAGAAAATAATAATTCAGCCCCAACAAAAGTTAAAGTCGTATTTTACCCTTAATTCCTAATTTTCACGTTTTTAGACCTAATTAAAAAAGAATTAATGGAGACAATATCATCTCTACAAGGAAAAAAAAAAGCCCACCTGGCAGCTTCAATTTCTGTATCAAAGAGACCCAAATAAACATACCTGTGTCAATAAAATCAAAAAAATAAATTTTAAAAAGTGATAATTTATAAAATTAAAGGTTATATGAATATGTGATGGTTTACTTTTTGCCCAAAAATTGGCCCATTCGAGCTTCCCATCTACCACATTTATGCAGAGTAACACCTCTATACTTTGAACTCCCTCTTGGAAAACCAGTGCTTTGTCGCCTCAGTACATGCACAAATTCCTCCTTTGTTAAATTGCTCATCTGCATAAAATATTAAATAAATGAATTTCTTATTTTTATTTTAATTTTTAATCATTCATGAGGCCAAAATCAAGAGTAAAAACTGCCACACACACTGATTTTGTCTTTCTGTCTGTATTTACAAATGACCTACCTGTTTTAAGTCGTCTTCATAATCCTCTAAACTAAAGTTTATGTCTGCTTCCACTCCTCGGAACTTAATTGCGGCCCTATCATATGCACTGCATTGTATACATTCATAAAAAAATTTAAAATAATTTAGTTAGCCTTTTCTAATTTTTTCACATTTTATTTACCATAATAAATAAAAGTGAAAAGCTCACCAGGCTGCCGCATGAGCTGTATCAAATCCACCTGTAAAATACGACAATTTACAACAAAACAAGATCCACTTAACCAATCAGATAAATCAAAAATTCAAGAATTGGAAAAAGAAGCTGTTATAAGAATTGGAAAATGAAAACAACCAACCTAAATAAACCTGTTTTCCGCAATCCCTGAATCAAATAAATTAAAAAAAAAAAAAGAAGTGAAAAAAAATTAAAAAAATATTTAGAAAAAAATAATTAAAATAAATATTTATAATATATACCAAATGTGTGACTCCCAACGGCCAGTCCTCCGATAAAACGTGACCCCTCGATACTGAGAGCTTCTAGACCTGGGCCCACGTCGGCTCTTCTTAAGCGGCTGCGCCGCCACATCCACCGCCGCCGGCTTCCCCGGCAAACCGCCGTTATGGGGCTCGGACTGGCAGAATTTAACTCCCACCCAGTGGGCCGCCCTGGGGAAATCGGGTATTTCCGACTCATCCACCGGAAAAAACTGACGCGTCACCGGTGACGACGTCGTCGAGCTGGGCCCCGCCGTCTCATCGTCGCCGTAATTTCTAGCCAATGAGAACCCAAAGATTTTACTGCTTCTCTTCCTCCCACCTGTATTAATTATTTTCTCCGCCGCATCTTCCTCTTCTGACCCGTCCTCAAAAACCACCGCCGATGAGCTCGAATTCGAAACCGACCCGACCCGTTTCCCTTTCTCGTCGGAGCACTCCTTATCCCTTCTCCGATCCGGCGAACCGTTGAGATCCCACATTTCTCAACTCCCAAAAAAAAAAAAAAACCAAAATAGGGGTCTGTTAAACCTGTTGAAAGCAAAGAGAGAAATTATATGTGTTTTTTTTTTTGTTTCTGAATTTCTGATCAGCACAGTCTCATCAACAAACACTTAAAAAATATTGGGGCTGCAAAAGCTTTCTATGGGTTACTGGGTAGATTATAGATATTCTTCTGCTCTGCCTATATATAAAAAAAAATTAATGCATCTTCCCTGGAACTGCTTGTTAGCTCTTACAAAGAACATAAAGAAGCTACCATTATAGACTTGCTATTTTTTTTATAAAAAAAAATCCCATTTCAAGGATCCATAGATGGTTCTTGTCTACATAAATCTAGCTGGCCTGCCCAATATATGCATAGACAAGGCCAGTTTAATTTTTCAAAATCTCTCTGTTTCTCTGTGTTATCAGGATTTCATATATTGTAGGCAAGTTGCCTTGTCATGAAGGGTTTTTAAACCTAAAGGGGGTTGGGGTGGGGGTTGGGGGGTGGAGGCCCCTTTTTTTTGCTGCTATGTTCAATCAAGTCATAAATATATGAGAGAATGGTTTTCTGATACTCTTTCTATTTATATATATATGTCTGCCTGTGGGTGCTCGTTCCATTTAACCCATTTTTCCATTTTTTATTGAACTCCGTGTATGCATGTATATATATTTGTATAACGATTATTAGTTTATTATTAGTCAAGTCGGGATATCTCACCGAGAGTTAAAGTCGTGAAATGCTTTAAATTGAAACACTTCACAAGAAATCCTCCTCCAACTCATTACCAGGTGGATTCGAATTTTCACGTTACGGGTGATACGGAAATGAACATCATATTACCCGGATCCTTTTGCACTAGTTGAGCTATGCCGGGACATCTCTCTAAGTTTTGCCCTATCTTCACCTATTGGTTGTTGTTAAGATATCATATTAAGGAAAATAGAAAATAAAAAGGGAATAAAAGAACCATCTCTTTCTTTCTTACGCAACTTTCCGATGTTAACCAAATCGAAAAGCAATTTCTTCTCTCTCCTCTTTTTTTTTTTTACCTATTAATGGAAATAGACAGCACCAACACTCGATGGAAGACTTATTACTCAATTACCTTTAATAGCTACTATAATTAATAATAATTTAATTTCATTCATTCAAGTCCACATCAGTCCTGGTATTATTTAGGCTATATATTTAATATATTTTTATTTAAACATTAAATTTTTAATAAATACTCGTTTTATAAGAAATGAAATGTTTATCCGCCATGCGCAAATTAAATGTATTATTTACTAAATATAGCAGTTCAAAAGAGGACACCACTTTCGTTTTTGTTACAATTTGGCTTGGTAATTTTTATTAAAAGTAATTCATTAAATTTGTCTTGTAGCTCTAGGTCAAAAAATAGATTAATTTTTATATACAGAGGTGAGTTGCGTGGAAACTGTTTTTATTAAAAAACAATAAAACGAAAAGCTTTTATGGATTCTAAAATCTAGATAATATAAATTAATCGAAATAAAGAAGCCACTATAGCCAAGGAGTTAATTAGTTGTGTAGAATTCTATTAAAGTATTGTAAATTTTCAGGAAATTCAAAATTTCAATATTGATTGAGACAAGTCATGGAAGTTTAATATAACACCTAAGTGTTCGAATATAATATTTAAGTAAGAAATATATACACACATCCATAATGTGATGCATATGGTGGTGTAAACGATTCGAGCCGACCCGAAAATAGAACTGTTCAATCTTGTTTGAATTTTAATCGAGCTTCAAAAATTATATTTGAGTTTAGTTTGATTATTAAACCGAATCGAGCTCGAACGAGCTTTGGTCGAGCTGAACACGAATCGAGCTTGAACAACTTGATATTTTTATACATATTTTATTTTTTTTTACTAATCAAGCCGAACTTTACATCTTGTGTTCAAATTTGGTTCGTTATGTTAATAAAATAAGCTCAAACAAGCGTTTAACGAACGATCTTAAATCGAGTATTGAATAATTTGGTTCATTTTTCAACTCTAGATATATATAATGAGTTTTATTAAATAATAGGATTAGAAGTTTATTATACCCAATTTCAATAGAAGTAGCATCTTTTATGAACTTTCGCGTTATTTGTTTCAATATTTTCATAGGTGATTAAATTGGTATTGTTATTGGTCAACAATTCAATTGTTCTAATAATTTATTATATTATATATTGTTGACGAATTTTGTGCAATCCACATGTCAAACAAAGAAATGAATTTTATGTGTAATAGCCTATGTCGAAAATATACTAAAATGCGAAGAAAACTGAAATTAGGAAAAATCCTTAATCAACTGACTTGGCAGGTTAAACTATATTTTCCTTTTTATAAATTTGTCGAACAATAAATACTCTCAAATAAATAGATTACAAAGTTAGTAAACCTCTTTCTCAACATTAAATGGGTTTTTTTAGTAGGAAAATTCTCCTTCTATGTACAAGTGGTGCAAGTCGATATAAGTATAAATCTTAAACTGCAGATTAGGTTGCCTGTCACCCAGGAATTAGGGGGACAATGTGTCAGGCAGCAAAGTGATCGAATGACTTGATTGGGCAATTCACATCTACAGTCTGACATCCATTATGATTTATGCCTTGAGCTTTATCTTCTAATGAGCAATCACGTCGATCTTAGTAGGAATCCTCAGATAGGTTTGTTACCTCCGACAGGTCGACAATGAATCTCCCCAATATATATTTGGCAGGTCCACTTGTACAACGAGGAAGGCTCAGCCGGATTGGGGTCCAGACTGTTAGATAAATATTTTGATCGTAATTTTGATGATTTATTTAACTGAGTTTTTCACCAAAACAATGTCCCTAAATGTTGTCCAAATACTCCTAATCGATTTAAAGTATTTTTACCAATTTTTCGGAGTATTTCTTGAAGTTTCTTTTTTGACAAAAATTGGAGAACACTTCTGTTTCGTGGCCAATCGGTCGCCCTAGAGGGCAACTCGTGCCTGAAAGTTTGAATTCTGAAATAGAAAAGAGACAAGAGAATTTTTACTGCAGGTCGACCGATCGACCTAAACATCGACCGGTGCCTGAATGTTCATAACATAAACCAGAACTCTCTGTATTGTGAAAATGAGTGGTGACCGATCCAACAGGTCGAACCCCTGGTCGACCGGTCGAGCACCCCTTGACTAGTCCACCAAGTGATTTTTCGTGCTATTTTCAACTTTCACCATAATTTTCGTAGTAGAGGTCAACTGGTCGACCTAACGTTTTATCAGCAAACTATCCGTTGTGCAACAGACACTTTTTCATGATTTTAAAGGATTGATTACTAACAGCTATAATCTTGATTTAATATGCAATTTTTTACAGATTTCAATCTCCAGGGAGGAGTCTATGTCTGAAAATCAAATCCAACACCTCTCCTATAAATAGATGAAGAATTGAAGCAACAAGATATAACAACACAAACAATACAAGCAAAAGCAAACTTTGTTCTTCACTTTCATATTCTTGTTGTATTTAGCCTAAGTCTTTCACTTGCACATCTTGAGTACTAGCCTTTATTCTTGATTACACTTGCACTTCAAAGTTGTATACTTCTATCAAGTTGTAATCTTGAATTGTTTTCAATCATTCAAAACAAGACATCTTTGTTAGTTTTCTTGTGGTAAAAGCACACTTGGGTGATTTAGGTGTTGAAAAGTGTGGTACTCTTCATTGGTGTAAGAAGATTGCGATAATCTTCATAGGTGGTGTTGTAAGAAGAGTGAGGTGCTCTTCAAGGTGAAGGTGTAATTGTTTTGGTAAATATTAATAATATTATATTTCTTTTTCGAAATCCACTTTGGATATACAGGAGTGGTAGAGGATTAGACCCTAGGTGGGTTGAACCTCTATAAATCATTGAGTATTGTTTACTTTCCCGCACTTACATTCTTGTTATCATTCTTACATTCAAAAAAGAGGAAAAAAATCAGAAAATCGGCATAATTTATTCACCCCCCCTAAATTATCGTAGCAACTTGGACTAACAAGTGGTATTAAATCCAAACTCTTTGGCAAGCTTGTTTCACATCGCGAGTAAAGAGGAAAGATTCATGGCTACGAACGAAACCTACCTCACCACTGGCGCCTCCACCAACAAGCCACCACTATTTGACGCCGACAACTACGCCTTTTGGAAAGACCTAGTGGAGTGCTTTTTACAAGGTTTTTTGGGTTCGATATTTGGAATGCGGTTATTGATGGGATAACGCAACCAACCAAAAAATTGGAGGATGGTACCATGACCCTCAAGAGCCTTAAAGAATTCGATGAAAACGACAAGAAAGCATTCTCTCTAAACAGTAAAGCCTTGAATATTTTATATTGTTCACTCACCGCCACCGAGTACAACCGTATTAGAAGAATAAGGTCCGCAAATTAAGTATGGAAAAATTTTGAAACTATTTATGAGGTGATCACAAAATTCTTACCGCAAGCGTACGGTGTCAAGTTTTAGTATAGGTTTTGAAAGTAGGATTATCGTCTACACAAGGATTGTTATCGAATTTTATACTAAGTACTATAATTAAAATAGCCTAATTCTATCTAGAAATCGAAAAGAGATGAAGATTTATTAAACTAAAAATAAACTAAAATTAAACGAACAAATTGGTTCAGACAATTTATCAAACACGTAGAAGATGAATTCTAGAGGGTTGATTTCACCTAGTTATCCCCTATGTTTTCAACCCAGTTCATTAATCACAAGTTATTAATCTATAAGCCAATATTCCTACCGGTTATCACTTCCTCTCTCGAGTGCCAAGTGATTCTAGTTTTCAATTTCTGATTTTGATATCTCAATAAAAATTATAAATTAAACCCTAATTCGCTCAATGAATATTCTATCACAGGCTTCAAAAGATTCATAAACCTCTCGGTTCTATGAAACCCTAGGTTGTGCTATTCTATGGCCAGACGTTCAATTACCTCTCTCGAGTGTCAAATCAAACACGCCAAATAATCTAAACTATTGATCAGATAATTCAGATGCAATCAAACCATATAGCACAAATAGATTAAAAACATGCGAATTTCATAAATTGGAAATCAAATCATAGGTTCAAACGTAAGTTACATCAATCCCCTAGAAAGATGGGTTTAGCTCATGTTCGATATAAAAAAATACGAAATAATTATACATCGATAGGGTTCAACAAAGATACTAGAAAAATAATTCAAAATGATTAAAAGGAGGGATCTTCTCTGTTTCCAGAAGTTAGATGCCTTCGAATCTCGTCCCGAACTCTTTCTCCTTTCTCAAAATCGTCCCTTGTGCTATCACAAATGTCCAACCCCCTATTTGTACGTCACTTCTTCTATTTATAGGCTCGAAACTCTGAAAAATCCGTCCAAAAAGCCCAAGGAATTATCTCAGCACGTTCAGCCCAATAACGCGCGCTGCAACGCTATAAATGGCGGGCAGCAGCGCGCTTGGGCGTCCTTCTCCTCGCTTTTTTGCCGCAACCCTGGTTTGTTGGCCAGCGGCAGCGCGCCGTCTTTGCTGCAAGATTGTCATCCAACGCGCGCTGCAGCGTGCTCGGAGTGGCGTTGTAGCGCGCACCTGTCCTGCACCATTGTTCGACTTTTGACCCCTGCACTGCGGCGCGGGGTTTTTGGCATTGCGGCGCTCATCCTTGCGCGATATTTTTTTGTTTTTCTACTTCTAAAATGCGCTTTTCACCTTCCAAACACGTTTTTCAACGTTTTTGCTCAATTTCGGCTACCAAGTCCAGTCCCGACTCTCAAACGACAACTAATTACATAAATTTGACTCAAACGACACTAAAAATACCCTAAAACAACGCAAAATCCTAGCCTAGAGCACTCAATACATTGGTATAAAACCAACTTAACAAATACCCCCAAACTTAGACCTTTGCTTGTCCTCAAGCAATTACAAGACTCTAAAAATCAACAAACACGAGGGAAACAAAAATAAAGACGACTAACTCAACAGGCTAACTGCAAAACTTCACAACCAAACTCATTCGTCAAATTTCGTTTCACTCTCAATCAATCACGTATTTTCACAATGTGATCATGAATGTGGAATGTTCATGCTAACCCTGTTTTCATTATCCAGATAGATTCACGCAATCAAGTATTTTCAAAATGATCCACTTTTTGAATATAGAGATGAGATGCTTACCGGACTCCATAGGCTTGTCTTTCACACTAATCTCCACTGATGTAGGCTAATGTAACACAAGGATCAATAGGACTTTTAAAACTTGTAATGTAGGCTTAGGGTAAGGTAGGAAAATATGGGATTAAGTGGCTCAAATCACCCAAACACACAATTAACTCTTCGAATTATCAATAAGCAACTACCGTTCACTTTTTTTACATCCCCAATGTTTATGAACTTTCAATCCCGCTTATTTTTCTCATTTTTTTCATTTGTTTTTTATTTTTGGAACCCCCAAACTTATTCTTTTGCATACATGGGGTTTCATATTTTCTTTTCTCGGGCAACTTCATTCAATTAAATACATACCCTTCTCAACCTTCAACATCTTTCTATACTTTGTGTGTATGAGTGATGGATAATTAGGATATTCACATTTAGGCTCTGGGTATTAGATTGGTTGTCAAAGAAACGGGGTTATAAGGCTCAAAAGGGGACACTAGGGAAAATATAATACAAAGGGCTTGTTCAAAGATGACCTAAATCACTTCCTTAATGTTACTTCACATAGGATTTCGCCTCGACTAGTGATCAGACAAGTTCTAGAATCCGGTGGGATCATACAAGAAACAATCAATCGCATAAATCATCCCCAAATAAATCAACTGAGTTAAGCACATAGATGGAATTAATGGAAAGAAGAATAGATCACAGCTCAAACACATGCTCTTTTGACCGTTCAACTCATATTCAACAAATTCACTTAGTCATGTAGTTTCATAGTTTTAAAAATGACCCGACTCGACTCTAAACTCTTTTTTTTTTTTTTTTTTTTTGATTTTTTTTGACTCAAGACTCGACTCGATAAATTAAAACATAAAACACTACTACACCCCCAAACTTAAAATGACATGGTCCCCATGGAGAGGTGAGAAAATACTTTCCTGATAGCCGAGGACTAAGACTCCCCATCTGAGTCATGTGGCAGAATGTAGGTGATAGGTTCGGGAGGCGGTGGTGTAGGGAAGGGAAACTGAGGATATAACTGTCCAGCAATCTGAGCAAGAACCCGGTCACGCTCGTTTTCATATTTTTGTCATTGAATGCGCTGGTGCTGCTCTTTATGAAAAGCCACATCTAAACGACGATGTGCCGCCGCAACTCCCGCAACTGTAGGTAGTACTCATGCATCGGGCCGGCCTGGAGCGCGGAAGGGTGGGACCGCTCGACAACCGAAGAGAAAGTACCCTCGGCATGATGGGAATGGGATGGTGCAACGGATGCAGCAGCAGCGGGCAGGGCATGTGGGGCGCGATCAGGGTCAATAATGTATCCCTCACCCCGAGGATCAGGGACACCATCAGTAGTGTTCTCATAGGATGCAATGGTGGCAGAGTCAATTGGCGCCTTAGGGCGCTCCAAGGGCTCATTCTCTCCCAGCCCCAACACAATACCCTCGGCCAAACTCAAGCCGCATATCAGAGCCGGTATGCACATGCCCCCCGTAGTGTAGTGGCGAACAACCTGATGAATAGAAGCAGCGATAATCACGGTGGCATCGAACTGGATGCCGTGTATGATAGCATATAACAACCGAGCGCGAGGCGGCGTGATGTCACTGAGATGACTGGTCGACATCAAGTTTTGGCATAGAAAGTGGTACCATGCACGACCATAACGACTCAGTGTCGTGTGAGAAAAAACCAATGAACCCCACCTTCTCGGGCCGGGTGGCACTCTGTTCCGGGACGATAGAGGGCATGGACAATCATATCTAGATCCGGCTCGCCAACAAGAAAATCTATGTACGGGCTGTGGTCAACCTCTGGTAAGGAATAGTACTCTCGAATATCCTATGGACTGCAAGGAATCCGTTGGCCACGTAGATAAACATTCATCGGGTCCTCAGCTGGGTCATTAGTAGAGCTGTCAATTTCGGCCCGGCCCGACGGGTCAGCCCGATACGGCCCGATATTTCAATGGGTTGGGCTTCATTATACTAGGCCCGAAAACCACCGGGCCGCAAAAGCCCGGTCCGACGGCCCGACCTTTTTAGTGTATTTTCAATTGATGGGCTGGGCTAGGCTCCCCACTTTGACGGCCCGGTGCACTATTTGGCCCGGCCCGGCCCCGCCCGACCCGATTTTTTCAAAAGCCCGACGGGCTCAGGCCGGCCCAGCCCGGTATTTTGACAACTCTAGTCATTAGCATTGGCATAGAATTCCTTGACAAGTATCGGTACAAATGGCGGGGGTGGTGCACACAACTTTTGCTAGTGCCGCTATTTAATCATGCGTTGTAGATGACCATCCTGTGGTCCCGGTTGGAAGCCCCACTCGGCATTGATCCTCCGAGTCATTAGTTTGCCAAAAAATTTCTCTTATGCGGATTTGCTAAAAAATCTGTCTGTGTCGTAGTCCGCCGAGGTAGATGCCTTTTCTTTGCCTTTACCCTTCCTAGTCCTTGCCATGACGATCACCTAGCAAAATAAACACCCATACAAAACCCGTGGAAACATGAAACTCGGTGAGGGTGAATAATCAACAAGCAAGGTGGTTAGCTACATGTCGAGACTACAAGTAATATCATGCAAGATGGCACTTCAACAATGTGAAAATCTCAATGGGACATTTTAACAAACACATTGTGTGCGTGAAATTGGGAGAAGATGATGAATGCAATTTTAGTACAATTCAGTCCCAAAAATTTACACCCAAACCTAGTTCTAACATGCTCAAGCTCAACACAATCACAACACAATCCAACATTCAGCATAATTAGCTCAACCCACCACAATGCCTTAGCACAAATGAAAGAATTTGGGGATAACCATGGGGTGGGGTTTTGGAAGCAAGAAACTTACCAATTGATGAGTGGTGAGGATGAGTGTGATGTGTGGGGTGCTAGAGGGGTTCCTTGTAGAGATGGGAGGTGATTTTGGTGAGTTGTGGTGAAAAATGGAGGCTGCCCGTCGAGTTTAGAGGAAGGGGTGTGGTTTGGTGTGTTAAAAAAAAAACTGAGGCCTGGGCCGTGTTTTTTTTTTAAAAATTCGACCGGGCGCTGCAGCGTGCCTCCACGGGCGCTGCAGTGCGCCACACATGCAGGGCCTGAACTATTTTTCGGGGCCCACTGCAGCGCCCCCTAGCCAGCGCTGCGGCGCTGGCCCATTTTTCTTCTTTTTTTTTAATTTAATTAACTTGCTGCACGCTGCAGCTGGTTGTTTGGGTTTGTATCGCCCGTGTTTATCAGTCAAAGCTCGTCTTGCACGCACAAATAAAAAGGGTCGGGGTGTGATGCAACTTGCTACTCCTAGAATGCAAAAAAAAGAAAAAAAAATCAACTATGATGCAATTAAACGGAAAAACTACTAAACTAAATCAATACTACGAAAGCAATAAACGGGGCTTGGCTTGCCTCCCAAGAAGCGCTAAGTTTACAGTCTTTAGCCAGACTTTGTCAGACAATCACGGATTCGCATCTCTGAGCGGGAGATTGAGGATTTTCGGGCTTCATCACCAAAATTGTGTTTTAACCTCTGCCCATTAACGTGAAACGTGCTGCCATCCTTACACCGCAACTCAATAGCACCGAACGGCGAAACACGCTTGATGACAAACAGCCCAGACCATCTCGATTTTAGTTTTCCCGGGAATAATTTCAATCGAGAATTAAATAATAATACCTGCTGGCCCGGGAGAAACTCTCGCCTCAAGATCATTTTATCATGCCATTTTTTTTGTCTTTTCTTTGTAGATTTTGGCATTCTCATAGGCCTCATTCCGGAATTCCTCCATCTCATCAAGTTTCAATAGCCTATTCTCACCCGCGGCCTTCAAGTCAAAATCCAGTTTCTTCACTACCCAATAAGCACGATGCTCTAGCTTGACCGGCAAGTGACAGGCCTTCCCAAACACCAATCGATATGGGGACATACCAATAGGCATTTTAAAGGCCGTTCGATATGCCCAAAGCGCATCATCCAACTTTTGAGCCCAGTCCTTGCGATTACAACTCACAGTCTTCTCAAGGATTCGCTTCATCTCGCGATTTTAAATTTCAGCCTGCCCATTCGATTGCGGGTGGTAACCTAAAGCAACCTTGTGCCTTTCACCATACTTAGAGAGAAGGTTATTAAACAGTTTATTGCAAAAATGAGTACCTTCATCACTAACAATAGCTCTAGGAGTGCCAAAACGAGTGAATATGTGCTTGTGTAAAAATTTCAACACTACCTTGGCATCATTGGTAGGCGTAGCAATTGCCTCCACCCATTTAGAAACATAATCAATAGCAAGAAGGATGTAGGCATGTCCAAATGAAGGGGGAAATGGACCCATGAAGTCAATCCATCTAATCAGTCGTGGTTTCGCATCTTTCTTCGCAAAGATGTACCGAATAACAGCATGATCAGTGTAAACAATGACCTTGGTACCCACCAAGTAAGCCCGGAACTTGTCAAACGCAAATACAACTGCGAGTATCTCTTTTTCCGTGGTGGTGTAATTTTGTTGGGCGTCATCCAATGTCCGCTTGCATAATAGATGGCCTTGAAAATTTTATCTCGTCTTTGCCCCAACATCGCCCCCTCTACCGCATAATCACTAGCATCACACATGAGCTCAAAGGGTGGTGTGTCCAATCCGGTACCACCATAATAGGAGCGGAAATGAGTGCCTTTTTTATGTGCACAAAAGCCTGCAAACAAGGATCATCAAAACAAAAAGGCACATCTTTCTCAAGAAGATTACATAAGGGCTTGGTTATTTTTGAAAAATCTTTAATAAATCGACGATAAAAACCAGCATGCCCTAAAAAACTCATAATCCCTTTTACATTTCCCGGAGGTGGTAATTTTTCAGTCGCCACTATTTTCGCCCGATCCACCTCTAATCCTGCCGCAGATACTCTATGACCAAGCACAATGCCTTCTTTCACCATGAAGTGACATTTTTCCCAATTAAGCACTAAATTTGTGTATTGGCACCTTTCTAGTACCAGAGATAAATTATGGAGGCACTGATCAAAAGAATTACCAAACACCGAAAAATCATCCACAAAAACCTCCATAATTTCCTCCACCATGCCATGAAAAATAGACATCATACATCTCTGAAATGTGGTTGGTGCATTACACAACCCAAAAGGCATCCTTCGGAATGCAAAGGTACCATAAGGACATGTGAATGTTTTTTCTCCTGATCCTCTGGAGCAATCGCAATCTAATTGTAACCCGAATATCCATCTAGGAAGCAATAGTAGTCATATCCAGCCAACCTATCCAACATCTGGTCAATAAAAGGTAAGGGAAAGTGGTCTTTTCGAGTGGCTTTGTTTAGTTTCCTGTAATCTATGCATACTCGCCACCCAGTCACCTTACGTGTAGATATTAACTCATTATTGGAATTTTTCACCACAGTCATCCATCCTTGTTTCGGAACTACTTGCACTGGACTTACCCATGAGCTATCAGATATGGCAAAAATGATGCCAGCCTTAAGCCACTTAAGAACCTCATCTTTGACTACTTCTTTCATTGCCGGATTAAGCCGTCTTTGGTGTTCAATAGAGGGCTTGTAAGAGTCCTCCATGAGAATTTTATGCATCACTATAGAAGGGTTAATTCCCTTCAAATCGGCTATCGACCATCCCAGTGCAGATTTATGCTTTCTCAAAATGTGCAACAACTTATCTAACTCCGAAGGGGATAGAGAGGCGGAGACTATTACCAGATGTGTATCGTTCTCACCCAAAAATGCATACCGGAGATGTGCAGGAAGTTCCTTCAACTCCGTAGTGACCTTTGGGATTTCCTCAATGACTGTATCTCCCAAACTCTCCTTCAAACCCTTGCTTGTGTCAACCTGTGTGGCATCAAGAGACAACACGTAATCCAATAAATCAATATCATTAAAATCATAATCCATACATTGCACTAGGGATTAGGAGAGACATCTTTCCAATGGATCCACAATAGTATGTCTAGCTACTTCCGAGCGAGCACATTGCTCCGTCACATCCATGAAATGGCAAGTGTGTTGTTCTTCTTTGAAATTCATTGCATTATAAATGTTGAACATCACTTCCTCTTCATTAACTCATAAAAAGTCAGTTCACCTCGTTGAACATCGATCGATGCATGACCGGTGGCCAAAAATGGTCTCCTAAAATCAATGGAACCTCTCTATCCTCCTCCATATCCAAAAGACAACAAAGTCTGCAGGAAATATGAACTTGTCCACCTTCACCAAAATATCTTCGACGCGCCGCGGATATGTAAGCGATATGTCCACCAATTGTAGGGTGATGGTGGATGGCTTCACCTCTCCAAGACCTAGTTTCCTGAAAATAGACAAAGGCATAAGATTAATACTAACACCTAGATCGCAAAGGGCTTTATTAAAACTAGAATCACCAATAGTACAAGGGATAGTGAAACTCCCCGGATCTTTCAATTTCCATGGTAGCTTCCTTTGAAAAATAGTTGCATTCTTCTGTAAGCTTTACAATCTCGAACTCGCCCAACTTCCTCTTTTTCGACATCACATCCTTCACGAATTTAGCATAATTAGGCATTTGCTCGAGTGCATCAGCAAATGGGATGTTGATGTGAATTTTCTTAAAAATCTCCAAGAACTTCGAAAATTGAGAATTTAGCTTCTTTTTCTGAAATCTCTGAGGAAATGGGAGTGATTTAGGCACTAGAACCGCATAATTAAGAGTGGGAGCAGATTTAGGCTTGTCAGCCTCCGTCTACTCGTTGCTCTGCTTATCTTCTTCTTGTTTCGACTCCTCATTAGGTAAATCAGAATCAGAAGGCTTCTCTTGGGCGACATGAGAGGGAAACTTAGGACCATCATATGCAATACCACTCCTCAATTGGATGGCTTGCAATGTTCCCTCGGATTCACCTCAGTATTACTTGGAAAATTTTCTTTCTTCTGCTGAGAGCTTATGGCAGTGGGTAACTGTCCCATTTGGGTCTCCAATGATCTAAGGTGTCTCCATAGTAGACATTTTTGTGCCCAAATTGTCAATCTGTGCATCACTCATATTCAGCCGATTTCTGGTCTGTCCAATAAACGTACCGAGTATCTCTTCGAGCGACTATTTCTTCTCACCTACAGGTGCATTAGAGCTAGACGGATTGGTATAACCCGGAGGTGGATTCATCACGTGTCTATTATTATTGTAGGAGAGATTCTCATGATTGCGAAGTCCCGGGTGATAATGAGTCGATAACTGAGTACCTCGATTGTTAAAACCCTAGTTATTCACATAGTTAGCTTGTTCGAAATCGAATGTTGCAGTCTCTTGAATGGCCGCTGGTGGAGTCTCGGTTTGCTGCGGTGTTCCACCCGAATTCATGATAGCCAGTTGTTTCGACAACGATGAAATCTGAGATGCTAATGCCGACATATGATCCAACTCAAGAACACCGCAACTTTCCTTGATACTGATCTTTCAGAGGGCCATTGATAGCTGTTTGTGGCCATTTCTTCAAGAAGAAGTAATGCCTCAATCGGAGTTTTAGCCATCAAAGTGCCCCCTGCTGTTGCATCAAGTATTGCCCTCGTATGCCCATTCAGACTATTGTAAAAGTATTGGACCCTCTGCCAGTCCGCATAACCATGATGTGGGCATCTTCTCAACAGATCCTTATATTGTTCCCAAGCTTTATACAGTGGCTCAAAGTCGATCTGTTGGAATTGAGCTATCTCGCTTTTCAGTTGGAGTGTCTTGCTGGGAGGGAATAACTTTATCATGAATTTTTCAGTCACATCATCCCGGCTAGTGATACTCCCAGGTGCGAACGTCTGTAACCACTGTCTGGCTTTATCCCGGAGTGAGAATGAGAAAAGCCTCAACCTAATTGCCTCATCAGACACACCATTCATCTTGATGGTGTCACAAATCTCCAAGAATGTCGCGAGATGTGTATTTGGATCATTCACTGGACTCCCCCCAAATTGATTCTGTTGAACCATGCTTATGAGGCCCCAGTTTCAATTCGAAATTATTCGCATTTATGGGTTGACGACAATTCTAGAGTAGTTGTGGTTCATAGCCTACCGGGAAGTAATCCCGATTGCCCTTTCTCGTGCCTCAGTTGTGGTGGCACATTCACGATCCGAATTTCGGTGTTCTCATCTTCCCGCCTTTTGCCATTGCTCGATTCTTTACTCGTGTTGCTGCTCTAATTGCTCGAAGTGTCCTTTCAATCTCTGGATCAAAAGGAAACAAATTAATATCTTTGGAATCTCGCATAGAAAAACAAGTCAAATGAGAAAAATGAAATTATAATTCCTAAACTAGTCTAGATTAGGATTAAGACTACGTGGTAATAGTATTAGTTTAAAAAAGGATAAAACAATCCCCGGCAATGGCGCCAAAAACTTGATCGTAAAATTCTTACCGCAAGCGTACGGTGTCAAATTTTAGTATAGGTTTTGAAAGTAGGGTTATCGTATCCACAGGGATTGTTATTGAATTTTATACTAAGTACTATAATTAAAATAGCTTAATTCTATCCAGAAATCGAAAAGAGATGAAGATTTATTAAACTAAAAATAAACTAAAATTAAACGAACAAACTGGTTCAGACAATTTATCAAACACGTAGAAGATGAATTCTAGAGGGTTGATTTCACCTAGTTATCCCCTATGTTTTCAATCCAGTTCATTAATCACAAGTTATTAATCTATAAGCCAATATTCCTACCGGTTATCACTTCCTCTCTCGAGTGCCAAGTGATTCTAGGTTCCAATTTCTGATTTTGATATCTCTATAAAAATCATAAATTAAACCCTAATTCGCTCAATGGATATTCTATCACAGGCTTCAAAAGATTCATAAACCTCTCGGTTCTATGAAACCCTAGGTTGTGCTATTCTATGGCTAGGCGTTCAATTACCTCTCTCGAGCATCAAATCAAACATGTCAAACAATCTAAACTATTGATAAGATAATTCAGATGCAATCAAACCAAATAGCACAAATAGATTAAAAACATGTGAATATCATAAACTGGAAATCAAATAGGTTCAAACGTAAGTTACATCAATCCCCTAGAAAGATGGGTTTAGCTCATGTTTGATATACAAAAACTCATAACGAAATAATTATACATCTATAGGGTTCAACAAAGATACTAGAAAAATAATTCAGAATGATTAAACGGGGATCTTCTCTGTTTCCAGAAGTTAGATGCCTTCGAATCTCGTCCCGAACTCTTTCACCTTCCTCAAAATTGTCCCGTGTGCTCTCACATATGTCCAACCCCCTGTTTGTACGTCACTTCTTCTATTTATAGGCTTGAAATCCTAAAAAATCCGTCCAAAAAGCCCAAGGAATTAGCTCAAAGACGTTCAGCCTTAATAAACACTGCGGCCCGCAAATAGCTAGAAATGGTGGCGGCTAGCGTGGGCGCGTCCTTTCTCCCCGCCTTGCGCGCGTTGCAGCCCTGGTCGTTGGGCACCGCAGCGCCGCGCCCGCTTCTTTGCAGATTTGTCATCCAACGCGCTACAAGGCGCACGCCCCGCGCCACTGTTTTCGACTTTTGAACCCCGCGCCGGTTTTTGGCTGGCGCCATTTTCGTCGTCCTTGCGCGATATTTTTCCATTTTTCAACTTCTAAAATGCGCTTTTCACCTTCCAACCACATTTTTCACCGTTTTTGCTCAATTTCGGCTACCAAGTCCAGTCCTGCCTTTTAAACGACATCTAATTACATAAATTCGACTCAAACGACACTAAAAATACCCTAAAACAACGCAAAATCCTAGCCTAGATCACTCAATATATTGGTATAAAACCAACTTAACATGAGGGTACAAAGAAAGTTAAACAAGCAAGAAAAACCATACTTGTTAAAGACTTTGAAAACTTCATTATGCTTGATTGTGAAAATATGTCAAAAATGGTGGAAAGGCTTGACAACAGAGTCAATCATCTTGTGGCACTTGGGAAAGTCATCTCCGAAGAAGACAAGGTGACTAAAGTTGTTTGGAAATTTATTATTAGATTTTGATGATACCATATAAAACTTAGAATAGAAAGTTGGCACCCCATTTTCCTTGTATTTCTATTCTGTAATAGATAGGACTGCATGAGCTGAGTGAAGTCAGCTATGATGAAGAATGCAATAAGTCAACTAAAGATCAAGCGAAGACCCACTTTGTTGTGTGAGCGATCAAGATTAAAGGCAAAAACTTGATCAAGGAGATCCAATCGAGGAACAATCGTGTAAAAAATGAAGAAGTTGATGTCAAGTCAGTAAAAAGCCAAGTCTACTAGTTGAACTGACAGTTGAGTCATTCCTAAAAGGTTGGAGCAGACTCAAGTCAAAGGGGTAAAGAAAACTGTCAAGTCAAGTCGACTGATATTAATCCATTGCACAGAAGTCAATAATATTACTTAATATAGTAATAAGCCCAAGTTTCCATGTCTTAAAGTGTTTGTCCTAAACGCAAAAGAAACAAACTAATGGGAAGCACTGAAGCTTGTGTCAGGTCCTAGAAAGCTGCAGAGTCATTTAATACGAGGAAATGTCAACATCACAAGCTGCAGGTCAAGAAAAGGCAAGCCAACGAACAAGGCGTGTCATTTTCAAAATAGCATATCTCTTCAACGGGCATATTTTCAAATGAGCATTATAAAAGGCTGAGGAAACATTTGAGAAAAGGTTAACCATTCTAACAAGCATTTTCAAGCAAGCAAAACCTGTAAACATTCTCAAAAACTTACTAAGTTATTCCTCAGGCCAAAAATCGAAGGAACTTGATGCGACACACTCTGAGAAGGAAAGAATACTTCAGGCAGTTGAAGAGGAAACAATTTTAAGAACAAAAGGGGTCTGCTCTCCAGGTTGAAGGAACTGTAGTAAGGTTCTAGGACGAACAAGAAGTTTCGAGCTTGTTAGAAGGCTGTGTGATCAATTCCAAAGGTTCGAAGGGAGCTGAAGTAGTAAGGCAACTAGCTGTCTTGTGAAGAAGTTGAGACCCAGGAGAAGTCAGCTGTGTGATAAAGGCTGTCTCGGACTGAGAACTACTTTGTAACCAGATCTATTACTTAGTGGATTCCTCCCGGAGTTGGAGAAGAGTGGATTAGAGGAATTACCCCATCCTCGAATCACTATAAAATTTGCTTGTGTCATTTACTTACAACATTTTACTTTATTGCTCATATTTATATATGTTATTTAAGTTATATTGCTAACCCAGCTAGTAATAACATTGCTAAGAACAAGTGTTAAAAACAAGTTTAAAACTATCAAGGGTGTTAAGTCTTCCACTAATTAAAAACCAAATCATCTAAAAAGTTAAGTGTTAGCTGATGCAACTAAGTTATATTATCAACAGCTCAGTCGAGTCTGTTGAGTGGGTATCTTTGCTAAAGTAAGCCAACTTAGCAGTCCCCCAAAGACTTAGCTGATTTGAGTAAACTCTGAAATTATTTTAAAGGACTAATTTCGAAAAGTTGGTAAGGTTTATTCAACCTCTCCTTGTAAACCTTACAACACACCCCTTGGGACCCACAAGTGGTATCAGAGTGGTTGGTTCATTGAGCCTTCCACACTAGTTACTGAACTAGATGTCAATCTTTTTCAAAAGGTATCACTTGTGTTTTTAAAGCTTTCATTTTAAAAGCAAAGTTATTATCATGGAGGCTAATCTAACTCGTATTCCCATGTTCACTATGGAAGAGTTTGATGACTGGAAAATTCGCATACAGGCTCACCTATCAGCTTTGCACGATGAAATGTGGTTAGTGATAGAAGATGGGCTACTTCAAGTCTTAAAGGTCAACACTGCTGTGAGAAGAGCACCTCCAGGTGAAAGAGAAGATGTTGCAGCAGAGCCTAGACCTGCTACGGTTGAGAAACCACGTTGTGAATGGACAAGTGAGAATATGAAGAGATACAATCTGGACAATGTTGCCAAGGACATCCTCTACAAGTCTTGGACAAGGTTATGTTCAACAAGTCAAATCATGCAAATCATCCAAAGAAATCTGGGATAAACTAACCCTAATTTGTGAAGGATGAGAACATATTAAAGAGAATAAATTAACTGTTGTTCAAAAATTTGAAAATTTTAAAATGCTTGCAGGTGAGAGTCTGGATCAGCTGGATGCCAGATTCACAGAGATCACAAATGATCTTTCAGCTCATGGGAAGGAATACACTTAAAAGTAGATATGCATGAAGATCTTAAGATCCCTCCCAGCTGAATGGGAAATGAAGGTCATGGTCCTGAGACATTCCATGTATCTCTCCAAAACATCAAATCATGAGTGATTCTCAGATTTCAAAGCTTATGAGTTTGAGCTAAGAAGAAAAGGGTAGGAGGAGACATCTGTGCCTAAGACAGCTGCACTGTTGTCCAGTGAAGGAAAGAAAGCTGAGCCAAAGAAACAATTGAGCAGGAGAAGATTGCCCATATGGTGAAAAGGTTCAACAAGTTCTTCAATAAGAACTACAAAAGGAACAAGGGTGAAACCTCCAGAAAACACTCAGCACCTTCCAAAGCAAGGGAGGATAGGCCACCCAAGGGAGCTGAATATCAAAGAGATGACTATCAGAGAGTTGAAAACCTGTGTTGAAATTGCAGACAACCAGGACACTTTGCTGTTGACTGTTCTTATCCACCAGTTAACAAATACATGAATGAAGAGGATAGAAAATTCTTCAGAGAAAGAAGACATGAAAAGAGAAAGCCATGTTGGCTGCTGAGACTGTTGAACCAATTGAGTGCAAGGAACCAGCAGACTCGGATAGTAGTGAAGCAGACTACTCCAGTTATACTGAGGAAGAGGCTATAATCTGCCTCATGGCCAAAGAACAAGATCCAAAAGATCAAGAAGATGAGGTACACTCTAACCCATCTCATTCTGATCCAAGTGATAATGATGGTGACACAAACACTTCCTCAACCACTGATCTTTATGATTCATTAGGCAAAATGATGAAAGACTTTGAGCACATCAAAACCTCACACACATTTTTAAATGAGGAAAACAACCAGCTTAAATGTCAAAACTCACAGCTGACTAAAGATTTGAGTACTCTAAGTCCCATAGCTGATGAGAATACAAAGCTGAAGGCTGAAAATGCCAAGATCCAAGCAGAGTTAGCTGCTACTGAAAAGAGAGAGAAAGATCTCAATGTTGGACCTCTAGCGCTACTAGGATTGACGACTGTCCCCACAAACCAACACGAATCTTTTTCTAGCGCGCTTTGTCCTCACTCACGCGCACCCTGGAAAACTTTCTAGGGGGTCACCCATCCCATGTCTACTCCAGGCCAAGCACACTTAACCTCAGAGTTTCTATGTAATGGGCACCAGAAAAGAAGATGCATCCGTTGGTATAGGTAGTCCAAATCATATCCTTTAAGCTATCCTTTAACTATGCAATCCAGCGCTCACGAGTTCGAATCGCGGGCCGCGCCTCGCGCCTATTTTAAAGCCCATTGCAGGCAGGATGCTGGACCAAATCCCAACACTCAAGAATGTGATTGCTTCATTTACAAAGGCATCCAAATCATTGGATGAACTTATAATGAGTCAAAAAGAGTGTGGAGATATGACAGGCATATGATTCAATTTCTTTGTGCATGATCAAGCTCCTAGAGTGATTTTGGAAAAAGGATCCTCAAGTAATGGGGGAGTCCAAAAACCCCAAATACCATATGTTGCACCAACAACCACACCAAAACACAATCACAACCATACTGGCCTTGGATATAAGGGAAAAGAAAAGAAGCCAGTAGAGTATACTGAAAGGACAACTGAAATAAAATTCAGAAATGTCCATCAGCAGACTTCAAACAAAAAATACTCTGTAAAATCCAAATAGAGCTACCAAAAGCCCCAAAGATTTCAGCAAATAAATTCATATGAAGGTAATGGTAGAAACTATCCAAACCAAACTGATTGGAATAACCAAGTGAAATATCGACAAAGACCTCGGGATACAAGCCAAAATGGCAAAGATCTCAACCTCAGTAAAGATCATTCCTAAGGCAAAAGAGCTATTATCAGCATACATATGCACCCAGGCACAAAACCCACCAAGCACAAAAATTCCACTATTACCCCAAGAAAGCAAATGCTCAAATACATACACAGGCATACAGACAAAAGAGACAAATGTATGATCCTAAAACCCCCAAGAAATTTGCTAATGTGCATTATGATTATGGAAATGATAGATGGAAACCTCTTAGAGTCAGATCATCTGGCTATAGGTTGGTTGGAGCATCCTTATTATATATAAAGCTTAGTTGTCCGATAATTGATACTAATTTATTTGACTATTATATTATGATATTTAGATTTTAAGTTAGATATTTCATGCAAAATCCATAAATAACTTGGGATAAATAATAATAAATACATTATGTATGACCTTAGAAATATGGATCCCCGTCGTGGAAATCAAGTCAATGGTGAGAAATCCACCAACACAGGAAATCAAGCCACTGCTACTGTTGGAGATATAATTGCTGAGTTTCTCAGAGGTGTGCAGAACAACGGGGACAACAACAACAACAACGCACGAGTCGTGGAACAATTTCGCCACTATCGTCCACCCACAATCAATGGACGTGATGGCCCGACAGCAGCAGAAGAATGGTTTCGATCGCTAGAGAGGATTTTTCGACTTATTGGTTGCACAGACGAATAGAGAGTCGTATGTGCTGCCTTTCAACTCACTGAAGATGCTGATCATTGGTGGGAAGGGTATTGGAGGACTAAGACCGAGGAAGAGCGGAATACTTTAACATGGGATGAGTTCAAAGTGATTGTAATGGAAACGTTTTTCCCACAATCATATCGGGACAAGAAGGAGACTGAATTTCTTAACTTTAAACAAAGAAACATGACTGTCACAGAGTATGAGAGACAGTTCAATCAATTAAGTCAGTTTGCTCCACACCTAGTGGATACTGATTTGAAAAAGGCTCTGAGGTTCAGAAGGGGACTTCGAGCACAACTATCAGGAATACTATCTGCTCAAGGAGATTTGGAATACTCGGTGATGGTGAGAAGGGCTCATGAGGTGGAGGCAAGTTTTGCTGGGGACGAGGAGGAGCAAAAGTTAGTTGCGTTGTCTGAGAAAAGAAAATGGGAAGGGGCAAAACAAAATAAAAATGAAAATCAAAATAAACAGATAAAGACTAAAGGAAATGCACGTTCAACTACGCAAGCAGACAGGCCAATTTGCCCAAAATGCAAGAAGAATCATTTTGGAGAATGTTTAGCTGGACAAGGAAAATGCTTCAAGTGTAAGAAGCCAGTACATGAAGTCTCTAATTGTCCACTTTTAAAAGCTGAACGGGAAAGAAGAGAACAAACATCTGGAGGTAGAGCTCGAATGTATACTATGACTCAGGAAGAGCTGATCAGAACCCAAGTACAATGCCAGGTATGCTAACCATCTCTGGAATACCTGCTCTTGAGGTTGGCTTGCCATCTGGAATTCGATAACAACTGACTCAGTAAATAAGGATATTTAAGTGAATATAGGGGGAAAATATTTTAAAACTGATCTATACATAATTAAGATGAAGGATTTTGACGTAATCTTAGGTATGAATTGGCTTAGTAGATATCAGGCAGACATTAAGTGTCACGAGAAAGAGATAATATTCAAACTGTCAGGAAATGATGAGATAAAATTCTATGGGATTAAGTCTAAGGCAGTACCACGAGTGATATCGGCAATGAAGGCAAGAAAGATGTTGAAAAAGAAAAATTGTCAAGGATATCTAGTGAGTTTAGTAGATACCTCGACAACCAAAGTGACACCTAATGACGTACCAATTGTGCAAGAATTTTTGGATGTATTTCCAAAAGACTTGCCGGGAATTCCTCCAGATCGCCATATTGAATTTGGAATAGATTTGGTACCTGGGGAAGCACCTATATCTAAGGCACCCTATAGGATGGCGCCAAAGGAATTACAAGAGTTAAAGGCACAAATACAAGAACTTTTGGATTTGGGATTCATCAGACCTAGTGTATCACCGTGGGGAGCACCAGTTCTATTTGTAAAGAAAAAAGATCGGTCACTTAGAATGTGTATCGATTATAGAGAACTTAATCGACTCACAGTGAAGAACAAGTATCCGCTACCGAGGATTGAAGATTTGTTCGATCAATTGAGAGTTGTCAGCACTTTCTCTAAGATTGACTTGAGATCCGGATATCATCAGTTAAAAATTAAAGAGAGTGATATTCCGAAAACGGCATTTAGAACTCGATATGGACATTATGAGTTTGTAGTAATGCCATTTGGGTTAAGTAATGCACCAGCAGTATTCATGAACTTGATGAATAGAGTGTATCATCCGTATCTAGACCAATTCGTCATAGTCTTTATAGATGATATACTTGTATATTCAAAGAATAGAGAACAACATACTGAGCACTTAAGAATAGTGCTAGAAACACTTCGCAAGGAAAAGTTATATGCGAAATTCAAGAAATGTGAGTTTTGGCTAGATCGAGTGGTGTTTCTTGGACATGTAATCACTGCTCAAGGAATTGAAGTGGACCCGGTTAAAGTTGAAGCAATCAACGAATGGAGTACACCTAAGAATGCAAATGAAGTTCGCAGTTTTCTAGGTTTGGCAGGCTATTATCGGAGATTTATTGAAGTATTTTCAAAGATAGTTGCGTCTATGACTCGACTGACAAGAAAAGGGGAGAAGTTCCAATGGAATGAGAATTACGAAGAAAGCTTTCAGGAGTTGAAACGAAGGCTAACTTCTGCACCAGTATTAACAATTCCTGACCCCACTAAAGATTTTGTTATTTATAGTGATGCATCAAAACAAGGTTTGGGATGTGTGCTAATGCAACATGGTAAAGTGGTTGCCTATGCCTCAAGACAACTAAAGCCACATGAGTTAAACTATCCTACTTATGACCTAGAGTTAGCTGATGTAGTGCATGCATTAAAGATCTGGCGCCATTACCTATATGGAGGGAAATGTGAAATCTTCACCGACCACAAAAGCTTAAAATATATGTTTACTCAGAAAGAGCTAAACATGAGGCAAAGAAGGTAGTTGGAATTGGTGAATGACTATGATTGCACTATCAACTATCATTCGGGTAAAGCTAATGTTGTAGCCGATGCATTAAGTCGTAAAATAAAAGGAGAAATGTCAAGTTTGATATCTGAACAGGAACATCTTGTGAGAGCGCCAGGATGAGAATTGAAGTAGTGGTACCACCAAAAAGCACAGAGATAGTACTAGCATCTTTGGTGGTGCAACCTACTCTGAGAGAGAAGATAAAAGAAGCTCAACCACGAGATACATTTTTGAGCAAAATGAAAGAAAAAGCTTGTGAAGGGAATGTAAAAGGATTTGTTATAACAAATGATGGTACTTTGACTTATGAAGTGAGATTATGTGTTCCTAAAGAAGAAGGGCTTAGAAAAGAAATTCTCGAAGAAGCTCACTGTACACTGTACACAGCTCACCCTGATGGTACAAAAATGTATCAAGATTTAAGAGAAGTATTTTGGTGGCGCAGTATGAAAAGAGACATTGGGACTTTTGTGGAAAAATATTTAACTTGTCAGCAAGTTAAAGTCGAACACCAAAGACCATCTGGTTTACTCAAACCACTTGACATTCCAGAATAGAAATGGGAGCACATAACTATGGATTTTGTGGTAGGGCTTCCACCATCAGTCAAGGGAAACAAGGCTATGAATAGATTATCTCCATCTTTTCGATTTATCCCTCTTTTTTCGAATAGAATGCTCAAAGACAAATATAAAGGTGCGGAATGTAAGCAACACGCGTCGATTTAAAGAGGTTCAACCCACCTAGGGCCTAATCCTCTACCACCCCAGTATATCCGGGATGGATTTCGAAAAGAGAAAAAGATTTTATTAATAATTACCAAAATTATTACAACAAAATCTTACACCAACACATTGAAGAGCACCACACTCTTCTTCAACACCACCTTTGAGATTACCACAATCTCACTTGAAGATTACCACAATCTCCAAACGGCACCTTGTGAAGATTACCACAATCTTCACCCTTGAAGAGCACCACACTCTTCAACACCTCAACAAGAAGATTACCACAATCTTCTTGCACCTAACACCTAGTTCACCCAAGTGTGTTCTTACCACAAGAACACTCACAAGGATATCTTGTGTTTGAATGACGACCACAAATTCAAGATTACAACTCGATAATTGATAATACAATAGAGTGCAAGTGTAATCAAGAATAGCCTAGACCTCAAGAATGTGAAAGTGAATAGTTAGGCAAATTACAACAAGAAATAAGACAATGTAAGAACAGGTGTATTCTTGAGTGTATCTTGTTGTGTTGTAGTTTTCTCTCTTGTTGTGTTGCTTCAATTCTTCCTCTATTTATAGAAGATGTCTTGTACATGGTAGGCTCCTCTTGGGGACATGAATTACGTAAAAAATTGCAAGACAATTGAAGAAAAGAGTGTTAGAAATCAATCCCACAAATTAAGGAGAAGATGTCTCACTGCACAACGGTTACATTTTTTTGTCAAACTTAAGAGCGACCGGTCGCAAGCACAAATAGACGCGTTTGAAAATGAGAATACATATTTACAGGGGCCCGGTCGACGTAGGGTTCGACCGTCGTCCCTTACTTCAACCGGTCGCACAACTTCAAAAAACGAAGGGCAAATGTTCTGTTTCAATTTTTGCTCCAGTGCGGTCGCCCAAGGGGGTCGACCGGCCGACGGCTGCCGTTGCCCTATAGGGCGACCGGTTGCCTGACCATTTTCTCGCAAACATGAAGTTTTTGTTTTCCTCAACTTTCGTGCGGGTTGCCTATACTATACGACGTAGGTTGACCTCAAAACAAAAGTGTTGTCAATTTTATATCGAAAATAAACTTCAAGAAATACTCAGAAAAATAGTGAAAACATTTTAGACCGATCGGGAGTATTAGGACAACATTTAGAAACATTGTTTTTGGTGTAAAAATACATTACCAAAAAATCATTAATAGTGTTGTCCAATTTTGTCGAAAATAAAACTTGAAGAAATACTCCGGAAAATATTAAAACCATTTTAAATCATTTAGGAGTATTTGGACAACCTTTAAAACTATTGTTTTGGTGTAAAATCAAAATCATCAAAATCATGATAAAACCATTTATCAAACAATCTCCCCCTTTTTGATGATTACAAACCAAAACAATTTTAACGAGGTCGATTTTGAAAACAAAACAATTTTACCGGTTAAAGAGAACTATCCGTTGTGAGCGATAACATTCCATGCAATAAAAACACAAGGATGGGAGTAGAGATATCCAAACACATATAGCAAATGCTCCCCCTATCAACATGCATAACAAGAGTTATATAGAAGCAACTTAAACATAAGCTAAAATATTAGCTTTTCGATATTGAGCTTAAGTATCAATAACTTAAAAGCTCCCCCTGTCAAAGATACATCATTAGAACCGTATATAAGTCCATACTACAACCAATGTACCATGATTCATACATAACCATAATGCACCAAGTGGACTAAATATGATCCACAACTTATGGCTTTATGAAGCCATGGCTTATAGCTTCTTTTCGTTAAGCTTATCTTAGCTTTTATGAGCTAATGAGCTTATAACCTGTTTCTCCCCCTTTGGAATCATCAAAAAGAATGTTAGCACGATAAATACATCATATATTCTTATCAAAGTGTGCAAGTAAACCGATGTATCGAGCCATTTGAACATTGAAGCTTTTAAACCAAATAGAAGAGTCGAATCATACGACTTGTAGAAGCTTATGAAAAATCATTTGATTTGCAAAAAAAAACATGATCTCTATAAATATATGAGACTTTTGAAATCGAGAGAGTCATGTAGGTGATGAATTTTTCATTGAAACGTTTTATCGAACACTTGGCGGGCGTCAAAAATAGAAAAAGTTATATATAGCCCTTGTAAATGAAATCAAGCCAAGTTTTTTCATCACCAAATACAATTTAACAAATATCATTCATCAACAATCAATAAGCTCATCACAAACATATATGAATTACATCAAGAAAAATACATATAAGCCACAAACTCAAGGGTTCAACCCAATTGAGCTAAAGATAGTGAAATTCTTACCATTCAATCGGTAAAGACGAGTGATGATGATGATAGTCGAGCTAGATAATCTCCAAAATATATAATTCATGCATCAAAACTCATTTGAAGTGAATTGTGTGTGAAATTTGCAAAGGGGACGAAAAATAGCCAAAAAGTGTCAAAGTGACGAATGCTGAAGACAGAACCATTTTAATCCAAATTATAGCCTAGGGTGACCGGTCGAGGTTGAGGGCGACCGGTCGAGGTTGAGGGCGACCGGTTGCCCTCAACTCTTTCAGCCCACTGTCTGTCAGTTTTTCCAAAATCCGAATTTTCAACCAAAAATCCGATTTTTCGCCCCTAAGTTTTTTTAAAAAAAAAAACGTGCAAAATGCAAACGTATACCTCATTCAATATACATTATGTCATAATCAAGCTCGAAATGAGGTAAAATATTCGGCGGTTAACGATCAAAAAGTCCGCGAGTGATCCTTGAGACGGAATTAAACACATCTCAAGTTTTTGTTAAAAAATCACAATCCCTCAAAAATATATCGAATCTCAATATGTTTAGTTCGATTATGACGAACCAAATTTTGAATATGAATAACCGTATAATAGATACCGAACTTGTTATCCTGAAAAAATAAGAACGTTTTAAAGCTTTGGATACAACAAGTCATACGAAGAAGTTCCTTTCAAATATTTGAAAATTTCTTTTAATGGCACTTTTAATGAGATTCGTTGGGATAATTTTTGAAGTCGAGCATATAGACATAAGGTATATGGAATGTTGAGTCTATAGGAATAATACAAGAATACATACCTCGAATTTGTTTGTCAACCGACATGCCTTTCTCAACCTTTGTCAATCTTTAGTCATAGAGGTTGAGATAGTTCTTCTTTCTTTAATGCTTAACTCCTTCAAGAGTTCTTTTGAAATATAACCATCTTCTTGGCATTGAATAATTTGAAGTCCAAGCAATAAATTGAGCTCCCCCATCATGCTCATCTCGAGTTCACCTAGTATCAACTTAGAAAAATATCTTGCACAAATATTCATTAGTAGCACCAAAAATATTCTCATAAATATGCACAAGTTTACAATCTTGCCCTTTTTCAAAAAACAAAGAGAGTAGTATCAACTTTACCTCTTGTAAAAACATTTAGCAAAAATGGCTAAGTCTATCATACCATACATGGGGTACTTGTTTTAAACCATACAAGGCCTTTTATAAAAATCATTTGGCCTAGAAAAATTTTAAACCCCGGAGGTTGTTTTACATAGACTTCTTCTTGAATAAAATCATTTAGAAATTTGGATTTAACATCCATTTGGTAAAGCTTGAAATTTTCTTAAAACAAGAATGAGCAAGTAAAGTGCAAATATTACATCAAAATCAATTACCTTCTTTTTGAAAATACCTTCGAGCCACTAACCTCACCTTAGTTCGACCAATGTTGCCTTGGTCATCGAGTTTGTTCAGGAATACCCTTTTTTTTGTCTTCTTCATCACTATCATCATAGGGCATCCAATTGATCTAAGGTGTCCATAATAGAACATTTACATCCAAATATTTTTAGGTAATAATATTTGGAGTACTTCATTTCTCATCTACACAACTTTAACAAACTCATTAATGGCATCGCTTATATAAGCAAGAGAAAAATAGCCCAAGTGTAAAAACATGCCTCAATCATCAATTACAAAATATCTTGCATAAGAGTATAGTAGAAATAGACACTATATATATAGACCATGAAGCAAGAAACACATACTATGCATTTAGAATATCATCAAGAGTCTAATAAATCATGCAAGTTCAAATAAGCTTAAGAAAGCTACAAAAGGTCTCTTTTGAAATTTGAAAATCCGATAGCATATAATTGAGACCTCATTTAAAAGAAGTATTTGAACAAAAGTTGACAAATCAAATATGTGCAATCAAATATCGAATAGTGCCTTTCAAAAAATCTGAAAATCCTCTTAATGGCACTTGTATGAAATACTATGAAAAACAAGCACATATACACATGGCAATACATATATCGAGTCTATAAGAGTAAGAATAACACAAGTAAACGTACCTCGATAATTAATGCCTTTCTTGACAAATAATGACGTAAATGGCCATTCGTGAAAATATGTAATTCCTACACAATTCTTAAAATAAATCTAGCACAAATCATAATGATAAAAGTGTAGGCTAAGAGATATCACAAGTAAGCTCATGCCATAAAAATTCATACGAGATGATAACACTCTTTAGTCTATAAAAATGCACAAGAGTTTTAAAAACATCATATAAGGTCTTCTTTTTCAAAAATATTTTAAAAGCACAAGTATATATTGAAGACCTTAATTAAAAAATAAATATTTGAAAACTCATTTTGCAATTAAGACACAAATAAAAGCATGCATAATAACAAAATAAAATGCATATTTAAATAGGGAGATACGGGTTACCAATTACGCCATGGGTTGTGTCGTTCCCATTGTTGATGATATCTTCCCCTTGAGAAGTCACTTTGTTGATGATGACTTCTTTGATTGCTCCATTTCAAGGTTTGTTGCTTTCCCATTGTTGAAAGTCTCTTCTTCTTTGAAAATCATCTTGTTGATGATGTCTTTGCCATTTCCAAGGATTGTGTTCTTCCCATTTTTGATTATACCCTCTTCTTGGAGATTGGCTTTGTCGAAAATAGTTTCTCCTTCTTTGATCAAATGAAACGGTCATTTGATGTCTTCTTCTTGGCGGTATAAATTTTCTTGATCATTATTTCGGGTACCTAATATGACATTGTTTTGTGGTACCCTTATGTGTTTGGGTCCTTTGGGATTAGTCTTGAGACTTTTAGGTCTCCAACAATAAGTGGAGCTATTTCTAGCCCGACAAGTATTTACCGTATGACCCTTTTTACCGCAATAAAAGCATGTAATAATTCTAGGAGCATAATGACCAACGTCTTAGAGACTTGATTCCTTTTCATGTGATTGACACCCTTAGGCTTATGATCAAGTTCTAGTTTGAATTATCACAACAATTAACAATATTGGTCATCTTATCGGTACTCAAGTTGGATTTAGATAAATCATTTTTCAAGCAATTTATATCCTCAACAAAGTACTATTTTCTTTCTCAAGGTTTCTAACCTTGTCAAGAGTGGTGGTGTGAGCACATGATAGTGATTCATAGGAAGTAAATAAACTATCCTTATCATTCTTTAAAACAATGAATTCCTTTTTCAAATTTTTGTATTTAACAAGTAAGTTTTGGAATTCATCTTGTAGCTCATCATAATCATTTTGCAAGTCACTATATTCATTTTGCAATTCATTGTCATAAGAAGTAGAGGGTTTAGAACTTACCTCGTTTTCTTCTTCGATGCCCATGAGGCATTGTTCAACTTGTTCATCATGGGAGGTTGTAGAAGGCTTATACCATGTTGTTGAATTTGATGTTGTATCCATTTGTGAAGTAGATGCTTTTGAGTTGCTCCTTTCATTTGCATATACTTCATAGATGGCTTCTAATTTTGCCATACTTCATGTGCCGACCGAATACCTACAACATGATCAAATTCCAAAGTGGTAAGTGAACAATGTAAAATATTAAGAGCTTTACCATTTAAGGAGATGATTTTCTTCTCTTCATCATTGAGCTTTTTGAAGCCTTTTGAGGTGTGTGGTGTATCTTTCATCGGAATGGATTCTCCATTGATGACGGTGTTCCAAATATCGAACCCGCAACCTTGTAAATAGCATTCCATTCTTTCTTTCCAAAATATAAAATTTTTGGAATCAAACCGAGGTGGCTTGGTGGTGGAGGTCGGAAAGTTGAGCTTCGTTAAGTAGCCGATGATCGTTTCTCTTCACTCGCGATGTGAAACGAGCTTGCCAAAGAGTTTGCTCTCGATACCACTTGTAAGTCCAAGCGGCTACGATAATCTAGAGGGGGTGAATAGATTATCTCCATCTTTTCGATTTATCCCTCTTTTTCGAATAGAATGCTCAAAGACAAATATAAAGGTGCGGAATGTAAGCAACACGCGTCGATTTAAAGAGGTTCAACCCACCTAGGGCCTAATCCTCTACCACCCCAAGTATATCCAGGGATGGATTTCGAAAAGAAAAAGATTTTATTAATAATTACCAAAATTATTACAACAAAATCTTACACCAACACATTGAAGAGCACCACACTCTTCTTCAACACCACCTTTGAGATTACCACAATCTCACTTGAAGATTACCACAATCTCCAAACGGCACCTTGTGAAGATTACCACAATCTTCACCCTTGAAGAGCACCACACTCTTCAACACCTCAACAAGAAGATTACCACAATCTTCTTACACCTAACACCTAGTTCACCCAAGTGTGTTCTTACCACAAGAACACTCACAAGGATATCTTGTGTTTGAATGGCGACCACAAATTCAAGATTACAACTCGATAATTGATAATACAATAGAGTGCAAGTGTAATCAAGAATAGCCTAGACCTCAAGAATGTGAAAGTGAATAGTTAGGCAAATTACAACAAGAAATAAGAAATGTAAGAGAAGGTGTATTCTTGAGTGTATCTTGTTGTGTTGTAGTTTTCTCTCTTGTTGTGTTGCTTCAATTCTTCCTCTATTTATAGAAGATGTCTTGTACATGGTAGGCTCCTCTTGGGGACATGAATTCGTAAAAAATTGCAAGACAATTGAAGAAAAAGAGTGTTAGAAATCAATCCCACAAATTAAGGAGAAGATGTCTCTTTGCACAACGGTTACATTTTTTTGTCAAACTTAAGGCGACGGTCGCGCACAAATAGACGTTTGAAAATGAGAATACATATTTACAGGCGGCCGGTCGGCGTAGGGTTCGACCGGTCGTCCCTTACTTCAACCGGTCACACAACTTCAAAAAACGAAGGGCAAATGTTCTGTTTCAATTTTTGCTCCAGTGCACGTCGCCCAAGGGGTCGACCGGGTCGACGGCACCGGTTGCCCTATAGGGCGCCGGTTGCCTGACCATTTCTGCAAACATGAAGTTTTTCGTTTTCCTCAACTTTCAGGTACGGGTTGCCCTATACGGCGACCGATTGACCTCAAAACAAAAGTGTTGTCCAATTTTATATCGAAAATAAACTTCAAGAAATACTCCGAAAAATAGTGAAAACATTTTAGACCGATCGGGAGTATTAGGACAACATTTAGAAACATTGTTTTTGGTGTAAAAATACATTACCAAAAAATCATTAATAGTGTTGTCCAATTTTGTCGAAAATAAAACTTGAAGAAATACTCCGGAAAATATTAAAACCATTTTAAATCATTTAGGAGTATTTGGACAACCTTTAAAACTATTGTTTTGGTGTAAAATCAAAATCATCAAAATCATGATAAAACCATTTATCAAACATTATCACCCGCAAACAGATGGACAGTCTGAAAGGACTATACAAATATTGGAAGATATGTTGAGAGCATGTGTGCTCGACCTAGGAAGTAATTGGGAAACATTATTACCCTTGGTAGAATTCGCTTATTGGGATGGCTCCATACGAGGCATTGTATGGAAGAAAGTGTAGATCGTCATTATATTGGAGCGAAGTTGGTGAAAGAAAAATTTTGGGGCCTGAATTAATTCGGCAAACTGTTGAGAAGATAGCTAGGATACAAGATCGAATCAAGATAGCTCAGGATAGACAAAAGTCGTATGCAGATAGACGGAGAAAATATAAACAGTTTGATGAAGAAGAAAAAGTATTTCTGAAAGTATCTCCTATCAAAGGTGTTATTCGATTTGGCGAAAAGGAAAAGCTGAAACCGAGATATATCGGACCATTTGAAATTCTTACACAAGTTGGAGATTTAGCTTATCAGCTAGCATTACCACCAAGTCTATCAAGTGTGCACAATGTTTTTCACGTCTCTATGCTAAGAAAATACGTTCACGATTCAAGTCACATCGTGAATTATAAGGATCTGACAATCAACAATGACTTAACTTATGAGGAAGCACCAGAAGCTGTTTTGGAACGCAAGATTCACCATTTGAGAAATAAAGATATTGCTCTGATCAAAGTACAATGGAGACGTCATGGAAGAAATGAAGCTACTTGGGAGCGTGAAGATGAGATTCGTGTCAAATATCCAAAATTTTCAATTCCAGGTAAGATATTGAATTTCGAGGACGAAATTATATTTAAGGAGAGTAGAATGTGATAATCCATTTTTTATTAGAAGTTAGTATAGGGGTTATGTTAGAGGTTAATTAGGGGTTAGTTTAGGGGGTAAGTTTAGGGGTTATTTTAGAGTATTTAGGGGTTAATATTAATTACTATAAATATGTGTAATTTCCTACACAATATTACACTACATCTTCTAATAATTATAAGGTATAAGTATTTTCCACTTCAAGTTTCATATATATATATATATATATTCTCAAATCACAAGCCATTTTTCAATATTTTTCAGAAATTCTTTCATTAGTTTGATTTATTAAAATCACATATTAATTATAATTTTATTTAATGTAGCAAACGAAGGGGTCGAGGATTAAGATTCTTACTGTTCATTTTTCTACATCGAATATCTGCGATTATTAAGGTGGGGATTTTTATAGTATTTGTCTTTATTTAATGTTTCATGATTATACTTCATTGATTGTCATATATGTCAAGAGGAAATAAATTCATATAAGTTAGGGGCCATGAAAAGGGTCCGGGATCAAACGTATCTTCGGGGTGAACCCGCAATGCTATATGCAGGAACTGGCCAGGAAAAAGAGGAAATGAATGAATTTACTGTTGTAATTATGTGAATGTTTTTCATGTTATATTAAATATTGACAGATATATCCCTACTGAGCGAGATGAAGCTCACCCCTATTATTATCATGACTTTCAGGTTGAGGAATCCGGCTGAAGATATGATGTTGTGGATGGTGGAATAAAGCATGCTATATTTTAAATAATTATGACCGGACTAAATTTTAGATTTATGTCTTTAATTTTTCTGGTTTATGCTTGGAACAATTGTTGGATATTTTAATTTGGAAGATGTATTATTATTATTATTATTACCACTATTATTATTATTATTATATTTTTTTCTTAACAATTAAAATTTCTCAATCATTTTTTTATAATTATTGGCATTACTTTAATTTATAAATTTGTGTGTTCTTAATAATATTTTTAGAGTAAATTAATTTCATAAAATTGGGTCGTTACAATTCTGATGTGAAAGATATCTTATGGCAGGAACATAGTGAAATTCATCCGGATAAAAATTCCAAGGTAGTAATAAAGGTCTTGCTCGATGACCCACCATGATTTTCTTAGTTGATATTGTCAAACTAATGACGTTAAAAGAGCGCTTTTTGGGAGGCAACCCAAGTATTTTTTTTCCTTCGTGTGAGTTTGCATGTTTTGTTTGTTCTCTTCACATGGCTTTTGCAGATTTGTAGGCGGATATGACTACGGTGCCATTTATCGATCTTCGCATTTTTTAGGGAAGTATCTTTTTCCTTCTCTTTTTATGTATTGAGGTCATTGCGAGATTTAAGTGTGAGGTAAGTGTGGGGGGGACGATTAGTCATTAATAAAATATGATGATTGCATGTGGCTATGTTTTTACTTTGCCTAGTGGTTATCCCAAGTTTAATAATAGTGTTGTTTAGTCAACTTGAAATAGATGTATTAATTTATATCATTTTCTATATCGGTGCAGCCTGATCTTTCCCATCTGATCGGAGGCCGACCCATTTGACATCTCTAGTCATGTAAGTAATTTACATCCTCTTCTATATCGTACTACAATTCTACAATACTAGTTGTTTCTAGAGCTTTCAAAATTAGCCCGACCCGGTAATAAGGCTAGGTCGGATTGTAATTTTATAAGCTCGAAAAAAAAACCGGGCTAATTTGGCCCGGTCCATTAAGCCTGAAATGCCGAGTTGACCCAATTTTTATGTGCATTTTAATGGGTTGGGTCGGGTTTGGACTTTAAAAGTGACAGCCCGATGGAAATCCAGCCTGGTCCAGCGCAAATATTTCTTTGTGACGAAGTGCATAAAATAACTTAATTAATAGAAAATTAATATTAATTGGTTTATATGGAGGAGGGTATTTGTGGAAAAAGAAGAGCGCGCACGTTGCGAGTGAGACCCACGGAGATTGGTAAAAGAAAAGAAAATGGGAATAATGGCAATAAGAGGAAAAACTTTCCAGAAAAATCCAAATCCAATAGTACTGGAATAGGGCCACTTTTTCCATCTAATGTTCTTTCCAGCAACCAGTTGCCTCTCACACCATGTACCTCGTATTTATTAGTTCAGCATCTTCGCCACTCTCACTCCTTCCGCGCGCCTCCTACACGTTGAATATTACATTCGTATCTCCACCTGAAATGACACTATTGCACTTGCCATTCATGGAGTGTTTTGGTACCATTTCCTTTAGATTTTACGTTTTTGCATTTTCTCCTTTAATTTTTTTTTTCCCATCCCTCCCCCCGCTCTCTATAATTTTTTTCTTGTCATTGCTATTTTTGTAAAAATACAATTCGTGAATCGCACGCACGGTTTGGAAAATACTAAATAGGAGAACCCGAATAGAACATAATAATTAAAAGATCCAAATAATACAATACAAATTCTCACAATAAAATTTACAAAAATTAAAAAATTTCTTAATGACGTTAATAAATAAATACTTAACAAAATCTACAAAAAATAAAAATATCTCCAACAAAATAAATCTAATGAAATCAATAATGTTGCCAAAACTATTTTTTATTGCCTCTTATTCCTTAATTACTGCATTTCATTATCCTTTATACATGTGTTAATTTTTTTTATTTATTATATAATCAGCTTTTGCAAAAACTTCTGACCCCAATTTACACATACAAACAATTTTAGAAAAAAAATTTGCATCTGAATTTACTAGTACAACCTTGAAAACAAAGTATGACACTAATTTTCACATTTATTAAGAATCGAAACATGGCTAAAACAAAATTGACAATGAAATTGCGCCTTTCTGCAGTTTTATAAAAAAATATTTTTCGAAGATCGAAAATAAATACATATTCTTGAATGTATATTTTTATGATTCTAAGGTATGGTATTTTTTATTTTTTGTCTTTATCAAAAAAAAAAATTAAACAGTATTTATTGCGCTATTGACTGATGCTATTTTAAAACTATAACTTGATAAGGGTGTTTTTATGCATGTTTTATGTGTGTATTTGAGTAGAATTTGAGTCATTTTGTTGTTAGTTTCATGAGTTTTTGATTGTACATAGTTCATATTCTTTTGTGAGGTGCTTTTATTGGTGTAGATTGATCATTCGGAGCTATTTTTGGTGGATTTCGGACCATGGATTCATGTCAAAACATATCCGGGGTTTATGGATGCAAAAACACTCGAAATCCCAAGCTAAACGCGTCATTTCGGGGCCTTTCGAGACAAACACGGCGGGTGGTGTGTTTTCAAACACGGCCATGCTTTTAATCACCCAAAAAAGAGAAAAATATGGCCATGGCGTGAAAAGCACGGCCAGGGTGTGCTTTGAAAGCACGTGCTTACAGCAACCCCAAACAGCGTGAAAAACATGGCCAGGCCGTGCTTTTGAGCACGGCCGTGTTTCTGGACTGTTTCTGCACGATTTTTGAAGGGTATTTTGGGAAAGCACTTCAACCAAGCCTTTTGACAACTCTTTTTGCACATTTACACTTCATTATGCTTCACTAATTCCTTACTTTCCCACATGATCACATGAAAATAATGATTCTAACAACCCAACTCATAAAGTGGAGCATTAAACTACCAAAAGATGACATTATTAAGGAATACTTTCTCCAAAATAATGTCTATAAAATCCAAGTATTTGGGTTGGAGGAAAGGGGGATCCATTCATTCATTCATTCATTCACATACATAGAAAATCAGATTTTTGTGATGAGAGTCCATATTTTGAAGAGGAGAAACACATATTGTAGTGAGGAAGAGAGTTAGAAGGCTTGGATCACCATGGAGAGGCGCTAAGGCACAAGGATTGAAGATCGCTCGGAGAAGAAGATGAACTCCACCACTTCATCATCATACTTCCAACAGGGGAGTCTTATGTTGGTTTTGGAAGTTTTAATTTCAAGTATTCATGTTGATTTCGAAAGAAACTTCTTGTTTAATTGTTGTTTTCATTCTCAAATCCATCATGAGTTAAATCGCTAGTGTTTGAATGTGATGAACTCTAGAACTTATTTGTGATAATTGGTTTGAATGTTTTAATATATTTTCTTATGTTTTTATGCGAGTCACTTATGTTATGCTTGTTTATTCGAATTGGTATATGCGCAATATTGATTTGAAGTTTATTTTTCACCGGGAAATCGAGAGATTCATGGTGAAATAGAACCAACATAAGTGAAAGGAGTTGCATGCAATCCTAGATATAGGGCGACATAAATCTTAGGATTAGGGTCAAACCTAATATGGGAATTCACAAATCGTTAATGCAATCTGGGGGTTTTAACTAGAAAAGATTTTGATTAATCAACTTGAGGTTAGGAGTTTTTCGCCTTGAGAAAGGGTTTAACTTAATTTAGGAATGCCTACGGTCCATAAAGCATGAAAATATGTTAAGGGATGGTTAAAACTTAAGGGTTATGGTTGTATTTATTTTGGTAAAATCACAAAGACATTCTAGAGGGATTCACATTCAAGCATATTTATATCCAACATCTTCCAATCCGAGTATATCTGATATCTTTCGTGTTCTTAGTTGCCTCTTCCACTTTTATTTGCTTTCATTTTATTTTTACTTTGTAACAAACTATTTGGCGAATTTGTAGGCTAGATAATAAAA
Source organism: Rehmannia glutinosa (assembly GCA_016081115.2). Lineage (NCBI taxonomy): Eukaryota > Viridiplantae > Streptophyta > Magnoliopsida > Lamiales > Orobanchaceae > Rehmannia > Rehmannia glutinosa. The sequence goes on from CM071932.1 coordinate 81,111,488, forward strand.
AGACGGTAATTACTAGTAATCATAGTCCTCGTGGGAATGACACTCGATACTCGCTTAGTTTTGCTATAAACGATAGGTGCACTTGCCTAGGCCGTTTTTAGGAGTAGCTTCCGAGCCATCAATAACACCATAGGTAGAATTTTAACAGTATTTCTTGCGATATTGACTGATGCTATTTAAACAGTATTTCCTGCACCGCACGACTAAGCAACTAATAATATATATATATATATATATATATATATATATAGAGAGAGAGAGAGAGAGAGAGAGAGAGAGAGAGAACAATCTACAAGTATACGACTTTTAATTTAATAATCTTACATCATTTAGGGTGCATTTGGATTGATGGATTTGAAATCCAAGGTATTTGAAAATGAATGGATTTCAAATACCTTCATTTGAATTCAATCTCTTGCTTGGATGATATGGATTTGTGTAACAATTTCAAATCCATCATAAAATTTTGATAAAAAAATTTAAAAAACTCAAATTACTTTCTTAATTGGCATTTAATAAATAAAATAGAAGATATAATCTTATTATTTTTATAAATAATAATAATTTTATATACTAATAAAAATATAAAATATATAAATTTTATTATGTGTGAATATGTGTGAGAGGGAGTGTGTGTGTGTGTATGTGTGCAGGGGCGGATCTATGTACAAATATGGGGGTACAGTTGTACCCCTAAATTGAAACAAATCCAACAATATTTTTTAGTAATAATAATAATAATAATAATAATAATAATAATAATAAATTTTTACCCCTATTTTTAAAAAAAATTACAAAATCCGAATATAACAATAAATCCCTACAATAAAATTTCAAAATAAAAGATTTCTTAATAACTTGAATAAATAAATCATGGCAAAAGTCAAAACCTACAAAACTAAAAATGCCAAAAAAATATCTAATAATATCAATAATGTTATCAAACTATGTTTTGTTTCTCTTATTTCCTTAATTACTCTAATTATTTCTTTTATATATGTGTATTAGTTTTTCATATACCATTACATGATCAACTTTTACAAAATTTTAAACAGTGTTTTGTTGTAGGACTTTAAATATTAAACAATATTTATATGCACATTTTTTTAAATATATATCTTACCCCCATTTCGAAAATCCTGGATCCGCCACTGTGTGTGTGTGTGTGTGTGTGTGTGTGTGTGTGTGAGAGAGAGAGAGAGAGAGAGAGAGAGAGAGAGAGAGAGAGACGTGTGGTATGTGGGTGTGTGTGAGGATGTGTATACCAATGGCATAACCAGAAATTATTACGAGGTGGGCCGATACACGAAATTGGGGTGTACCAGATAAAACAATTAAAAAAATACACATAAATATTAACTAAACATTTACCTAGTGAAAAAAAACTAAAAGGGGGGCCCAGGTTAGCCCCTAGCTCCGCCATTGGTGTGTGCAGTGTGTGAATATGCAAGTGTGCATAAAGAAAAAGAAAGAATGAATTTCAAATGACTAGGTTTTGGAAAGGATTTAAAATCTTTTAAAATTGAAAACTAAAACTTAAAAAGGGATTTGAAATCCATTGATTTGGATTTATAAACCAAACAAAAGTGTTGATTTATCTAAGGATTTCAAATCCCCCATCCAAATGCACCCTTAATCTCTGCTTTTATTTTTTTCATAAAACAGTTTAAGTATCGAGTTGTCATTAAGACAAAAACAATTTTAAGGGTTAATTACAAAAAGTACCCTTGGAGTTTAACCTAATTACAAGAAAACCCAGCTAACTTTTAAAATTACAAAAAGTACCCCTGAGGTTTTATTTTGTCTAACATTTACCCCTTTCATAACTAAAAAATATTTCAAAATCCCTCCTCATATTTATAAAATTGTTACAATATACCCCTTAATTATAATACTGAATCAAACCTCATGGATATCTTTTGTGTAATTTTGAAAGTTAGCTGAGTTTTTTTTGTAATTAGGCCAAACCTCATGGGTTCTTTTGTTAATTATCCCTAATTTTAATCACAAACTTTTAGTCCAATCTAGTTAAGTTCACATTATAATATAGCAAAAGTACCATATACTATTATTGCAAGTTTACCCTAGTCAAGTAACCCTCGTGGAATCCATGCACTGTTACCTCCTTATTCACAAATTACCTCTTCATTTTGTCTGATTTTGAAATGTCTAAGTCATAATGTATAATAATAGTTAAAAGTTCAAAATTTTAGTTGAATTGTAATTCACTCTTTAAGTGGAATAATGACAGTGCCGTTGTTTACTGAGTATTACCAAAAAAGAGTCAATATTATGCTTTTAAGGAAGAAAAAAACAAGGAAAAAATTATTAAAGCAAGACATAGATTTATGAATGTTCATGTTTATGGAACATTTCCACTTCATGGTTAAATGACAAATTCAAAATGTCACGCCATAATCCCTATATAGTGACAAGGTTGCAAAATCATGTGATTTCAGACTGCAAATAAGGCATCCAAATCATAATTTCCCCCTTAAAGAAATTAAATATTTTAACTAACTTAGTGCAATTTCTGCCCAACCTCCTAAATAATTTTACGTTCTATTGTAAGAAATAATGCTGCAATTTGTTTCCTTTTTTCGGGTGGTGTCTCATTACTCTTGCTTCATGGTGTTTTTCCAAAGTTTGACACCATTAATGCAATACACAGATTGAGAAATGGTTCAATTTTTTTATATAGAATATGAAAATATACTTTATTTCCTATTTAAATTCAAATTATTTAATATTTACTAATAATTATTTGAGAAAGAAAGTTATGAACTCTCACTCATTTCCCCTAACTCCACAATTTTGTATATTTTGAACTTGAGATTCGTGTTTTCTTCTTTTTTTTTCTTTTGAGACAATTAGGATCTTGTATATATATGCAATAGCCCAAACTCAGTACTAAGGATAATGTTTACAAATTACGTATAAGGCGAGAAAAAATTTGACAAATTTGAAGATTATCATCTCCTAACAAAGAGATGTTTACGTGGTATATATAAAATCCTAAAAACTAACTTTTGGAGTTAAATTTTAAGTAACCTCTTTACACTACAACAATTAAATGAAAATCATAAATTATCTATTTTAGCATCAAAATATAAACAAGAAAAAAATTATAATTGATGGGCTATAATTCAGATAGGTCCAATAAGCCAAATCCGAAGGATTTATCTAGGCTATAGAGCGAAAGATATATAAATGCCCAATATAATTAATTCTTACGGGGAATGCTTGCTGTTAATTAAATTAATTCGGGCAATAATACCCAAATTACGCCAATTAGAGCCTAAAGCCAAAAAGCCCATGGAGACCCACTGATTTGTTTAAACTACATATGATCTCCTCTCAAATTCTTTGGCTCGTTATACTTGCTCCGAAATTGACTTGAGCATCAACCCCTGAGATCCCTAACGATTTTTTGTGACGCATGTTGTGATTCCTTCAAGAATTGAAGTGAACATAAACACTACAATCGAAGTGATATCAGATCAGTAATCTGAAAGAATAGTAAGGAAGATACTTGAACCTATTGGGATGTAGTAGTATAAGTGGAAGAATAATTAGGAATAAAATAATTGAAGGACATATTTTCTTTAAAAAAGAAGAAATAAATAAACATTTTTCCTTATACTTGATAATATCGTAAATTATTAAAGAGGAGTCAAAATAGAAAGAGAATCCCTTTTGTGGTGTGCCAATAGTAATTCTTATTTCAAATCGTGAGCTCTACCAATGTGTAAAATAATTGAATGAGAGTATCTTTGTATTTGGATAGAATGATTAAGATTTGATGAGAAATTTGGGGGAATTTTTTTGAAATGACGACCCGCGTAGAGGTGAATTTGAAACTCACCAAAATAACTTTAAAAATATATTAAAATAGGAGTAGACGAAGAAGGAAGCAGTTCTTCCGCTGCACGAGCATTGACGAAGAGAGAGTTTAGATCAATTAGCCAATTCAATCACCAGAAAGAGCGAAAGGGAGATGAGAAGGAAAATCAAATAGAAAAGAACTAAGAATCACAATCCCAACTGACCCAGATAGCATACACTGAAGCATTTAAAATCTATTGTATTATGAGATTACACAAACAAACTCAATGAATTTGTTTGATAAATATGAAAAAACTTGATTTTAAACCTATCACGCAATTGTGCAACCGTGCTATCGAGCTGATTAATGGAGTCAATAAATATGTATTAATGGAGTAAGCTATCTGTTTTAGACTCTAAAAAAACCTTTTTAGATAAAAAATTGATAGGTATGTTGTTAGGTACTATAAATTATATGGTTTGAGTTTCGCTTGAAATAATTCACTTTTGACCTTAGCTTGCCTACGAGTTAGGCAACACTCTTAACGTTCTGTTTGGTAAAAATAAAATTCTATAAAATTTTAATTTTATTTGAGAGAGATTGAATTCATAATAAGAATCAATACAATAAAAATAGATGTTTATTTATAACTACATATCTTTGTATATAAAAAAATTGTGTCACGTCCCAAATTTGCAAGCTTGTCAGACGTGGGGAAATTTTGACGGGATCTCCTGTGCAAATGGGTGTTTTATCTCTTATTTCACCACACAGATAATTGTCATGTGTATAAAATTATCATATTAATTTTGAAACATAAATCAAACTTAAGTTACGAGTTCTTTATATGGGGTTTTTTGTACACGCAACAATTATCAGTGTGATAAAATATAAGATGAGACATTATTTTGAAACATAAGATCTCAACTAGGGGAAATTGGTTCTTAACTTGTACAATTCAGAATTAAGTTACAAATAATTTACTAAAAAAAATCTAGTAGATGTTGGAAATTATTCCGCTCCCGGATCTAATCCGGGTCAAATAAGATCCGGTTTTTCGATCAAATCGAACAGAAACGGAAGCGAGGGATTTCAAAAATCGAGTTTTAGATATAAGAACACAAGATTATGCTTATTAAATTAATTCAAACTATAGGAAGAAAAGAAAATTTACCTCTTTCGGCGATTTTCTTGTTCTTCGCTTTTTTTCTGTCAATCCTTCGAATCCCCGAAGTTCATAGACACCGCGATCTTCCAATTCGATCCTCCCTATCAACGGCAGTGTGTGGGCACCCAAATAATAATTCTAAATTCCTAACTTTAATTTTCCTACGATGTATTCAACTCATGAGATTGTAGGATTGGGCTAACTGGATAGAAGAAGAATTGAACTAGGTAAGAATTAAACCATAAAACTTCACAACTTAAATAACATAAAGTCACTGCCCTCAAGATTACCAAAAGTTTTGTAAAACAAAATTTTGCAATCATTACTTGGCCAAAAGATGTTGCAGTGAACCTATTCTCAATTGTGATGATATGATGGGTTAATGAAAAATCCTTTTTCAAATAGTTGAGGCCCAATAATCATTTGATAATGGGGCATAAAATTGTTTTGTAATTTTGAACCAAAACCAACAATTGCCAATCTATAAGAGGACGGGTGCAATTTTCAGCGTAAAATTGAATCTTTAAACTCTGAAATGTGGTCCCCTTTTTATAGGCCTAGTTCAATCAATTTTCCTCTCCAACTAAGTTTTCTATCTAATCTAGAATTCATAATTTTAAATAGACTCAAACTCTAATTGATAATTATCCAATATAATTATCAATTTAATAATTATATTAATATCATAAATATATTATATTTATTTAATTCCCAATACAGTTAAAACTGTAGAATATCAGATATTTCCGAAATTAACTGATATTAATATATTAGCCCAAATATTTTGGAAAACTCTTTTCCAAAAACCCTTAGAACATAAAATATTATTTCTAACCCGTCAAATACGACGAGTAGTGGGGTCCTGAGCTAAACCTTGGAAATCGTAATGACATAATGCCTTTCAAATCCTCCTAGCCATTATCCTACTGCAATAATTCTTGCTAAGAAGAGTAGGCCTAGTATTTCCGGCCATTGCAATGGCTTCATTACTCTAGGAAGGCGAACCGGGGACCATGGACCTATAATTATAATCTCCAATAAATCGAATAAATAATTAACTCTTTAATTAATTTATTCGACTTATTAATTCCGATATTACTCCACTATAAATTCGGAATTGCACTCTTATAATTATAGAATATCTTACTCTACGAATTGAGCAGTCCACTTGATATAATCATTACATATAGATTAATCCTCCATAGACAATTCGTAATTGAAGGGTGTAATTGAAGCTACGTAGTATCCGTTAAACCCCTTCAATTACATCTTATCCTCATTTACCATTAATTCACTAGTGAATTGTTAATTTATAATCGGATTATAAATTAGAGATCTCAAACCATTCAGTTCCAGAATTAACAAATGAGGGAATCGTATTTCTACTTCCCGCAAGAAGGAATGGATTCCATATCTGTGAATTTATATTCCCAGCTATTTAATTCAAATGTGAATCTAAAATGCAGGTGTTGAGAATGTCGTAGGACAAACTTAAACGAGCAAATTAAGAATCACATAGAAATAAACAGGAGTCTATAATCACTCAGGATTAAGATTTATCCATATATGATCATCTAGTGATTTAATTTGATTTTCCATTTCTACAACGGAATTTGTATGGAAAATTCAAATCAAATCGGTCCAAGTCCTATATGATCAAATCATATATAAATGCCCCCACTAAGATGTCTCCACATCGACGGCCCGGATAAGACAGTCATTCAAAATGTTTTGGGCTGCATTAATGATGTTTTAATTAAAGATCTCATACTTTAATTAATTTCATCACGGACTTAATTTTAGTTTATTATCCATAATCTTAATCCTCTTGTATATAATTCTTATATATTAAGATTATGGTTACAATAAATAAACTAGGGATTTTCATGATGTTCAAGAAAATACATAAAATATGTAAAACAGTTCGAAAATAAATGTCGCATTTATTAATAATCAAAAACAGTTCACAATTGCTTTAAGGGCACTATCCCTAACAGTAGATGTATGTTGAACTTTAGAAGATCTAAGCTTATAAAGTGTTATTCACTAAGCTTTAAGATGGGACAATGGGGCCCTTAAAGAGGATGTTTATCTTTTTTCTTAAGGATGTGTAAGTATGTGTGTTTGTGGATGGATAATTATGAGAATTACAATACTATATGATTGAAGTGGTTTTACCATTTACCAATGTGTTAATTTATATAGAGAAGGTGAAACACACGAGATGAACTGGAGCTGTTGGTTTTTGGTGTCAAAATAGAAGAAGGGGTTTTTGTCCCACATAGGTTGGGAAACAAAAGTGATGGGAGCCTTAAGGCTATTTAAGGAGCCCATGTGTTTTGATTTCAAGTGCACCAATCAAATACACTATAATCTTTGTATTTTGATTCTTCTAAATTCCTTTCTTGTATTCTTTTGTAGAATTGGGAGAAAGGTGTGAGTTAGTCAAAGATTTGTAATAGTGTGGGAGTATTGGAGTCGGGAGTCGGGAGAAAGAATTTCTGTGTGATTGTATAAATTTTTCATACAGTAGAATTGCTCTGCGGGTCGTGGTTTTTCTCCGGTTTTGGAGTTTCCACGTAAATCTTGTGTTGTGGTTTGTTGTTATTTTATTTCTCAGTTATTTTTGCTTGTCCCTAGGAATGAATGGGGATCGTTTTTCCCAACAAGTGGTATCAGAGCCCGGTTCGGGTCTCTTGAAATTCTCAGTATGCTCTGTGGTTGCTGCTTTGTCTGATCTTCCACGTCAGAAAAGATTTCTTGAGAGGTAGATTACGGGGGTCTCTTAATTTCATAGTATGCTCTGTGGTTGCAGCTTTGTCTGATCTTCCATACCAGAAAAGATTTTTTGAGGCGGGTATTCATTAGGTAGGGGTGTATAAGCAGGTATGTCAAAGTTTTCAAATTCAATGAAGTTTGACGTGGAGAAGTTTGATGGAAGAATCAACTTTGGCTTGTGGCAAGTACAAGTCAAAGATGTGATGATACAATCCGGATTACACAAGGCACTGAAAGGAAGGTCAGGTTCGAGCAATTCTACCAACTTAGATGGTGCTGGCGAATCGAGTGGAGCATCTGACAAAGATTCTGCGAAGACTAGTATGAGTGATGAAGATTGGGAGGATCGGATTTGAGGGCCGCAAGCACAATACGTCTGTGTGTTTGGCTAAGAATGTTCTTGCAAATGTGCATGGGATTTCAAATGCTAAAGAGCTATGGGAAAAGCTTGAGGCTTTGTACCAAGCAAAGGGCATTTCAAATCGGTTGTACTTGAAGGAGCAGTTTCACACACTGCGGATGAACGAAGGATCTAAAATCTCGGATCATTTAAGTACACTCAATGGCATCATCTCAGAGCTAGAGGCAATTGGAGTGAAAATTGAAGATGAGGATAAGGCATTACGGCTCATCTTGTCTCTTCCCCATTCCTATGAGCGCATGAAGCCGGTTTTGATTATGGGAAGGAAACTTTAATTTTTGCTGAAGTCACAGGTAAACTTCTTTCTGAAGATGGAAGGCTAATGAGTGATGGGCGAACTTCAACAGAAAATTCGGTAGCGGTGGAAGTAAGTAAAGGGAGGAAGAAAGACTCCAAGAATATTGTTTGTTGGAAATGTGGAGAACCTGGGCATACAAAGCGTAATTGTCAAGGTGGAGCTGGTGTGGCAAATAGCTCCGAATCAAAGGCTAACATTGTGATAGATGAAGATTTTCTCTGAGGAGAAAATGTGCATCCTTATGGCATGTGTTTAGTTGCCATGAAAAAGGATGTGATGGTGTTAGCAGGTCCTCAAGTTTACACACATGCATTGACTTGGCATGGATGCAGGGTGTGTGGTGGATGTTATGTCGATGGCTGAAGGACTTTTAGGAGATCCAAGAGCTAGAAGTTGCACTATAAATTTCAGCGGGTTTTTTCGACATGTGTCTATTGAAATTCTTAGAATGGTTTATTCTAAGTGGTCTACTCATATGGTGGAGTAGGATTCTCTGGTTTAAGAATGATGGTTCTCGGGTTGAGAATCATGAAGCTTCTTTTATTTTGCCAAGGTGGAGTTTGTTGGTTTTTGGTGTCAAAATAGAAGAAGGGTTTTTGTCCCACATAGGTTGGGAAACAAAAGTGATGGGAGCCTTAAGGCTATTTAAGGAGCCCATGTGTTTTGATTTCAAGTGCACCAATCAAATACACTATAATCTTTATATTTTGATTCTTCTAAATTCCTTTCTTGTATTCTTTTGTAGAATTGGGAGAAAGGTGTGAGTTAGTCAAAGATTTGTAATAGTGTGGGAGTATTGGTGCAAAAACCAATTTAAACAAAACCATCAAAAGTGTTGTCCATTTTTATCGAAAAATAAATTCTAAGAAATACTCCAAAAATTAGCAAAAACATTTTAAATCATTTAGGAGTATTTGGACAACATTTATTAACATTGTTTTGGTATAAAAACTCATTTAAACATAATCATCAAAATCTTGATAAAAATATTTATCTAACAAACTCCCCCTTTTTGATGATTACAAACCAAAACAATTTTAGAAAGTCGATTTTAAAACAAAACAAATTTTCCGGTCTAAAACATCAAACCATTACAAGCAAGATTTATCATAACTACAAACACACACAAGGAGATGAGCAAAGATTTTTCAAAATCTTTTTTGCATAAGCTCCCCCTATCAACATGCATAACAAAAATAAGTAGAAGCAAATAACTAAAAGCTAAAAGCTTGAATTTCATGAGCTTAAAAGCTCCCCCTGTCACAAAAGCATCATTAGTCAAGCATAAAAGTCCATAATACATCACATGGACTAAGTATTATCCATAGCATCATGCTTTTAAGAGTTCTAGCTTATAGCTTTTCTTGCGAGCTAATTTACGCTTCTTTGAGCTTATGAGCGTTTTTCTTGTTTCTCCCCCTTTGGAATCATCAAAAATAATGTTAGCACAATAAAAACATCATACAATTATATCAAAGTGCGCAATTTAATCGATTTATCGAGCATATTGAACATATAAGCTTAAATTCCGAATAAAAGGGAAAAAATTGCTCATTTGATTTGAAAAGGCTCATTTGATTGATAAAACATGATCTCTATAAACTTATAAGACTTTTCAAATCAAGAGAATCATGTAGGTGATGAATTTTTCATTGAAACATTTTGTCGAACACTTGGCGTGCGTCGAATAAAACAAGAGAAATATAACGCCTTTGTGGTTCGTTTAAGCCAAAAAATTTCATCACCAATTGCAATACAACAATATTCATTCATCAACAATCATCATATACAATCATACGAATACAAGAATTTCATCAAAATAACAAGGTATAAGCACATTCTCAAGGGTTCAACCCAATTGAGATTAAAAAGAAAAATTCTTACCATTTAATCGGTAAAGATGAACAATGATGATGATAATCAGAGGCGGATCTATGAGTTGCTAGCACTGGGCTCAAGCCCAGTGCATATTTTCATTAAATTCCTTTTTAATACTACAATTTATATGTTATTCATAATTAGCCCACCCCAAAATTCAACTAAAAACTCAAGTCCACCTCAAAATTTAAATTCATTTTAAAAATCAAGAATAAAGAACTTAAAACTTTTGTGTTATCATGATGGCTTTGATGATATAATTTAATATATTTTTGATCTCTATACACTATTTTTTTGGTCCTTAATTTATAATCAGTACACTTATCATGTCATTACTTTTATTGTTTTAAAATGTACTTAACTATTTGTATTGATAATTTATGAGAATATGTATAATAAGGTCAAATATATTTAAAAAAATCGTATGTTTAAAGGCCCGAATGATTTGTCTCCCCTAAATGTCATTATCAGATATGGAAACGGAAAATTATCTATTTTTTAAAAATAAAAAGTTATCTATTTTTTTAGCCCTTTTTATATTTAATTATTGGTTTCTTGTTGTTTTGTGAAGAAAACAAATAATATTGAGAATATGATATGTGCATTTGATTGCTAATATAAAAATATCACTATGTTTTTTTCTCCAAGGAAGTAGTTTATACTCTTTATTGAGAAATAATATAGTATTGTAATTATTTATTATATATATAATATATTTTCTATATATATATATATGTATATATATATATAATTTTTTTAGAAAAAAATTTACTTATTAGCCCACCCTACTACTAATTCCTGGATCCGCCACTGATGATTTGTGTGCAATAAAACAAATTGGAAGTGAAATTTGTGTGCAATAAAACAAATTAGAAGTGAAATTTGTGTGCAAAATTCGAAGGGGACGAAAAATGAACATAAAAGACCAAAATGACTGTGACTGAAGACAAAAGCGATTTTAACCAAAATAAAAGCTAAGGGCGACCGGTCGACGTTGAGGGCGACCGGTTGCCCTCAACCCCATCAGCCCACTGTCTTGCCCAATTTTTCAAAATCCGATTTTTCGCCCCTAAGTTTTAAAACATGCAAAATGCAAACGCAAACCTCATTCAATATGCATTATGCCTAACCGAGCTCGTATCGACGCAAAAGTCTCGGAAGATAGCGGTTTTGTAAAAATGTCCGTTAATTGATCTTGAGATGGTGCAAAAGATATCTCAATTTTTCGTTTTGAAACACAATCCCTTAGAAAATGATGTCGAATCTCAATATGTTTAGTATGCGGTTATGATGAACCGGGTTTTGAGCAATATTTATAGCGGATATATTTTCACAAAAGATAGGAACACTTTCAAAAGAACATTTATAATCCGCTAAAGTTTGTTTCATCCAAAGTAATTGAGTACAACAAAAAGCCGCGGAAATATATTCGGCTTCGGCCGTTAAAAGTGAAACACAATTTTATTTCTTTGAAAACCAAGAAACTAGGCAATCACCTAGAAATTGACATAATCCGGAAGTACTTTTATGATCATTAATATTTCCCGCATAATCCGAATCACTATAACCTTTAAGAGAAAATTTTTCATTCTTTGGATAAAATAAACCATATTGAATAGTGCCTTTCAAATATCTAAAAATTCTTTTAACGGCACTCATATGAGATTCTTTGGGATTGCTTTGAAAACGAGCACATAGGCATACGACATGAAGAATATCCGGTCTACTTGCGGTTAAATAAAGTAAACTACCAATCATACCTCGATACTTGGATTCATCAATCGGCTTGCCTTTTTCATCTTTGTCAATCTTGACGTTTGTTGCCATTGGGGTAGAAATGGTTCTTCCTTCTTCAATTCCGAACTTCTTCAAAAGTTCTTTTGTATACTTGGATTGTGAGATGTATATTCCTTCTTGGCATTGCTTAATTTGAAGTCCAAGGAAGAAGTTGAGCTCCCCCATCATGCTCATTTCAAATTCACCTTGCATTAACTTAGAAAATTTCTTGCACACGGATTCATTAGTAGCACCAAAAATAATATCATCAACATAAATTTGCACTAATAAGCAATCTTGCCCTTTTTCAAAAACAAAGAGAGTAGTATCAACTTTACCTCTTGTAAAACCATTTTGCAAAAGAAAAGAGCTAAGTCTATCATACCATGCACGAGGTGCTTGTTTCAAACCATACAAGGCCTTTTTAAGTTTATAAACATCATTAGGCCAAGAAAAATTTTCAAACCCCGGAGGTTGTTTTACATAGACTTCTTCTTGAATAATACCATTTAAAAATGCGGATTTTACATCCAATTGGTAAAGCTTGAAATTTTTAAAACAAGAATAGGCAAGTAAAATACGAATAGCTTCTAAACGTGCTACGGGAGCAAATGTTTCATCATAATCAATGCCTTCTTCTTGACAATAACCTTGAGCTACTAACCTTGCTTTGTTTCGAACAATATTGCCTTGGTCATCGAGCTTGTTTCGAAATTCAAAATATTTCTGCAAAATCTTAATCATGATATCTTGCACAAGAGCATAGTAATATCGAAAAATAGAGACATAATAACAAGTAACACATACTATGCTTTCAAATAAATCATCAAGAGTTTCATAAAACATGTAAGTTCATATAAGCTTATAGAAAGCTATATAAGGTCTCTTTTGAAATTTGAAAAATTCAAGAGCATATAGTTGAGACCCCATTTACAAGAAGCATACGAACAAGAGCTTTGACAAAGCAACCAAGAATAATTTTATATGTGCAATAAAATGCATAAAATCAAATGTTTTATCAAAAACAAAATATAATCCTTTAAAAATCTTGGATAAAACAAGCTATGTCAAATAATGCCTTTTAAAAATCAAAAAATCTTCTTAATAGCACTTGTATAAAATACTTTGAAAAACAAGCATGAATGACAAAAATATATCGAGTCTATAGTATGAATACCAATGATGAGCGTACCTCGATAGTTTATGGTTCTCTCTTGAGAAAATGACCATTGATGAAAATATATATGTCCTACACAATTCTTAAATATGTTTTGCACAAACATAATGATACAAGTGTAGGCTAAGCAATAAGAGATATCATAAATGTGCTTATGCTATACAAAACCATAAGAGATAATAAAAGCACCTTTGTCTATGTAAATGCACAAGAATTGAGAACAAAATTATACAAGATCTCCTTTTCAAAATATTTAAAAACACAAATATATATTGAAGACCTTAATATTAAGATATATTTGAAAACTCATTTTACAATTAAGGCACAAATAAAAACATGCATAACAAAATAAAATACATATTTTAAATGAGGAGATACGGTTTACCAATTACGCCATTTCCATGGGTTGTGTCGTTCCCATTGTTGATGATATCTTCCCCTTTGAAAATCATCTTGTTGATGATAGTTTCTCCAATTGCTCAATTTCCAAGGATTGTGTTCTTCCCATTGTTGATAGTGTCTTCTCCTTTGATCAAATGAAATGGTCATTTGATGTCTTCTTGGCGGTATGTATTTTCCTCGATTATTATTCCGCCGGGTACCTAATATGACATTATTTTGTGGTACCCTCAAGTGTTTGGGTCATTTGGAATTAGCTTTGAGACTTTTAGGTCTCCAATAATAATTAGAGTTATTTCTAGCCCAACAAGTATTAACCGTGTGACCCGTTTTACCACAATAAAAACAAGTAGTAATTTTGGTAGCATAATGACCAACATGCATAGGGACTTGATTTTTTTTCACATAATTAACAACACTAGGCTTATGATCAAGTCCTTGTTTCAATTTATCACAACTATGAACATCAATAATATCGGTCATTTTATCGGTACTCAAGTTGGATTTTGATAAATCATTTTTCATGCAATTAATATCCTCAACAAGAGTACTATTTTCTTTTTCAAGGTTTCTAACCTTGTCAAGTGTGGTGGTGTGATCACATGAAAGTGATTCATAAGAGGAAAATAAATTATCCTTATCAATTTTCAAAATATTGAATTCCTTTTTCAAATTTTTGTATTTAACAAGTAAGCTTTGGAATTCATTTTGAAGTTCATCAAAATTATTTTGCAAATCACTATAATCATTTTGTATTTCATTATCATAAGAAGTGGATGGTTTTGAACTTACCTCGTTTTCTTCTTCGAAGCCCATAAGACATCGTTCGTTTTCATCGACGTCGGAAGTTGTAGGAAGCTCATCCCATGTTAGGTTTGTATCCATTTGAGAAGTAGATTCTTTTGAGTGGCTCCTTTCATTTGCATATACTTCTTCTAATTTTCTCCATACTTCATGTGCCGATTTAATTCCTACAATATGATTATATTCCAAAATGGTAAGTGAACAATACAAAATATTAAGAGCTTTACCATTTAAGGAGATGATTTTCTTTTCTTCATCATTGAGCTCTTTGAGGCCTTTGTGTGGTGTGTCCATCATTGGAATGGATTCTTTATTTACGACCGTGTTCCAAATATCGAACCCGCAACCTTGTAGATAGCATTCCATTCTTTCTTTCCAAAATGTAAAATTTTTGGAATCAAATAGTGGTGGCTTGGTGGTGGAGGCGCCGGTGAGGTAGACTTCATTCGTAGCCGGTGATCGTTCCTCTTTACTCGCGATGTGGAACGAGCTTGCCAAAGAGTTTGGCTTTGATACCACTTGTAAGTCCAAGCGGCTACGATAATCTAGAGGGGGTGAATAGATTATCTCCATCTTTTCGATTATGCCCTTTTTTCGAATCAAATACGCCAAGACAAGAATAAAGGTGCGGGAAGTAAATAACACGTGTCGATTTATAGAGGTTCAACCCACCTAGGGCCTAATCCTCTACCACTCCAAAGATATCCAGGGATGGATTTCAAAAAAGAAAAAGATTTTATTAATTACCAAAATTAATACAACACCTTACAACATCACCTTGAAGAGCACCACACTCTTCTACAACACCACCTTTAAGATTACCACAATCTCTCTTGAAGATTACCACAATCTTCAACCTTGAAGAATACCAAATTCTTCAATACCTCAAGAGCACCACACTCTTGAAACACCTATCACCTAGATCACCCAAGTGTATTCTTTTCACAAGAATACTCACAAGGATGTCTTGTGTTGAATGACGACCAAAATCAAGATTACAACTCAATAATGAATATTACAATTTGACTGCAAGTGTAATCAAGAAATAAAGCCTAGACCTCAAGATGTGAAAGTGAAATACTTAGGCTATAAATACAACAACAGTGTTGAATATGAAAGCTTGGAAATTTGCAGATTTCTTGTTGTGTATTTGCTTGTGTTTGTTGTGTTATGTGTCTTCAAATCATCCTCTATTTATAGGAGAGTCTTCACCAACATAAGCTCCTTCTTCTTCACTTTTGTCTACAAAAAGAGGATCACAAGATGTAGAAATATTGTACAAAAATGAAAAGTAAATATTGTTGATAAAGATTGCAACGGTTGAAATTTTGCTGTCAAAAATTACATAAGGCGACCGGTTGCCCTGTATAAGATTTCAAACGTTTGAATGAAAATAGTTTGATCCAAGTAGGGGTTGCAGGGGGGTGCGATCGGTCAACATTTTAAATCACTTGGGAGTATTTTGACAACATTTATAAACATTGTTTTGGTGCAAAAACCAATTTAAACAAAACCATCAAAAGTGTTGTCCATTTTTATCGAAAAATAAATTCTAAAAAATACTCCAAAAATTAGCAAAAACATTTTAAATCATATTTGGACAACATTTATTAACATTGTTTTGGTATAAAAAACTCAGTTAAACATAATAATCAAAATCTTGATAAAAACATTTATCTAACACTGTTTTCATTTGGGATTGCAGATGTAATTATTAAACTTTCTGCTTTGTAATTTTGGCTTCAGGTCTTGGTCTTGGTCTGGTTTGTGAGTTTTCCTTCTTGGATAAATGCTACAAGGAGGCTTTTTGTGGGGTAATTGTACCCTGTTGTAAATCTGGTTGAGTATGAAATACAATCTATCGCTTGTGTTAAAAAAAACTACAGAAGAAAAAAGTGTAGGAATTTGATATAAATTGAGTAATAAAAAAAACAAAGAACAAGAAGAAACCTGAATTGGGCCTACTTCAGGAGAAAACAGAGGACACTTCATTAAATAAATGGCTGGGGAAAGAAAAATTTCAAAACTGCCACGTCGATATATAAAAATTAATAATAATAATAATAATAATAATAATAATAATAATAATTGGTTTGAGTTAGGGTTGGCCAATAAGAAGCAATTCCAATAATGGAAGTGGGAGTGAAGTGCGCTAAGCTCCTTATCTCTCTACTTTTCTCTCCTCCTCTCTACCCCAAAAAGAAAAAAACCCTAACCTACTTCTCCTCCCCCTCCTTACAGCCGCCTCACTCCCTTCTCCCCCCTCCCCCTCCCTCCTTACCCCTCCCCTTCCCCCTCCATGTCTTTTATTGGAGGGCCAACAATGGCGGTCCTTTGGGTGGCCGAAGGTGGCCGAAATTTTTGGTCCAGGGTGAAAACGGGTCGGAACTTCACGGAGGTGTCTCAGAGCTGAGAAGACGATGGTCTGCGGCAGTAAATTTGGGAGAGGGAGAGGCGTCTTTCTTTTTTCGTTCTGTTTTTTTTTTTCTCATTTTTAGCTATAGATTGTTGTAGTTTTCTTATTTTGTTTGTATTTTCTTTTCCCGGTTGATTTGCGAAACTCGTAGGCGGATCAGTTTTTTCTGTTCTGCAGTATGAAGTGGTTGCTCGTGCCCGGTTTCCGTTTTTTTTGGTGTGTTACAGTCTTCTTTAAGGAGTGCTGAAGTCTCCCGGCGTGGAGTGGTTTAGTTTGGGGTGGGTAGTCTTTTAGTCCATGTGAATCCGAATTGGTCTTACCAATTCCCCGCTTGGCTCTTAGTTAGTCTTGTTGGCTTTAGCCATTGGCTACGATTGTAGTTGTAATTTTAGTTTTTGAGTTGTTATAATAAAATATTATCGTTCGACAAAAAAAAATAAAAAATAATAATGGAAGTGGGAGTGAGGTATTGGTTCATTAAGAGTTTACCCCAAGTGGAAGCAGGACCATGTCCTACCCCCCTTTCTCTGCGTACGAGTTTGAGCCAAGGCCCACCTCTTTTCCAACGCATCATAAACCTAACATCGTATTTTTTGCACCCACACATTTATGCGTATAGATGTAGGCCCACCAACTACTTCAAAATGCTCTAGCCACCCCGTTTTATGAGTTCACAATTTATTTTGGTTCAATTCAAAGAAAATAAATTATTTTTTATTTTTATTATGTATGTAAATTTATTGTTAGTAAGCTGGGAATAAGCACAAACCAAACATGACTTTAAGGGGTGGCATCAGAAAATTATAGACCGAGTGAGACTGAATACTTTTTTTTACAAGGACAATGTAATAATATATATTTTAGTTTTTAGAGAAAAAAATAATTAATTTATGTAACAAAATTAAAGCTATATTTTTGCACAACCAATCAAGTGGGAAATGGACCCCCAGGCGCAGTGACCTTGAGATTGTAATTGCAACCACAAAGTCTTGAGTTCAAACCTTGATTAACGCAGAGTGAGAGGTTGAAGTTTGTCCCTCCTCCCCCAAAGATTAGAACAATCCATGGGAAGGATGGATGTCCCATAGCCCAAAGGAAGAGTGAGGTATGTGCCCCCGACTAGTATGGGGATACTCTGTATCGAAAAAAAATTAGGTTTGTGCCTCCTACTTGGTATGGGATTACTCTGTGTCGGAAAAAAAATCAAGTGGGAAATGGGAATGAGTGAGTGTAGTAAGAGAAACACAAAAAAAAAAAAAAAAAAAAAAAAAAAATCTAAACTGAGTTCAATTAAAGGGGAAGCTAATTCCGGGAATGGTGGGAAACATGTTAAAACATCTCAATAGCTTCTTTACCCCGACACCTTGGATTCTCCTTAACCGTGTGTCTTTCTATGAAAATTTATACATATTGTACTCTCTCTGTTTCAAAATTATGACTCCTAGTTTTTTTTTTTTTTTTTAATTAAGTAAGTTTGTTAACATGTAAACTATGTTCATTGTATATATGAAATTCGAATACACTGATTAAATGATAATATACCTTTCATGAGCGTGAAATGGAGAGGACAAGTGGAAGTAAGCGGATGGGATCTTCTAAATTTCATGTTTCATCTCTTATTCCATTTTACGGATAATTACCACGTGTATAGCACCTACCATATTAAAAGCCCAGAATTTATGCTTGATTTATGCTTCAAAATTAATATGGTAGATGTTATACACGTGACAATCATCCGTACGATAGAATAAGAGATGAAACACGAATTTGGAATAGAAGATCTCATCCGGGAAGCGAGCAAATTAAAGTACAAGGACATTTAATATTCACGTGTTTATTTTTGTGGACTTATGTATACAGTATATGCACTTTAAATGTGCAATACCTTATTTAATATACATTATTTTTTTTTGCATATCTTAAAAAATGGAAGGAAAAGAAGAAAAAAAGTAAGAAAAAAATGATGCCACCCACCCAACACTCTCATGACCATCATTAGAACAAGAGATAATTAATTTACAAAAACTACTCCTCGGATTTGACCTAATTATAAAAAAAATCCAGCTAACATAAAAAGTTACTGAAAGCATCCTTGATACAGCGTCTTGCATTTTGTCCTAACCGTTAATCAACCTGGTAGAATTTGACGACGTCGTCAAATATTGTACAATTCAATCCCTTCAACTTTTTTAAATATTACAAATAGACCCTACTTTATGTACTGTTATTTGTAATATTTAGCATACTTGAAGACCGTACGTGTGTAGTCGCTGTAAATATAAAGTTGAGGGTTATTTGTAATATTTAGAAAAATTAAGGGATGTAAATGTAAAAATAATGATGACATCAGTAATTTCCGTTAGCTCCACCAACAACATACATGTGCAAAATGCGTAAGACGAATGTAAACCTCAAGGATGATTTTTGCAATTTTCATAGTTAACTGGATTTTTTTTTATAATTAGATCAAATCTGAAGGGTTGTTTTTGTAATTATCATTTAGAATACCACATGGATTAACCGTAACATTTTTCATCCACCCAATATCATTAATTTGGTTATATAGTTCAATTATTAGTAGTGAATTATGTTTGAATCGATCATTTCAGCGCATTTTAATACATTCCCATATCAAGGCTATCTTAAATTCCTAGGTTTAGCCGCTTCAACATAGTACTACTTGCGTTACCATTTTCATCGTTCTTTAACTGACGATGTGTACACAAACATTGCATGTGAAAACACTCTTATTGGAATGCTAATATGTACGAATAAAGAGTGAGGGACTGTATTATTTGGGAAAACTGTATAGATTTGGATATTATGTTTCTGTTTGCATATAGATAATGCTTCATTTATGAGGGCGCCTTACTTTAGATTTTTGCTTCTTTTGTTGTGAGCATTCTAATTAATATCTAGTTGCTAATAATACATGTCTAATTACATGTATGTAGCTCTGTTCTTCAGTTTGAGGTATAGCAATGTACATCTTGCCATATATGTAAGATTAGTTTGATAGTGTGTCTTTATTCTTTCTCATTTTAGATAGATCATAGAGCTGTCAAATGGACCAAATCGGACCACCAGACCAAAAAGATAACTCTGGTTAGTTCGGGCCGAAATTCAGCCAGATCACTTTTCTTGGAGCCCGGACCGTCAATGCTTTGAAAAATACACATAACCGAACGGATGACCCTGTCTTTCATAGGGATGACAATTTCAACCCGACCCGCGACACCCGCCCGTTTGGGTCATCCCGCCGTGTGACCTTTGGCGGGACAGAGTGGGTCTGGGTATCATTTTTGGCCCACGAGTACCCGTTCCGCTCCACCCTTTCTAGAATTTTTATTTTTAAAATATATTTGTATGTATAATATATATTATATATAACTTTTATGATTCTTATATTATATCTAAGCCAAATAGGACCAATCTCTTTTGGGTCGGACTGATTTTGATAACTCTAATTTAACGTCCATTAAACACTTTGGAAGTACTAGACACATACACAACTACACAAGACTAAGATTGTTTTCTTTTTTACATAGTAATTTTTTAAATGGAATATTTGACAAGATGTGGGAAATTAAATTAAGACAATTAACCAAAAACCAAATTAAAGAATGCTGCTCAAGTTAGTAAGTAGTTAATGCATCTTTTGGCCTACCATTTTGGCAACCATCAAGGCGATGACTATACAGTTCGGATCTCATATTCCTTATGATATGTCGTAGTATCATGTGATCGATGTTATATATAAAATTGATGACATTATCTTATATACGTGACATTCATCTTTTCAATTCAGATGAAACACCTTAAGAATTACAAGATGTTATATAGAGGCTACCGGTCCAATCAGTTACTTTGCCATAAAGACGTAGAATGGTTCTTATCAATATGATCTTTTTTTCTTAAGTACATTGAGAAAAAGGACTCACGCATTCTATCATATGAGATCGAACCAAATTAATTGTCCTGACAACAAAAATTTCTACTACTGAAGTACAAGTTTGATTCTCACTACGAACTATATACTTCTCAAGGATAGGAGATTCAATTTTTGACTCACATATTATAGGAATTGCGGTAATAAATCCGTCCTCTGAATAATATATAGTATGACTAAATTTAGATGTTTCACAATGGTAAAAGATTTTATTGGTCAAGTTTATTAAAAGTTTACTGCGCTTGTCGTCCCTCGCCTTTCCTCTCTTTTTATATTATTTATACTTATAGGGGAAAAATTAAAAATAAAACCCAACATTAATATCTCTAGAATCCAATAATGTGACTAACAAGAATGTAAAATAATGCCCAATATACGCTGGCAAATTTATTGTTACGAGCTCCAAATTGTTAGGCCTTAGGTTTCCATTTTTCATGGTGTCACAATAATTACTACTGTTTATAGGCATGGCTATCTTACCTAAAATGAGCTATTATCTTTCAAAGTTAAAGCCGATCCATCACTAGTTCACAACTCTCTTTTATTTCTTACCAAACTCCCCTTCTATACACAGGTTGAATTATTTCTGACACTCAATAATTTTTTTTCTTGCCAAAATTATATGTTTGACTATCCTCCCATGTCTAAAAATACAAAGAAATAGAGGTTGGTCTCTTTAAATAAATATAAGTACATTGCAATTATTTTCGGGTGAAGAACAAATAATTAACCGTGTCCATTATTTTGCATAAAATACAATAATACCACAATTAATTGATCTTAATTATACCATAAATGGCCCATCCTCGTTTGCTCTCCTAGCTAGGGCCATGCAATGCAAGTGGCTTGCCTTTGACACGTTAATGATGAAAAGTTTGAAATTTTAATTATGGGTTCCCAACTATGAACTATATCTTATATAATATCTCCAATTTTATTGAGATTTATTTTGTCATGAGTATTAATCATTGATTTCGTGCATGTAATTATTTTTTCCTTTTTTTTTTCACGTTGCCGACGTAAAAACAGCGAGGAAACATGGGATCACGAGTGCATCGTTATAATTCCATTTTAGGTATCTTCGACATAATACTTTATGCATATGTAAGTGGTTAGCCATGCGTATACCGATGTCCGGTCGTCAAAATTTATGTTTCCTTAGTCTGTCATGTGTGTGGTTAGAGAAGCATGTGCATTTAGCAATTGCCTCAATATATATGTATATGCATAAAATTTAGGGCAATTATACAATAATTGAACTTTAAGAAAGTTTCAGTTTATCGATAGAATTTATTGACAGAAATGACTTTAATTGACATATTTGGAAGCACTTTTGGAATATAACCATCTATGAAATGGACTTTTCAATATTGACTTTTTAAAAAAAGTGCTTACGAGTATTGTTAAGTGTTTGATGGAAATGCATTTCAAGCTCATCCAGTAGAAGTGTAGTAAATGAATTTCAAAAGTCATGAATTAGCATTTCTCTAAAATGAACTTTTGGAGAAATGACTTATTCCAAGAGGCCATTTAAAAATAACCATAAAATATATTTTTTTTTTTGAGACGGACTTTTAGCAAAAGCCCATTCCAAATGGGTTCTCAAACATGCACTTTGTCACTAAATTTTATAGTTACTTACAGAATACCTATAAAATAAAATATATTATTTTCCCAAATTATACCTACAAATTACCGACAAATATTCGATAATTTTTATATTTACTAACAAAAATAATGTATGTATTTATCAATATTTTTAGATTTTGCAGGTAAATATTTATCTACAATGATTTTGCCTACAATGATTTTAACTTTACATTAAAATCATCTTAATACTTACCTACAAATTTTTCTGTACGTAAATTGATATTTTTGTGTAGTGTTGCAAATGTAACACTTACCCCCAGAATTAAGTTTCAATTTAATGTTTGGACAAAATTGCCCTTAATAACAACATATTTCAGCATATTCAAATATTTGTACTTCAATTTTAGCTTTAGGTTCTTTATGAAATAGAAAAGTATGTTAAATGTATTTTTGAAACAATAATTAGTAACTTAATAATTCAAATCTTAAAAATATGTTAATAATAATGAGTAAACCAATTACACGAAAATCTTGAGCATATATATTATTTTGATTATTTGAATTCAACATAAAATATTAACTTTTAATTTTAAATCTTGTTTTAAAAAAATATGAATAAATATATTTTTGTATATTGAATGTATATACACACATTTTTTAAAATTAGTGATAATTTATATTTCCAATATAATGTAATATATTAATAAGAAAGGACAAACCAATAAATATTTTCTTCTAGTAATTTTAAATATTTTTAACGATCTTTATTCAAATAACAAGACTTACTCCTAAAATATTTTAATATAACTAATTGGATGTGCTTTCAACTATTTACATCGATAATATTGATTATTCATCAAGAATAGTATTTACTAATGCTATGTAATTGGACTATGAATCATATTGAATAAATAGTTAATAGATCAAGTGAATATGTATGACTAAAAAAAAGTTTAAAAATATTTATTCATTTTTTTATAAGATAATAGTTTTATTAAATTACATAGTCATATGTTATTTTTATTTTTATTTATTATAATATTTCTTACTTTTTAAAAGTTTGAATTACTTCATGTACAATTTTTTTATAAAAGAATAATTTAATTTTCTTCTGATTAACAAAGAATGTAAATTAAAATTGTGGTACACATATTTAACATATATTAAAATTAAATATATATAATCATTTTATAAATTGTAAATTTGTCTAAACATTAATTCTAATTTGATTCAAGGAGTAAGTATTACATTAGTATTTTTTGGGGGTGTGGGGTGGGGGCCGGGGGTTTAAATGAGACGTATACCAAATTGAGGAAATGTTATTATTCTTTGCCCTAATATTTATGTGATGTTTGTTTGCATTCTTTATCTTTTTTTAATTTTAAATTATGCCATAATATCTGAAATGACTCATTTCATTTTCTCCTTTCTCAAAAAATATATAAATAGATAACATATCCCAAATTTATAATCCCAATTTCTAATCTGAACAATTGTCAATTACTGTTTTCATCATTTCAGTTCAAATAATTATAAAACTATGGAGTCACCAATTCACCATTATATAACAAAAATATTTAATTAATATATTATTACGCTCAAAATATGTAGATCTAATTCGTTATAGTATTTAAATTAAAAAAATTAAAGTAGGCTCTACCACTGTCAATTTTATTTCATTAACAGATTACTATCTTTGAAGTACCATCATTATAATGAGATCCATCCTTCTCAAAAAAATAAAAACAATAAAAATTGTAATGAGATCCATCACATCCAAATCATCCAAATAAATTCAAATTGATTTTCTATTGCCATTTCAAAAATTATAATGCATGTCTTATGAACGGAGAAAAATATTTTTGGTCATTCTAAGAGTTTTCGACTTCGTCTCCTAAATTATTTTTGGGTAACTCTTTACCTTCCAAAGCCCATAAAATCTGTCGGTCTGGTTCCTTTCGACTTTCTAAAATTGCAGCCCCACCCAGCCCAACCCAATCCAGTCCGCTCTTCGGCGAGCCAAGCTGGTTTTAATAGCTCTACTTCTAATTAGTTGACCAATTTTTCGAGTGGTACCATATAGTACTCTACGAAGTAATCACTATTCTCTAAGAATTAAAACAAAACTGCATAAAGAAGATGAACAAAAAATCAAATTTAATTAATCGTGGCCCCTTTAGACAGTACATACATGGTCCCAAAAACCTCGACGAGGGCGACGTTGTTACCATTCTAGGATTCCAACCCTACCACTTAAACACAAAAATCACTCATGCTGGGGCATTTTTTGTCATAAGATGTACTTTGAGCAATTAATATATTTTATTGATAAATGAAAATGGAGATAACAACCTCAGGTCACAAAAAGCAAATGCCAGAGATGTAACCTAAATGTTGCTTGTTTCCTATCTATTTTCTCGCAACAACAATCCCTTTGTTTTGTCAACTTTTTAAAGTTAAGAAAAGAAGGGAAACAAGAAACCAGGTGAAATTTACCTGGCGCCACCACCACAAAGAATCGATTGTGGGATGGAGGTCGGGGTTCAAATCCCCGCCCATCAAATGTTTGTGGGGTGGAGGTCGGGGTTCATATTCTCGCTCCATCAAATTGCTCCCGCAAGGCGTATGCGGTGCAAGTGAAGATTTGGTGGAAACCCATAGGTTTCTCAAATTACCTCATCTAGAGATGGCAATTTAGGTCCGATTAGATGATAAGGCCAAACTTAGCCATAAATTTGCAGGCTCGAAAAAGGATCGGGCCTATTTAGTCCCACCTAATCGGGCGCAATGACCTAATCGGCTGCCTGGTTGGCTCAAGCAAAATACACCATGCATGGGGGCCGAGCCATGAAAATATTGGCCCGAACGAATTTCGAGTTGGCCAGGCCTGGGCGATTTTGCTCTCTTGCCCGATGGGCCAGTACCACCCCGGCCTAATTGTCACCTCTAACCTCATCCGCGACTCACTTTTGGTGGAAACTTCAACAAGAATCTCATCACATGTACATATTGAATTCTAGTTGAACTTTTCATCAAAAGTGAGGCGAATGAGGCAACTTGAAATAACTCGTGGACTTTAGGAGGAAAATTATCCCAAAAATATTTTCACCCTATCTCAAATATTTTTCCTCTTAAAAAGAATGTATAATTTTTTTTATTTTTTCCTATAGAAAAATGGGACAAAAAAATTTCGGAAGCGCCCCCTGGATCTGCCCCTGGATAAATGTGTATAGTTCGGATGGCAAGAAAAATGTATTTTTCCAACGAAAATAATACCACTTAAGTCCAGCAATGTCATACAGATGGTGTTCACCGGGTAACATATCACTTATTCACTTGACATACAAACACACACAAACATGTGTTTGTACATGATTATGCATTGAGATGCAATCCAAATGTTCAACCTTAAAATACACAAGGAAACATAATTAATGCAGATTTCTATTTCTATTTTTGTAAAAAACTTAAGGGAAAAAAAGGTATAATCAATCAAACTTATGCTCATTCCAAAATTATATTTTTTTCTCACTTTTCATTTATTCATCCAAATATATTTTTATTTTCACAAAAATTAGTTACAAAATCAAATTCTGATCGATCAATACAAGTACATTACAAAATAAAAAAATTTCAATAAAAATACAAACAAACACCACCTTAATATTCTCAATGGACCACCCGACTTGCCCATACATACGTGGTAAAGACTATTTTATATCGTTGCCTGGTGGGTGGAGACTCGAGAGAATATTGATTTGATATGCGATCTACCAAAGGCACCATATATTAAATTTTCTGAGGATCTTATAATTGCTGTCGTGTACTAACATTACTACTTGACCACGATGAGCCTTATATTGACCAAGCAAATTTATTTATTTAAAAAGGTGTTTCATCATATATATATATATATATATATATATATATATAGGATTTAGTTGAAATCAAATGCCAGCACCACCCTCTCAGGTGAGACAGTGTGACTCATCTTACCCATTGATCTTAAGAAATAAAGGGATGTGATTAATTTTTTTTTAATTTCTCTGATTTCCGCCAATTTAAGGGTAAGGTGGTAATTTTGTAATTCAAATTAGTGGTCCCAGCGGGTTTTATGTGCTGAGATTGAAACTGCCGGATTTGGTGGCGGAATTTAAGGAAGCAGTTTTTTTTCCAAATATTTTTATTTTACAAAGATAGTTAGGGTTCTTCTCTTTGCATAATTAGACATCAAATAATGCATATTTAGTTGTTTTGTTGGCACTTTGTTTTTACTTAAAACAAGATATAATTGAATATAATGTACTGCATATTTCGTTATTCTACACTGCATAAATAGGTTCAATGTAATGTATATTTAGTTATGAAAAATGAGATGTTGCTTTTGGAAATTATAAAAATGGGATGTTACCATAATGTACTGCATATTTAGTTATTCCACACTGCATAGATCGTTGATAATGCATAGTTAGTTGATTTAGTTGCATAGTTTATGACGTCTTGCATAGTTGGGTATATTGTACTACATATTAGTTTTTTTACGCTGCATAGATAGTTTTCAGATAATGTATATTTAGTTTATTTTTGTTGCATATTTTCAAATATGTAATATCTTACAGATATATGCATCGTTTCATAAGTATCTATGCATCGTTTAATAAGTATATATACATCATTCCATAAGTATCTATGCATCGTCTTATTCGTGAAAATTACAGTTTTTTAACAGTTGATGTTAATGGATAGTTTCGAGTTCTCCATCGATGTCTACACCATTGATGTTTTTGTGTAGAGTTTTTTCCACGACTGATGATTCATCATGCATCATGATTCTAACATAAGCGCATCTTTTTCACCGTTTTTTTTTTCACAGTTCGAGTTCTTCAAATTTGCGTTAATGGTGGAATTGTGAGAGAGAGAGAGAGAGGCATGAGGGAGAGGGAGGGAGAGAGACACGTGAGATGAGAGATGCATGAGAGATAAAGAGATTTGATTCCTACCTTGTTATGTTATTTTACCCTATTACCCTTATATTAATTAAATTAATGTTTTAATATAATTTTTATCCATTAAATAACACCCATTGATTAATAGTGGAGGGTGGTTGAGATTAGTCATTGTGTCACACCTAGAGACATGGTCTCACTTGATCCTCCCCTATATATATATTTAGATATCACCATTAATTACACGTATGACAATGTAGACATATGTGAATTCAATGTTATTGAAATAAAATACAAAACACTATATTAAATAGAGAATCCAGTTGTTATACAAAATACATCTTATATATACATAGTAACGTAAATAAATGTGTGGGTATATGGCACTAGAATTTGTACAGCCTTTTCTTAGCATTCCTAGCTAGCTTTTCTTTTTGATAGAATGCATGCAAAATAAATTAATATTAGATTAAAGTAAAACTATACCGATCTTTTTATGAGATAAATAAGTAGTTGCTAATAGATAATTTATGCACCTACAAAATAACAATCACTTGGGAAAGACAAAAGTAATGCAAATTTTCTACCCGCGAGCCACTTCCATTAGTTACATAACCATTGCTGCGAAAGTAGATTTTTCATAGAATTGACTGAACTAAATAAGATATTTATGTCTATAGACTATACTCTCATTTTTTCATAGCATCCATACTCAAGGGGGAGTCATCAATAAATTTGGAGTGCGCCGATAAATGAAAATGTGGTGCGCCGGATAAGAAAATCATATAAATTATAATTAATCTTTTTTAAAAAACATATTTTTCTAGTGTAAATTTTTTTAAAAAAAATGGCGGGGGAGGGGGAGTGGCCCCCCTCCCTAAGCCCTTGTCCACACTTCTTATTATAGCTGTCATATGGGTCGGGTCGGTCTGATGCTTGCACCATCGGACCAAGTAGAAGAATCGGGCTAAGCTAGGCCAAAAATCTGTCGGTCTGGTTCCTTTCGACTTTCTAAAATTGCAGCCCCACCCAGCCCAACCCAATCCAGTCCGCTCTTCGGCGAGCCAAGCTGGTTTTAATAGCTCTACTTCTAATTAGTTGACCAATTTTTCGAGTGGTACCATATAGTACTCTACGAAGTAATCACTATTCTCTAAGAATTAAAACAAAACTGCATAAAGAAGATGAACAAAAAATCAAATTTAATTAATCGTGGCCCCTTTAGACAGTACATACATGGTCCCAAAAACCTCGACGAGGGCGACGTTGTTACCATTCTAGGATTCCAACCCTACCACTTAAACACAAAAATCACTCATGCTGGGGCTTTTTTTGTCATAAGATGTACTTTGAGCAATTAATATATTTTATTGATAAATGAAAATGGAGATAACAACCTCAGGTCACAAAAAGCAAATGCCAGAGATGTAACCTAAATGTTGCTTGTTTCCTATCTATTTTCTCGCAACAACAATCCCTTTGTTTTGTCAACTTTTTAAAGTTAAGAAAAGAAGGGAAACAAGAAACCAGGTGGCTTAGCAGCGCCACCACAAAGAATCATGATTGTGGGATGGAGGTCGGGGTTCAAAATCTCCATCAAATTGTTTGTGGGGTGGAGGTCGAGGGTTCATATCCCTCGCTTCCATCAAATTGCTCCCGGGGCATATGCGGTAGTGAAGATTTGGTGGGAACTCATCTTGAATAGCATCCGTGTGGGTTCGATTGGGGAGAGATCGTTATTAGTAGATTGGGGTCGAACATAATTGTTCTCTTTACCAGGAGGATCCGGTTGTACGTCGCCAGACTGTCGAACATCGGCCGATGCGTGCACATCCCATGTTTTCCTTGGCAAGAAAGAATGAGCGGAAATTGTTGTCTCAAAGAGCGTAGTCGGCAGTAGCGCGAAGTTCGAGTTATCAAAAAAAAAAAAAAAAAAAAAAAAAAAAGGGAAACAAGTGGATGAGGGGGACCATCAATAATAATAATCCAATTAAATACCATACCTATGTCTATGTGGGGGCGTAAAAACCTGTAGATTTCAGGCACATGCCCATCCATTCAGATTCAGTTGAATGAAAGTATGAAACCATATTTATTTGTTAGGACTAGGGGTGGCATGGGGTGGGGGTAAGGGGGTCATGTTTCAATAAAACATGTGAATTAATTAAAAAAGCCCCACCAATTGTGGGGTGGAGGTCAGGGGTTCAAATCCCTACTCCATCAAATTGTTTGTGGGGTGGAGGTCAGGGGTTCTATCCCCTGCTCCATCAAATCGCTCCGGGGGGCATATGCGGTAGTGAAGATTTGATGGGAACTCATCTTGAATAAGATCCGTGTGGGTTCGATTTGGGGAGAGATCGTTATTAGTAGATTGAGGGGTCGAACATAAATTCTTCTCTTTACCAGGAGGATCTGGTTTACGTCGCCGAGACCCCGTCGAACACCGCCAGTGCGTGCACATCCCGCGTTTACCTTGGCGACATCAATGAGGAGCGAGTCGTTGTCTTGAGATAGTCGGGCGTAAGT
Organism: Rehmannia glutinosa; assembly: GCA_016081115.2. Lineage (NCBI taxonomy): Eukaryota > Viridiplantae > Streptophyta > Magnoliopsida > Lamiales > Orobanchaceae > Rehmannia > Rehmannia glutinosa. Next base: position 81,141,440 of record CM071932.1, read on the forward strand.
CGGAAGTTCGAGTTATCAAAAAAAAAGGACCAGGGGGTGGCATGGGGTGGGGGTAAGGGGGTCATGTTTCAATAAAACATGTGAATTAATTAAAAAAATTAATTATTCTGTCTACAATATTAATAACATTAGTTTTATCTTGATGAATTGAAACATAAATCAAATGATGTATATTATACTAAAATAGAAGATCTCTTACGGAGTGGGGGTTAATATACATAGAAACATATACTATTATAAATATATTTACGAGTTATTTTTAGGGATGACAATGGGCAATGTAAGAATAGGCTCACGCCCATTTAGGGCGGATTTTTAATTATATTGTAAACAATGTTCTAAAATGCAGGCGGACCGCAAGTTGGGGCTTAGCGCCTAAGTGGAACCTGACAGAGTTAGACGAGACCTAGGCGGGATTAGGAAAGGTTTAATCGGAAGAAAAACATAGGCGGACAAAGGGAGTCTAGCTCCACTACAACATAAATGACATTATGTAACACAAATTTTGTAGCACTTTTTACATAAGGTACATATGTAACACACGTTTGTAACACTTTTTACATTACAATATTTATGTAACACTTTTGTAGCAATTTATCAATATGTAACGCTTATATGTAACACTTTTAAAAATAAGTAACACTTTTTAAGTATCACTTTTTTTTGGTATTTCTTTTGTAACGCAAATAGGTATCACTTTATTTAATAAGCACTCTTGGCAACACTATATTTTATTAATTGTAACACTTTTTAGGCTATATTTTAGGAACACAAAATTATATAACTATAATTAAATCATGTCAACGATTTATTTAATTAATTGATGTCACAAAATAGGTGAAGACAAAAAAAATCACCAAACCTATAAATTGTAGACATCATGTACTCTATTTTTTTACTGAATTTTTGTTTTCTTTTTATAAAGTATTTTAATTTGCTTTTATTTTTTTATTTTTATGGAGGTAATTAATTCCGTCGTAATACCGATGGAAAATGCGCATGTATATATTTTATTAATATTATTTATTTATTTTTTATTTTTACTAACGGAGACCAATTTCATCGTTAACCTTTTTTTCTTATTTTTTTGCTTTTAAAAAAATTACCAATGAAAATTGATGTTGTCAGTAATTACTTACGAATTTTTTCCGTCGGTAAATTATTTTTTCATTATTTTTTTTAATGTTAGAACTTTTTTATCTGTCGATAAATTAATTTTATATGTTTATATATTTTTTATTTTTACCGATTGAATATTGATCATCGATAAATTTATTTTATATATTTTTGATATTTTTAATTTTTTTGTCTTTAATATATAATATAATATGATATTCAAACTATATACTATATAATATAAAATTTTATATATACAGGGTAAAATTTGATTTAATACATATATTATATAATATAATCTTTATTATATAAAATATACTTGGTGCGCCACTTTTTAAAGGAGAAGAACTAAGTCATTGTTTGAAGACATTTTGAGTAAGGCCAAAAAAAGACTTTTCGGGTTGGGATAAATACTTGCTCTCCATGGGGAGTCGGTATAATATTTTTTTATACAATTTTAAAATATATATGTGTATGTGTATATATAAAATAAAACAAAAGTTATAATAAGAATCAACTTAGCTATGTGGCAAATTGTCACTTCCACACATAACAGGTCGTGGGTTCGAATTTACTTGGTGACAAAAAACAGTATTCCTACAAAGTGCTATAAAAAAAGTGTTACATGAGATTCATATATAACACTGTAGAAGTACTTTTTTAACACTTTAGAAATATTGCTTCAAAATATTACCAATAGAGAACTTAATGTAACACTTAGGAAAAGTGTCACTAAAAGCTAATAAAAGTGATATCTTAGACTATAGGTAGCACGGGCAAGTGCAGCACCATAAAAGTGATACCTATTGTCTATAGTAACATTTTATGGGCATTAGGTAACATTTTTTGGGTGTTACCTAATATCATTTATGTTGTAATGCTTCTACGCGGGGACTAATATGATTGGGGCTAGGCGGAGATTTTTGTAATAGTGACCGTAAATGAGTCTTGCTCTAGGTTTTCCAATTTAGACCCACAACCGACCCATTTATTTTTTTATTTATTTAAAAACTTATTATATATTTTTGACATATTTTAGTCAAAAAACTATATATTTTTATTAGTATCATTTGTATAAAATATATATTTTTAGTATTCCTAAATTATAAAATATGTCTATCAAGTCTATTAATCGTGTTTGGATTTGAAGTGAGTATGAATTTGGGTCATTAAAAGCCTTAGCGGGTCGAATCTTAGGTCTAAACATACCTGACCCATTGTTACCACTCACTAGTAGGCACTAGCACTGGTTCTATGCAATTTTTTTGGCCTAGACATTAATTATTGACGTTTTGCACAAGTTGTAATGTCATAAAACCTTAATTTTAGGTCGAGCTCTAAGAGGATAAGCGCTGACTCAACGCAATTATATTGCAAAACTCTAAATTTCCCATAACTAGTCCTATATTTTCAGTAAATCATAATCCTAGAGCACTTATAAATAGTATTCTAAAAGATATGTTGAGGTTAGACTTGGTATACTCATTATATTGCTTCATTTTTTATACATTTTTTTTTTTTTTTTTTTTTTTTTGAATCGGTGTTAACTTGAGTGTCGGCGATGGTACGCTCCCTTCCCCAGAGCCGACCGGAGTTCAGTCATTTTCGGTGGCACAAATTCTACCGCACCCCACCATTATGTTGATTAAAATCAATAGCTTGATTAAAATAAGATTTATATGCGAACTTAATTCGAGACACGTGAATCAATACAGATACACCTGATTCCGATTCGCTGCGTTATGTGAGATAACATTATTGGTTTTTTTAATATAATATATATATATATATATATATATATATATACCGGAATTACGGAGTTGTTGATTGTTGTCATGGGCGAAGCTACCATGAGACGAGTGCGGTCGGCGGACCGCACTCGATCTCGAGATGGACGACCTTGTTAAATGGGAGTTGGGCCGCAAGAAAAATTCAACCGAAGGTCTAGTTCATATAAAAAGAATTGAGTTACATTTAAAAAGCGAATAAATCTTACTATCTTGACTCAAAATATTAAGAATTACCTGGTTCAGTTAAGGTATACTAGTGGATAAATGATTGTATTATTTATTATATGTATAAAGATATATGTTCCAAACTTGATAATGAACCCTTTTTTGCAAGTATTTTTGAACGACTTTTTGTATATAAGTCTATTCCATAATAATAAGTTAATAACTTGAGTTGTTTGGTGGTTAATTTAGAATATATTTTTGGATAAGTCACTTATCCAAAAAGTTCATTATAGAGAAACCATAATGGCGATTATGAAAACCGGCAAAGAATTGTTGTAAAGTACAACCTTCATATTTGCCTCATTTTTCTATTTTTTTTTGGTCAAATATCGGTCCGATATTCGTCTTGCCAAAATGAAAAAAAATTCTGACCGCACTGGCGAAAATCCTGGCTACGCCCATGATTGTTGTACTAGGTATTTAATTCCAACGGGAAGAATTTTGCCACGTCTCCTTAAACTTGGAAAAATTAGATAATTCTGGAAAATATGTTGACCATGCAAGTAATATTGGTGGAGCTTTCAGTACCCCACAATTGCAATAAATATGAATTTGTTTTAATAGTAAAATACAGATTAGCACAAACCAAACATAATGCTATTGACTGTTTAGCATAGAATCAATCTAATTAAATAAATGCAAGTAGATAAATAGTGCAAATAACGTATCAATAAAGGTTAATAATTTGCACAGCCACTTTGGATATAGTGGACATTTCTGGTACCAACAGTACTTGAAAAAATATCTGAATTTTTCAAACTCCGCTCACAACCGCAGCTAATTAACGTTTAATAATTTTCTGAGTCTAAGAACAAAATTTAAGATTTGGGGAAATTTGGTGTCCTTAATAGTTTAAAACTAATACGAATTGAAGTATTATTTAATATACAAAAATTTATATGAGACGGTTTCACGGTAATGTATATGAAACGAATCATATATGTAAATAGAATTTCAAACCAAACTCAAACCCATATAAAAGATCCATAAATTTAATTGATGAATATAAGATGATGAATAATTGACAAATTAAGAATGTGATCACTGACGGAGTCAAGTAGGGCTGGTGGAGGTGGCAATCCCCTCGATTCATAATTTTCTTTTAAATTATACAAATGTTATATATTTAAATATTAAAATTTAAAATTTTGCCACATTTTTTGGAATACCATTTTATCTACTATAAGAAAAATTAAATTGTGTTCCCCAATCTTCATAATCTAGCTTCGTCCCTAAAAATGATGAGGCATGGGAGTAAAATTGAATTATAAAATAAATGATCAACGTGTACTTCATATGTTTATATAAATGATACATCAAATATGTATTTCGATCTGTGAATTAACACATCTCACTAATTTACCGTTAATTATATTTCTCATAAATTAGTCTAGGTTTATATTATAATTTATGGTTTAAAGTAATGAGTATTATAATCAGAACAAATCTAGAATTTTTAATGTGGAGGGTGTGATTATTTCATTCCACTATAAAAGTAGGACCAATTATTCAATAAAATCATGTGATTGTTATACAGGCTTTGAATTTTATCTTTAATCATCATCACCATAACTAAGTTTGGATAATTAGTACCGATCAAAAAAAAAAAAAAAGTTTGGATAATTAGTGGAAGTGTACAAAGCTTCATTGTGCAGCCTGCTTTTTTTAGACTTAATTAGGATCTGCCTAACCAAACACCCCAAATTCAAAACCTACTGGGCTTGGGCTAAAACGAGCTCGGCCCACTCTAAATTGGACCGTGTCCACGCTCATAATTATTGTACTATTTATTAGTACTACAGCCTACAAATCCTTGTTTAAGAAACTATTAATACGGCTTTTGAATATACATGTACAATTCTTTCTAATTCTTGCTATATTTATTTGAGCTCTACTCTTTCTGGTCCTGTTATAGGTTACGAATTAAACTTTGTATAGTACAATTTTTGTTTATCCTTTTTATGACTTTCTTAATTTTTAGGAAATATAAAATTGTTATTACCTTTTATCGTAGGTAAATTTAGGTGTTTAGCAGATGCAAAAAATACATGTTACACGTATTAGAGCTCTCAGTGAGGTAATTAATTTTGTATTGAAATAAATACAGTTGAATTTAGACGAGTCTTGGTCTTCTTTGAACTGGGCCGATTATTGTTGAAGCCCACACACGCAATATAGACTGAGCCTAACCCAAATTTCTTTTTTTGCCTTCTTATGAATAACTCTTCTTATTTAATTATTTTACTAATATTATATATTTTTACTGATTCTTCTTTTTATTATCATATGCTACTGCAGGTTTTTTTGTACTCTTTCCTTTTGAGATTCATATAAATTTTATTTGTTCAAATACTAAATTTTGACTGGGCTTCTATCGGTAAGCACTTGTTAGATAGTGCAGTTAGCCCAAAGAGATAAAATGGCTCTAATACAAATAAGACCCACCTATTTTGTAGAGGCCCATTTCTTAAAATCATGGGCCAACCCATGCAGTCCTTTGTGAAGTTCTCATTTTTCTTCTCTTTTTTTTCTTCTTCTTCTTCTTTCCTTTTTTCCTTTTGGTGAATTTGTGTGTTCGAAGAAAAATAATTCTCGCTGGTATTTGGAATTAACATTCCTCTTTAAATTGTTTGGTATGGTCCAATGAGAACAATTTTTTGCTTCATGGTAAAGACTGTTGTGAGAACAATTAACCCGAATTTGATCCCATATATAAGTGCTTAAACGGTAAGCTCCCTTCTCTTACTTGTACTCATACAAAAATAATAATAATTGGGAAGGGGAAATTTTATTTCAGATAGAAGATGACCAATAAAGAACAATAATTACATGAATATTTTCCTTAAAAGGCAAGCCCATTATCAAGATGTAGGTATAAGCCCATAACAAAGTATTCAATATTCATTGTAATATCTTTAATACAGACAAATATTCCCCCAAACTATTAAAGACATTTCAAACAATGTGGTAATGTTCTTTACAAAACCTATATGGTTCCCAAGATTTATTTCTGCTTTGATGTCTATGCAATGTAATCAAGTAACTTACCTCAACTTAATAGAAAGTCGAGTTACTAAAAAAAAATTAATTTTTTTTTGTAGACAAATTTTAAATATAAGTACTTTTTAAAGCAAATATAAGTGCTTTTTAAAACCTTGATTGAGTGTTGTTATATGATTTATTTTTATTTAATTAAATTTTTTTATAAATTTATTACTATATCTAAAACACAAAAACTCTTGTTAGACCGTCTAACGGACCCGTTAGACGGATCTGACCCGCGGATCCGTTGGCATTTTCATAATATTAGCAGTGGTGTTTTAGTAGTTTTCATGGAGTATCGGTATTAGCAGTCCTTATGAAATGTATTAGTCGTCCTTCTAAAAAGTATTAGCGATTTTTCCGAAATGTATTAGTAGTTTCAAGAGTTTTTAGTATTTCTCCTAAATATACTCCTGAAATGTATTAGCAATCCCTCAAAAAAGTATTAGTAGTTCCTCGAAAAAAGTATTAGTAGTTCCTTGAAATAAATTAAAATTTTCTCCCGAAATGTATTAACAGTTATTCTGAAAAGTATTAGTCGTCATTCTAAAAAGTATTAAGAGTTATTCTAAAATGTATTAGTAGTTCCCTTAAATTTTTCTCCCGAAATGTATTAATTGTCCTTCTGAAAAGTATTAGTAGTTCTTTTGAAATGTATTAGTAATTCCCTGAAGAGTTTTTTTGTATTTCTCCTAAATATACTCCCGAAATGTATTAGATGTCCTTCTAAAAAGTTCTTCTGAAATGTATTAATAGTTTCCCTGAATATAATGTATTAGTATTAATATTAGTATTCCTCATGAAACTTATTTTGTATCCCCTAAACAGTAATAGTATTTCTCATGAAGAGTATTAGTAATATATTTCAAAAGTATTAGTAGTGTTCCAAAAAGTTATCACACGATTTTCTCCTCTTCCTTCACGGGTACCACACTAAAACCCTAACCCACTTCATCTCTCTCGCCTCTCTCTTCCACTCTTAGTTCATCTCACGCCACCACGCACCACCAAATCACATCACCGGCGACACCTAGATGGAAAAAGAAGACAATGTTGAGATGAGGACTTTACTCTGGAAAAAAAGAAGAAAATTATTGTTGAACTAATTCACACGAGAGAAAATAAATTCACCAATTAACAAACCATCATAATCAAGGATCATGCTATTGCGCAAAATTAATTCAACGAAAGTGAGTGAGTGGCTGGAATCCAAGAGTTGATATAATAATGGGAGTGCTCATCGGCCAAGAACTTCGAGATATTTCCTTGAATTTAGCGGTAACTGATAAAGTGGGAGGGATAATTGGGGCTTTTGAGTTTTTGCGATAAGGCAACTGCGTGTTCCCCTATTATTCACTTTCTTGGTCTTGGTCGGGTTAGAATCAAATTCGTCTAACGGATTAGATCCGTTAGATCGTCTGACAGGAGACCTCCTCTGTCTAAAAAATTAACATATTCAATTCTGCACAATAAACTATAACATCCAAAAGTTTCCCCATTGACATATTTAATTTCCTTTTGTAGAAAACAAGAAATAAAAAAACATTTATGTTCACTTTCTAACCCAAACTCAACCAATATTGCATTTACTCCCCAACTTACGCTTCGGAGTCTCCGTCGGAGCCACCCATTACTCCACCGCCCACCTCCACTCCGACCACCACCCCTCCGTTCCACAGAAATTGACCAAAATGACCTCAATATCTAGGTTGGAACTTCAACCTCTCTCTCTCCTCCACCCCATCTCCGCCGCCCGACTCCAGCACCAGATTCCCTGCCGCTTATTATACCGGCCCGGCTCGAAGTTATATCCCCTCTATGCGTCCAATTCACTTTTGGGGCCTTCCAGGCCCGTTTCGGTCTCCGCCACTTCCGAGTTAATTGCCAACGCTGCTTCTGTAAATGCTTCCTTATCCATTTAAATATTTGATTTTATCTGTTTGAGTTTGTTAGGATGTTTGAGATGTCTTTTATTCTGATTAATTTCGTGTTCCGTTGGGCAGCCAAAGAATGGAGTTTATACGGTGGGCGATTTTATGACGAGGAAGGAAGATTTGCATGTTGTCAAGTCCACCACGACTGTGGAAGAAGGTTTTCGTGGTTTTAATTTATTTATTTTATTTTGTCATTGATTTGTGCCAGATTATCTTGACAGATAGTCGATGCTTGTGAGATTTTTCGTTTTCTTTTTCTAATTTAGTTTTTTGATTGGGACAGCGTTGGAAATGCTTGTAGAAAACAGAATAACTGGTTTTCCTGTGATTGATGATGACTGGAAGTTGGTAAGTTTTGCCTTTTCTTTTCCTTCTTGTAAAGCATTTTCTTCTCATCATCGTGTCGATGCAAATTGATGTTATCAATGTTTTGAGACAATGTACTTTTTATTTCTTTCCTAAACTTGGAATAAGGAAACTTCAGATGTTAATCTATTCTCTGATGATTTGTTGTGCATTGCAAATAACAGTTTAGTCAAAATACATGGTTGGAATATTGGTTTTAATACTTGAAGAAGTGAAATTGGAAGGGCGTTATAAAGTTTCCAAAGAATTGATCTCTTCGCACAACCTAAGGATATTCGTAGTGATCAATCTGCTCTAGAAATTTTTTATGTTGTGAAACCATGGAGTTGAAACTTAGGATTTCTTATTCACAACAATATTGATCAGTCCAAACTCCAAACAGAGCATGGGAGTTTTAAATGCATAATCAAGTATAGGAAAATCCGACATAGATGAAAAATTACATGCTTATATAATTGTATCTAGGGAAGTGCAAGCGAATAGAGATCCATGGTTTTCCTGATGCATAATTATGGAACTGAGATTATTTCTAACAATTGTAAATACATGGGATGAATAATCCTTACTGAAACGATGGACTGTGTCGTAGATACATGAGATGAAAGTTAAGCTTCAAAGATCATGTGATCAGTTGTTGCTACTAGGTATAGGGCAGCTGGATAATGATGCATCAACACATTGAATGAAAAAGCTGGCTTTTTTTTTTTCCGGGAAATACTCTAAGAAGGTGAAATATTAATGACAAAGCACATTTCTAATTTTCTGATAAAGAGAGAGACTAGCACCAACATCATTTGGTCGCTTATGGCTATAAAGTCTTCAATATCATTGAATGTATATTAGTTTTAATGAGAGATAAAGATTTGCAGCCCCACGTTGCTATTTTTTAAGTCAAAGCCTTCTTTTGCCAATCTTACATACAGTTTTAGTCGCAAACTGCCTGATATATTAGAGCATTAGAGCCAAAAACCATTTGGTATTACGCCAATCAGCAATGAAATGCACTATAAGTTGAAGAATTGAATTGATATGAAAATTGTGTGAGAGTAAATGCAAGCAGCATTCTGTTGGGTTTTGCCCAGTACTGGGGACACAAGAACTTGAGTCAGATTACCTGAACTGAATTAGTCATATTAAATCTGTCAATAAGTAATATCTTATCAGTTCTTTGTGAAGAAGACTTAACACATTTGAAATGTGAAAATAAACTAAGGGGCTAACTAGCAAATTTATAGCATTGCTATAAGCATGAGGTGTGAAGTCTGGGTGGACTTATTTACTGAACTGAAAAGAAGGAACACACCAACTTTTTGGCTGCTACTATAATTTGCTTTAATTATTATTTATTATAATTTTGTAGAAGCTGCAGCAGCAGTATGACCATCTTTGTCTTATGTCACCAAGCACAAAATTTTGTTTATAATGTGATATATTTGCTTGCATTCAAAGATCCTTGAGTATTATTTTTTTCTTTTTTACATCGTTGATGTTATCTACCATACAATTTTAAAAAATCAGTTATGTTATAGATAGTTTTATATATGTCGTGTGATTCTAAAGCATTATGAGCCGGTTTAATATGCAGGTTGGTCTTGTGTCGGACTATGATTTATTAGCACTGGACTCCATCTCAGGTTTTGCCCCTTTTTTCATCCAAATGATATACTTAATTTCTAACTTTCCTTCTCGGTCATTTTGGAGAACTCTGAGTTCATTGCTAAATTTGTTTGAGTTTCATTGACATGCATCTTGCATATTTATCTGTTTTGTTCGCTTGTTAAAATCTCATCCGGTAAGTATTTGTGCGATTGCCCTTGTGTAGTTTTTTGCAAAGCTGAAGATAAGAAGATCTGGGATTGACTATTCTGTCAATCCTACATGTGAGCTATGATCTACCTCAGCCTCTTTCATGTACATGTGTGTAAAAACAAGGATTGACTATGTGAAATTTTAACAACGTTAAAAGAACTGTAAAATTAACTTTGCCGGCCCATACACGGTGGCTATTGCTTGATTGTGATTTTATATTTTATTTCCATTAGTAGAATATAATGTGATACGAAAGTTTGTGTATTTTCATCATCATGTGATGCATAAATCAATACCAAGGGAGATGTTAAAAAAATTGACAGCTGGCAAAATTAATGGTGTAGTAAGGAAAAAGAAAAGCTTGTATGATGGCCCTTTACTAGGTTCAGAGCAGGAAAAATGTCAAGTGTATAAATAACATGATAGAAATTTATGTTGGATTATGTCATGCATTAATCTGAAAGGGCATTTCTTCTCATAAAGTATGTTTTCCTTTTACTTTGATTGCTTATAGATTGACTTGTGCGACTGTGGCAATTTGTTCATAACATGAGAGGAAATGTTTGATTGTCACCAACAGGTACTGGAAAGACCGATACAGACATGTTTCCTGAAGTTGACAGCACCTGGAAAGTATGTTAAAAATCTTTTTTATTGAATTGTCTTGCTGTTTTATGCAACTGTATATGTGGTCATCATTCTCTCCTTTTATGATACTTTTATTGAAATTGTCAATTATAAGTTGATGTTTCCAAGGGGGCAAAGAGGATTGTGAAAAACGCAAAAACCTGAAAGCATTACTGGACCACTGCCTATCATTTTTTTTATCATCAATATTGGTACATGCTGTGATAGAGAACAAGTAATTTAATTCTGTTTTAGAATGTCAAGAAGATAGCATTTCATTAGGAAGATATTTGGCGGTTTTGTTCTTATTTCTGTACTTTGACTTATATTTATCATCTAGAAATTGACCTTTGAACATTACCTAGTTTGAACTCCTTGGAAAGAAGTTCACTTCTAAGAGAATGATAATTGAGGAACCAGTCGTGAAACAATTCTTCAAATCATGGCAAATGCATTCATCTACACAAAATCCTCTACTTTTATGAAATTGGAAATAAAACAACTGGACATTAGGTGACACACATAGTACATCGTGTGGTTGGCTTTGTATGGTTGTTAGAAATGCCTGTAATTATGTTCATAGAGTGCTTAATAATATTGCTATCAATTAAGGAAAATCAACGTTAGTTGCTTAAACCTGATTAGGGTGTGGGAATTAACACAAGTTGTTTCCGTGCATACATCTGAATAGAATTAGCGTCACTTGAAGCTCCACGCCCAGAGAGTGCTAATTGAGGAATTATTAATTTCTGTATATTGATAATTTAACCAATCCCTTGCAAGATGCTCATAATCTAAGTTAAAAGGACTGGAGAAGATTGCACGTGTTATATGCCCTATATATAATGGTAGGATCAACCAAACGGAACCTTTGTGAGTTCTAATTGAGGAATGTAATTTATATATGTTGGTAATTTTATAAGTTTTTATCTGATGTTTTAACTGTTACAATTTATTTTTGGGATAATTACCAAAAAAAAAAAACCCTGAGGTTTGGGCTAATTACAAATCCCTTGAGGTTTGATTCCGTCTTACATTTTCCTACTTCATAGTCAAAACATATTTCAAATACCCCTCTGATATTCATAGAAATATTGCAGTTACCCCCTTCAATTTAAGACATAATTAAACCTGAGAGGGCTTTTTGTAATTTTGAAACATCTCTGGATTTTTTTTGTAATTAGCCCAAACCTCAGGGTTTTTTTTTTTTTGGTAATTATCCCTTTTATTTATCACTCAAAAGGTTCTTCTAGATTGGAAAATTGGACCAGGTTTCATGAACGTGCTTGCACGCATGTGTGTGCACGCGCGTGCATGCATGTTTGTGCATATACATGTATTTATTCACTGCTGATGATAAGAAAATACATCATGCTACTTGCGTGCAATGCTGACGACAGAAAATCTTTTGAGGGTTTTTCGCACAAAATTGTCGTGTCTCTGATTGTGAACGACTTTTGCAGACGTTCAACGAAGTACAAAAGTTGCTTAGCAAAACCAACGGACAAGTGGTCGGTGATTTGATGACACCAGCTCCAGTAGTGGTTCGTGAGACTACCAATCTCGAGGATGCTGCGAGGTAGTTACTTTTACTTTATTTCGGCGTATTTGGCGGTTTCCTGTTGTATTCAATTAAGTCGTAACTGAAAATTTGAACGCGTATTTTGTCGTTCGTTAATTGTCAGATTGCTCCTTGAGACAAAATATCGCCGCCTTCCTGTCGTCGATGGTGATGGCAAGCTTGTAAGAACCTGCCACTTCATTTCTTTATATGCACGTTTTCTTTTTTCTTTTTCTTTTTTGCATGAACCCATTTTCTTTTGTTGATATATATATATGTGTTTGTGTGTGTGTGTGTGGGAAAATAATATTTCACAGCCTGAACTTTGGCATTTTTACACATTGCAACCTAAACTTTTTGTTTTTGCAACTAACAATCTAAACTTCGTTGGTTTTTCACTTTGCAACCTCCGACCAGCCGGATTTGGAATATTCAGAGGAAAGATGACCCGGAATATTCTTGGAATAGTCCAACTCCGGCTGTTCGGATGTTGCAAAGTGAAAAAACCCCAACATTTCGGTTGTAAACTGGAAAAAAACAGTTTAGGTTGCAAAGTGTGAAAATCGGCAAAGTTGAGGTTGCAAATAATTATTTTCCCTATTTATATATATGCTAAATGTTTTGATTTTGAAGGTTGGAATTATAACAAGAGGTAATGTCGTAAGGGCTGCTCTGCAAATAAAACGAACCATTGAAATGGCGTAAGCTTTGGAATATATCCATCTACGACAGCATGTAGATGTGATATGATATGGTGAGGTGGTTGAACAAGCAAGATTAGCCTGTCGTTGATCTTTTTAATTGTATATTTTCTTGAATCTTTGCATATGTAAAATTTTGGCATGTTATAAATGTTTGAGTTTAAGTAGTTTGAAAACCTAACAAATAAACTCCAATGGATGGGGTTTGAATTGTTAAATCTATGTTTGTATGAAAAAGGACAATTTAGATTGGATTTAGAAATTAAGACAAAACTAATGATGAAATGTGGAACTAGATATAATAATCGTTGTGTCTAATTATTTCTATCGACCTGCTTCGTTTAATTAACAGGCTTTTAATGATGATTACTATAATTATAAAAGTTGTTTTTGTGTGGAGCCTTTGCATCAACATCTATCTTGAATTTATATTCGTCCCATAATTTGGCCGGTGGTTGAACTGCAGAATTATTGCTTTTGTTATTCTGGATTGTGATGGTAGCTTATTATTTTGTTAGGGTTTTTACGTTGACTTGGTTTTTCTTGCCTCATCAATGAAGTGTACTTGCATTATAGTATTGATCTTTGTCCTAAACATTGTAAAAACTTTGGAGTATTGTATTAAATTTAATTTAGGCATCTATTTTGCTAACGTAATGTCGGTGTGCGCCTTTTATTTTCTGCAAAATGTGACAATAAGCATCAATATTATGATGTGTAGATTAATTGAACTCCAGCAAATGGTCTTTCTTGAAAACTAGTATGAATTCTAAGAGGTTGTTTGGCTCAGCTTATAATCTATCCGAAATATCTTATAAGATATTTGAGAAGTATTTGGTAAAGTTTTTCTAAAAATATCTTATAAACTCCCAAAATCAGATATTATTTTAACAATTTTCTTTCATTTTGACAATTGTAATTACAAAAATGTCATTACTACCATCTTATAAGCTCTTTCATCTTATAAGAGCTTATAAGTAATAACCACTTAATTTTACAATACGATCTAACATCTTATAAGAGCTTATAAAATCTTCGCAAAAACTTGTGTGAGACGGTTGTGCCGTACGTTAGTGATATTTTTAGTGTAAAAAGTGATATTTTGTCCAAATATACTAATTTTTAAGTGTATTCAGATAAATTGTCACTTTTTACACTAAAAGTATCAATTTTTATATTGAAAGTATCACCGTTGCATGTTATCTCACGGTGCGACCGTCTCACAAGAGACATGCTGTAAAATCTTTTAAATAAGTTTCGCCAAACACCGTTCACGACTCAAATGTGAAAAGTGAGGCATGGTCCGTTCCAATCAATTCTTCCATTTTTTCGCAGCTAACGTTTGCATGTTTCATTTTCACACTGCAAGTGTCATAAATATTTGATTCCCATTAATTGTTGACAAAACTTATCTAGTGGATCGATAAAGATAAGTTCATCTGTTAAATCAAATTAGTGTGTCGTACGAGTAATTTCATAAACTGGGGCATCATGAAATTTTCTTTCAAAAGTTACGATGTCGGTGTGTTTTGGTATAATAACATGGAATTCAAATAGTATAGAAAATTGAAAAATTTCCCTATCCTTAATATCTACATTATAGGAAAATGACAATGTATATGCATAAATATAGTATGATACTGGCAATTTAACCTACTGACACACGTGTGAAAGTGTGTACAATGATTTCCTGGGCCGAAATCTTGTCTGTTTATATACATGTTCACAATTACTAGTAAACTACAATATGGGATATTTATAGTCAATGAATTTTGAAATATAAAATGTGACAAACTTTACAAAATATCCAGGACTAGATTTCCAATATACTTTTTTCTTTTTTCTTTCTCTTTTGGTATATGTTCCTATGTAAAATTGTCAATAGTTACTGCTACAACATTAACGCCAAGCAATTATTGTTAATGTATAATGGGGCCAATTTGCCTGGACTTAACTTTTATATGAATAAGAAACAACTATGGAGCCGCTCAGGCGTAACTCAATGGTGCAAATGACTTGACTGATGTAATTTCCGTTTTCACTGACACCCGCAATATAAGAGTTCGAATCCGTTAAATAATAGATTGGAGAAGGATTTCTTTAGTAGTAACTTAGTTAAGGCAGCTCAGGATCCCAGCTCAATTGAGTCATATCTCATCCATAAAGATCTAGGGACTATACAATGAGTGTTTCGTAACCCGGTTCATCTTTTTTATTTCTCTAAGAAAAAACTATTAAAATTTAAAAATTAACCTCGAGTGTATCATCAGATGGGGGACCCGCAATGCAAAACAAAATCAAGTTTGTCCAAAACCCATAGTGGCCACCGGCACCGGTAACGAAAACTGAAAACCTATACATACATTATATATATAAACAGATACTCTGTGTATATATATAAACAATAAATTTTGATTTTAAGGTAGAAATGTCTTCTAAATTCAAGAAAAAAATCAAAAAACAAAGAAATCGGAAAAACATATTCTGCCATAAAATAATTGGCGACTGATAAGAGTGTAAAAGTGAAAAAAGTAAAAAATGGTCTTTAAAGGAGAGAGTGATTTGACATGGAAATTCTTGGTCTCTGTCTTCGTCCTCATTCGCATGGCGGCCTTGGCCGGCTGGCGGCCTGTACAGTGCGGTGGCGCCCACCATTTCTCGGCACTTGAAAATTACAGTGTGGAAAACAAAATTAAAAAAAAAAAAAGAAAAACAAAAATATCCAAATCTTACACCCATTTTAAAATTTTCATAGTAACAAAAAAAGCCACTTGCACCAAACTCGAGCAATGGTAGGTCCATGGCTGTTCCCCGGCCTTTTCTACGCCCCCACCCACTCTTCTCAATCATCATCAACACTTGAAAACATCACATGCACATACATAAATCTGGTCAATTCCAATCAATTTAATTTTTTTTTTAAAAAAATGGGTTCGATTCCAACAGTAGCAAATTTATCTGCTCTTTGTCCGGTCACTTGGACATGGTCTAAATCTAACCATTCACAATTTATCTGGACTGCCATATTGGGACTAGTCAGGCGTAAGTTTGAAAACCCGATTATAGAAAAAAGAAAAAAAAAGTTGAAAAAAAAAGATTTAGAGCTAATAAATAGCTAAATATTCACATTACTTAGCAGCTAGAACAAAACCGTTCTATCCGAGAAACGACAATTACAAGACTAGAGACCCAAAAAAAAAAGGAAAAAAAAAGATTACAGACTAAAGATGATGGAGGTGCATGTTACCATAACACCCTCCTCATTAGAAACAGACTACGAAAGATTTAATTCTTAATTTATAAAATTAAAATTATTTATAGTTTTAAAATTTTCTCTTCACCAATTCTCGGCATTCGGGTCTTCGGGCTCGGGCTTCTTGTTGAGATCAATCCCGTCTCGAAACCACGAGGTCCTATTCATGGCTGCATGAGCGGCGGCGTTCGTCTGGAGCGCGTCCACCCTGGACCCCACCTCCACCGCCATCTGCCTTATGGCGGCGGCGGAGAGCTCCTTCGCCCCTCCGCCGCCGCCGCCAGAGATTTCGTTCGGGAAATTGAGCTTCGCGTTCGGGCCGCGGAGGTAGTACACGGCGGTGTCGTAGGCACGCGCCGCCGCCACGGCGGTGGAGTAGGAGCCGAGCCAGATTCTCGATCGCTTGTTCGGCTCACGAATCTCGGCCACCCACTTCCCCCACTTGCGCATCCTTATCCCCTTGTACGGCTTGTCCATCCCTCGTCGGTTCACGGCTCGAGCCGCCGCACCGCCGCCTGCTGAAGCGCCGCCGCCGTCCATCTCACTCAAAACTGAAACCCTCTTTTATAAATATGGTATGGAATAGTAATGAATTATTTAAAATTGTGAAAGGGGTGAATAAATAGAGGAAAAGGCATCAAAAAATGACAAAGAGAGAAACGAGAGGCATGCGAGGGGGTGTGGGTGTGGTGGATGGTGGCGTTGTTAGTTTGGCAGGCTCTGCGGCTTCAAGGCTAAGGTTCTTTGTCATCTGGGCGAGAGGCCACGTTACTTTTCCCCTAAAAGCAAGTTTTATGAGACCCCAAAACTAACTTACAAAATGCACCGACACACCATACACGCACACTCTCTCTCTTTTTATTTCTCTCTCTATAACCGCACTTGTTTTTTTTTCTCTCTCTTGCAATACGTGAGAGAGAGAAAGAGAGAGACGTCTTGGAGCTATATAGCTATATATTTGCATTTTACAAATATGTTTATTTATATTTTGGGGGAATATTGGGTCAAGCGGTTTTAGTTGTCGATTGTTGGATTATGGGGTTTAATGAACGGCATCGGTGTTGTGATGGTTCACGTCGAATGGGGTTTGGCGATCGGCGTCGGTGTTGTGATAGCGTGACGATCCAAATTATGAAGGTTCACGCGGATTTACGATCTAGCGATCGGCGTCGGTGTTGTGATCGTCCAAAATGTCGAGGTTCACGTGGACTTGGGTCTAGCGATCAGCGTCGGTGTTGTGATAGTGTGACGATCCAAATTACGAAGGTTCACGTGGATTAGGGTTCTAGTGATCATCGTTGGTGTTGTGATCGTCCAAAATGCCGAAGTCTGTGTGGATTTTTGGGGTCTAGCAATCGATGTCGGTGTTATGATGACGCAAACTGCCGAGGTCCACGTGGATTTATGGGAAATGTTGTCTTGCAAAACCCTTCATGCGCAACTGAGACATGTGGAACATAGGGCTCTGCGCTGCTAGTTAAAAGAAAAACTAGTCCTACTAAACATAAACAGTTGGAGCTTGATCTTAAAGATATTCTTAACATAATTTTGAATCTCTTATTCATGCGGTGTTCCTCTTGTGTAATATATGATTGTCACAACTCACGAATATAAAAGAAATATCATATATATATATATATATATATATATACACGTGATATTCATATGGTGTAGTGGTGTGCTAAATTCGGGATCAAATACCTTGTGAAATAGGAGATCCTATATGAGAAAATTTTAGTTTGAATTGAATTTAGTCTAAAAAAATAATACATCATAAGCGAATTTTATTTTCCATATAATTAGTGCATAACTACTTTAAAGAGGATGAATTACATTATTGCCATGGAATTAATTGGGTCTAATCATATTAAGGATTTATCTTCATGGCCAAGATGCCCCATCAACAAAAAGCATTTTTCAATTAAATCAAGATTGAAAGTTTTGAGATCCATTCAAATAAGAGAAGCTGATCTTCAAAATGAGATTTATATTCGGTAGACCAATGTCAACATTTTTCCATCATCTGCATCATGCACGACTCTTTTACTAAGTTTTTTTGATTGACTTAAATCGAAACTCAAGTTAGCCTACCTAGATTTTTTTCTTTGGCAACAGCCTATTTAGATGTTTATATTTGGCAAAAAAAATTTTTTGGTCCTTTATCTAACACCACTTTGAGATTTCATCCTTTTTCTTTTCGTTTTTGACAAATAGTCCTTTTTCTCAACAAAAAATTGAGATTTGGTCCTCTTACCTGCTATACTTTATAGCGAGTTACTTTGACCTGTTGAGTTGATTTGTCATTTTTATTTTCAAAATTTTTAATTTTCATTTAGAAAACAATATTTAAATATTACATGGCATCCTAGTTGGTTTACATGATGGAAAAATTAATTAAATAATAGAATTTTTTTGAAAAATCTGAAAAAAAATTATCTAAAAATTCTGAAAATTGTTTATTAAAATTATTTGAATTTTTGTAACAAAGTCTTAAAAAATTCAAAAAAATATTTTAAAATATAAAAAATAAAATATATAAAATCTGATAGCTTTTGTAAAAAACTAAAAATAGAAAAAAATCAAAATTATTTTAAAATTACAAAAAAATAAATATGAAAATTTTTAAAAAAAACTATAAACTACTTTAAAAATCTGAAATTTATTTGAAATATTATAAACTACTTTAAAACGTCGAAAATTGTTCAAAAAACAAAAATTCGTCTGAAAATCTGAAAATGAATTAAAAACAAAGACTTTTTGAAATTTTTATAAAAAAAATATCTGATTTTTTTATAAAATGAAAAATAGAGTAAAAACTTAGAATTATTTTTAAAAAACTATAAATTATTTTTCAAAAATCTAAAAAATCATGTCAAATATGTAAAAAAAATCTGAAAATCAAAGGAAAAAAATCTGGAATTTTTTAAAAAAATTAGATTATTTTTATATATTTGGAGTAATTGTCAGATTTGTTTTAAAAAATAATTCATATTTTTTTGTAAAAATTTTAAAAGTCTTAGTTCTAATCCATTTTCAGATTTTTAAACTAATTTTCTTGTTTTTAGACAATTTTCAACTTTTTTTATTTTATATTTTAATATTTCAAATAATTGTTAGATTTTTAACCATTTTTTTAGTTTTTTCAGATTTTTAAACATCTTTTAGTTTAAAAATAACTTTTTCAAAATAATTTTGAGTTTTTCTATTTCAAATTTAAAATATTTTCAATATTTCAAATAAATTTCAGATTTTTTCAAACAGTTTATATTTTTTTTTTATTAAATTTCGTATTATTTTATTGTAATTTTAAAATAATTTCGATATTATTTTTACTATTTTAGTTTTTTAAATAAATTATCAAAATTTAGAAATTTAATTTTTTGATTTTAAAATGGTTTTTCGAATTTTTAGGATGGCATGTAACATTTAAATATTGTTTTCTAAATGAAAATTAAAAAATTTGAAAATAAAAATGCCACATCAGCTCAACAGGTCAAAATAACCTGCTATAGCAGGTAAGATGACCAAATCTCAATTTTTTGTTGAGAAAAAGGACTATTTGTCAAAAGCGAAAAGAAAAAGGATGAAATCTCAAAGTAGTGTTAGATAAAGGACCAAAAAAAAATTTTTGCCTTTATATTTACTAGTTCGTGTTCATATCATTTAAAATTTATTGTTCTGATTGAAAAAAATTATACCATATTTTACTTTATAATATGCATTAAATATTGCATAAAAAATAGAAATAATTTCTATATTTAACATGTATTTATGAGGTACGCCATATAAAAACATAGCATCGGGCGTCATGCCAAACCTGGTGTTAACAAAGCATGATGGGCGTTACAACACATGAAAATGCATAGTGGTTGGCAGCCATGTCATATTTATATTAATATATTATTTTTCTTTTTTGTATCGGCAAATTTCAGAACTCTTTTGGATTTAGGTATAGTGTGGGTAGGGGTGTCAATCTGCTATGACATATTTAACCTGTCAATTAAACAAGTCGGGTTTGGGTCAATCTGCTATAACACATTTAACCCGTTAAACCCATTTATAAATTTAAAAGAAAACTAAATAAATAATTATTTGTAATAAAAAACAAAACAAGACATGTATTTAAAATTTAAATGCTAAAACCTCTTTAATTATGTATGTTGTTATTATTTCGCATGTTTTTTTGTGTGTTATCCTCAAAATATGATTATTATGTTATGTTATTTATGCAATTATGTTATTTTTTTTGGACGTTGTGAATTGTGATATTTTTGCTTAATTGAATAGAGAGTATCATTGTGGTTGATTTAAAAAAAAATATGCAGTTGATACTATTAAAATTTAAATGTACATAAAAATAATTTTATTGAATATGTTAAACATGTCGGATCCGGGTTCCCAGTGAAATAAATAGGTTGGGTCCGAGTTTAAGATTCTGACACGAATAATTAAATAGATTGGATTCGGATTGACTTATTCTGACTAGCGAACCCACGAAACCGTGAACTAGCTCGGATCCAACCTAATTGACACCCCTGATTGTGGGTGCAAGACAGAACATAGGAAATTAAGGGCCCTTAAGGAAAAGAATATAGGAAAGATATCGATAGAAAAATTAAATAAAATGAAAGATACTTGAGTGGCCCATTTTTGATTTTATATTTTCCAAATTTGGAATTTAATATTGGGTAAGTAGTTGTCATTAGTTGTGTGGTGGGAGAGAGAAATTGATAGTGTAATGTTAATCAAAGTTGATTATTGCTATCATTATGTGACGTTTGGTAATATTTATTGTATTGGGAAAATATAGAAAATGGAGGAAATATTGGAGGCGGCGTAGGTCGGTGGAGAGAGAGAGATACTGTTCTGACTGACTTTCCAACCTCTTTAACAATATATGGAACTATTTCAGTGATGATTTGACTGTGGTAGTTTTTATTCTGTTCCACTAAAGATTTTTTTTTGTTACAAATTAGAGGATAGTACCCTACGGATGTCCGAGTTTTATAAACGTATTACTACTAAGTCATCAATTGATTATGAGAGGATCATACCGGATACATGTCTGAATCTTATAAACGTATTACCATTAAGTTATCAATCGATTCCATATTCCACTCAAGATATGTGTCCACTTTTTAATTTTTTTTTTTTTTGAAAAAATACACTTGCTTATGTCATAAGGTGCTACCCAATTGGATATTATCAAACTTCCCTCAAATAGGATTATACTTTGGTGATGTATATATGCTAAATACTTTAAACAAAAATAATTTCACAAAGTAATAGTTACCAAAAAAAATCACGAGCTTTGTGCAATTTCGAAAAAAACTATAGAAGTTTTAAAATTACTGAAATCCCCTTAAAGTTTGATTATGTCTTATATTATGGCTCAACTATTAGTTGACCTAACGTAATTTGGGAATGTCGTCAAAGATTTCATAATTACATTCTTCAATTTTTCTAAAAATTAAAAATAGCCTAAATTTTTTGTCTTGGAAATTTGTGATATTTAAAAAAATTGATTGATACAATTGTAGAATATAAAACAAAAAGTTTGAGTTAATTTAGAAAAATTGAAGGATATTATTGTAAAGTAATTGATGATATCAATAAATTATTTTTTTTTGAAAATATGATATCAATAAATTATGTCTGTTAATTGAACTAACAATTGGGGTAAAATATAAAATGGTATCAAACCTCATTTATGTGTATTTTAAAACTTCCCTAATAACTTCCTTGTAATTACCCTAACTTCATGGTCATTTTTGTACATGTCCCTTGTAGAAATGAATTTGTGGTGGGTCTCTGAATTAGTAGCGTGGATTGTGGAAGTCATAATGGGACCCAGTTTGAAAATTTTGTTAAATTGTAAATCCATTTTTTATTTTCTGAGTGAACATTGTAAATGCATATTAAATATATATTTTTATCAAATCTATATTTAACACGAGTTATATATATTGATTTATAGCGTATATGTAATATAACGTAAATTTATGTACACCCGCGCACCTCTCTTACTCATAGAGATTAGTTAAGATTAAGGTATTAACTATGAAATTCTAGCAGGTTTTTTTTTAAACAAAAAAGAGAAAAGAAGAATAAGAAAAATGAAGAAGTTGCAACATTATATATAAACTTGGATCAATCTTGTACTCCAATAGTTGAAACGTGTGTTGTAAATGTAAATGACCCGGATTCGATTTTATACGAGTATGTGTCGCTCCCTAACACTACTACAAAATAGTCTTTTTACATCGGTTCTGGGCCACATTCTACATCGGTTTTTCAACCGATGTAGAATCCAGCGTAGTGGAATGTGGGCCTTTTTTACATCGGTTACGAAAACAACCGATGTAAACAATGGAGCATTTACATCGGTGGTTCTTGACAACCGATGTAAATATGACAAAAAATTCGAACATTTTACATCGGTTAACATAATAACCGATGTAATATGTCTCACTTTTGACAGCGGTTTGTCTTATAACCGATATTCATTTTTGTTTTAAATGCCTGCTTTATAAAGCAAAACCCAATCTGCTATTTCATACAACAAAAATAAAACCTAAAATTTCATAAATCAAAAGAACGACGACATTTCATCATTGCACAAATCCAACAAAACAAATATGTTCCCACCACATATTCAACAACCTACATAAGTTTTCTCCATTAATGAAAATTACATACAAATATGACACAAGGATTCTAGTAACTACATACCCCGAAAAGTTATTAATAATCACTCTACAATTATCCATTCAAATAAGTAGTAAAGCTTCCTTATCCATCCTACACGTCCTATGGTTGGTGCCCTTATCCTATCCCACATTCCCACTCAATCCCTTCCTCTATCATACTCCTCCGTTGGGGCTCTGTACCTGCAAGCTTAATTTAAATAATTGATGTTAATCGCCTCCAAACATACAACAGTTCATGCATACATATTTATGAATTGCTAGACGAAGAAAACATCGGCATTAATTGTTAATTAAGCTAACACGCTTTCATGCCACTATAACTGCGTAATACCTTCGTCTACTTCAAAAATCATACATAGTTATCCAACATTCATTTTTACCGGATAATACACTTCTAACATGCGGGGATTTTAAAACATATTGGTGGCAAAGTTTGTCGATGACTAAAAATCACAACCACATAACTTTATGTATCCATGGTCCATTTAGTAGTTCAAATCGCACTCGATACATTTAGAGGCAAACTCTTTCACCAAACTATGAAATCTTGACAAACAACCATAACCATATACGCCTAATAAGTCAATTTGCTCAATTATCTTCCCAGAGTTGCATACTTATATCTGCAGTATAAAGAATGAGTAAAAGGATCCTAGAGGCACACCGGCTTGTGGTCGTTCCAATAGCCAATAGAGCAATTGCCATCCACTGCAAATTAGAGAGCTTCCTCTTCAACAACAGCCTAAAACAGGATATGAAAGTATATGCTAATTGTAGAACGTCAACATTTACATTAGAGAGTAATTACTAACCACCACCATTTCCTACTGTTAAAAGCAGAAAATACGAAATGCAACGTAGATAAAAGAAATTAACCTCAGAGTAGCTGGCAGAACCCGGAGAACGATCAAGATAAGCGCTCCATTGCTTGTCCTTCAGGACAGGGTCTTTGTAGCATATCTCATCACACTCGCCCAAACCTGAACTTTTAATGACCATTGATGAGTTCTTATCCGTCAAAGCAAGATTCATAACTCGGTAGATAAATCAAATTATTAATGTCAAATATTACGAATAAGCTTGTGTACTATAAACTATAAAGGCAAGCATACCATAATGTTATAGTTTGTTCAAGTTTTCCGTTACTATTCAACAAAAGGCACAATATTGCTCAAGTTTTCAAATCACAGGCTCATCATCAGTTATAGTTTGTTCATAAGCAAAGTGATCGAAATGGAAATTCAAACTTACATTCGTCCTATGTCTCACCATCAGCATCGCAGCCCTTTTTGCAAAATGCTCTCCCTATAAGAACCAAAAATACAGGATTAGTTCGAACTTAGATCTACCACTTGTATATGTAAACTCAGAAAAGGAAAGGTTGTCAATCATGAAAACAAAATTGCAACAAGCAAAGTCCACAGGATTACCGACTTTATATGTAATCACGAAAATGAAGATTAGAAAAGAATTAGTCTTCCAAATTCGTCTGTTGTTGCATTAATTATATATAACACCTTAACTACTAAATCACATACAGGCTTCCAAAAATGGTCTTGCCCATAAATCTTCGAACTTCTTACTTATCATAGATAATAGTTTTATCCTCGACACGAATTTGTCCACATCGATTCAAACCCTGTTACAATCAAACCTCACAATCAAACCTCACAGACTTGCACATAAAATTGGGAGCTTTCACTGCTCTTTGCTTAAAGGTTCAAATCAAATTGGTAACATTAGAAATAATGTTTCTTCTTTGCTTGCATACAACCCCAGAAAACTACACTTATTATACATATTTATTAAATGCAGTCCGAGAATATCAGTAATCACAAAACAATTTTGCACCCTAGAAGGATGTAAAAATCAATTTGAGCAACAAATCTTTAAATCCTTTCATTTCATGAAAACGTGGTAGCGTTTTATAGAATTGTCCCCTAAAAAGTGGCCAGATTTCAAGAAATGGAAATCTCAAGATATTTGTGACTCTCATATGCAATCGATACCAATTTCAACAAAGGAGAAACATCGGATAAATGCTTTCAACCCATTCAATCACATAGTTCGAAAGAGTCTAGTTAATAATAATCCATTTGAACACTTTCTATCACCTCGAATGCGGAGCGGGGTTCAAAAACTAGCTTCTTGCACAATATTAATAACAGTTTCTTGAAAAGAAGTAAAAAAATTCGAACTGTTGTAAAATTATTTGAGTCATCTTCAGTTCTCCCTCTTTTCATCGTTTAGATTATCATTTATCAAGATAAGCAAAACAACTTAGCATTCATGCATGAGATAACTGGCATCCGATTAACAAATGAAATCGAACCAAGTGGCCTAAAATACGTAGGAATGCAAAATAACCATCAACTTGGTTTACCAAAGTTGCGGATGATAAGTTTTTTGAGGCATGTCAAATTTGATTGGCCAAAGTAACCACACAATAACACACCAACTTATTTAAAAAGAATGATTTCATCTTCTTGAAACTTGTAATTCTTTGAATACAAGCCACTTTATGAGTTATATACTTAATTAAGGAAAAGTAGATGAAATATGAGCACCAAGATAAAGTTCCATCAGAAGAAGAATGATATTAGCACACTTAAAAACATCTCAAGTTACTAGGGTTCTTTTACGGTCGCTAAGAGCAACCTCCAGCGCTTAGAAGCGATCGGGAACCATCATCCTTGATTCAGCCAGCACGTTCTCCTGAATGAAACACATCAAGAATAAGTTTCACACAGGCGAAAAAGAAAGCGAATAAGAGGAGCGTCGAATTAAACAATCACGAATTCGTTAGACATCAAAATCACAATCTGGTGGTCAAATAACTTCCAAGCATTTTAAAATCCAGATACTAAGTAACAAGATTGTACTCCAAAATTTATGCGTAATAAGTAAATTTTGATGCAGTTAGCTTGAACTTTTGTCTCTGTCTTCTTTCTAGATAGCCAAAAAAGGTCAATCCATATAACCTCTGTTCAAAAAATAGCACTCCAATGCCCATTGGTAATGTGTTAGTTCAGTTTAGCTTACTTTTGTTAATCTCATAACCTCAAAACCCTAACCACAACCAATAAACACAATCCAAAAGCAAACCTGAAGCCATTCATCGAAAAAACAAATTTACCATCAATACAACTTCCCAATTAACACAAATATATCCCACACAGAAAACCTGCATTGCATTTCCAAAAAAAGAATCATGAATCAAGTCCCCAGGACAAACATACCTGCTGCTTGAGGTCATAGGGATCGGCACCTTTGGCCTTCATATCAGCAGTCTTTGTATATCATTGTCGATGATTTCTTATGTATATCATCTTTATTATTCAACTAAAAGAGCAGGGGAAATTAAACCTAGAAAACAACTGTGAGTAAAATCAAAGAAAGAGCCTCACGGGTGTCACCCAGGACTGGGGAATCTGTTCCGCCTTATTATTAGATCCTTTGCCACGGTGTTTTGTGGCCGCCGAGATTCTACAAAATCGGAACTGGTTATGCAGGCGGATGTCGTGGGAAGGAGCGGGGAGAAAGCGAGAGGGGAGGGGGAAAGACTTACCGGTGTGGGAAGGAGCGGCGCCGGCAATGGTGGTGAAGACAACGACAAGGAGAAATTTTGTGGGCATGAAGTCAGAAATAAGAGAATTGGGGCAGATGTTTGGTATTTGCCCTAGTAAAAATCTTTACATCGGGTAAAAGACGTAGCTATCTTCCAGAAATTTACAATTATGCCACCGCCTGTTTTGTTACATCCGTTATAAAATAACCGATGTAAAGTGGTGATGTAAAATCTCCTTTTTGTAGTAGTGTAAATTTCCCATTATACTAAAAAAACATCATATATAAGCTCGCCGCCTCTGTATTATTTTATGTGAATCTAAAATTTAGAATTCATAATAAATAAAGAAAACTGACTTAGTACACTGAGTTCCAACATGTCAGATAAAAATCCACAGAAACTTGTTGGCACTCACAAATAGATTAATTAGTGCCAGCAGCGTTGAAAATTCAAGTTGGCTAACCCAAATTGATTTTACACCAAACTTATTTTATTTCAAACATTTAATTACAAAATCTGAAACGCAGTCCGTCGGGCCAGGGTGTGGGTCGTCCCACGGTCTCCAAAATTGTTTTCATTCCACTCCTGTTTTAATGAATACAAACTATTCGTACCACATGGCTTATGAAACTGTGATTAATCCATTTTTCTTGTATTATATTAGTTGGAATTTTCTACTTTCGTGTTATTTAGGTAAATGTTACCTATGTAATAATGTCACTATTCTTCGTAGGTTTCAATACCAAATTAAACACCAGAGCAAAATCCCCGTGGAATCCTTCCCATTGTCAACGGAATTAAAATATAGGACGGGGAATCTCCATATATCTCTACTAGTAATCCACCCGTGCGATGCATGGTTTATATATTAGAAAAAATAATTTTAAATTTTTAGTGAATGTTGAATTTTTAATTTTTTTTAAGTGTAAATTCAAACAATTACAAAAGAATTATAGGGGAGAGATAGAGTTTGTGTTGGAAATTTTGGTTTTGATAAAGTGGGTGTCGACCCGACTTTGACCAATTTTTCGGTGGCTAAATATTTAATTCTGGAGGAATTAAATTATACATTATTAATCTACGTTCCGAGTAGATGTTCGTAGTATTTTTTATTTCTCAAAACCGAATTTCGGTGAGTGAGAAATTAATACACGAAGGTAGCCACATAAATGGGCATTATGTAAAGATTATTTAAAGGGAGATGAAAGGCTTATGCCTTATCCCACATGGAATACAAATCATAGTTTATCCTAGTTTATTTACTAGAAGGTGTTATTTGTTGTATAAACTATAACACAAGTGGATGATCACAAGTGGGCCACACGCGCGCGCGCCGCCCCGTCCCGGCCCGGCTGGGCTAGGCGGCCCGGTCTATTGGGCCCGGTCCTGGTCCACTAAAGTTTTGCCACTTTCGAAAATGGGTTTGGCCGATTCGAGTGATGTTGGACTGTTGAAGCCAATGAACCGGGACATTGTAGGTGTCGATTCGTGTGATTGTTGGAGTTAGTAACTCCTACAAAGAGTGATCGGTGAAAAGAGCCCACTACGTGTTTGTTATGGAGTAGTGGGGTGTAACATCTGGGATGTTACAATTGGATTAATGCCCACTACCTTTTTATCTCCTGCAGGTGTTGGTTGTCTATAAAATCATTGTTGTGCATTGCAGATTTTACACAGAAAATTCATAGCATTTCATACACCTCCAAAAGCTATTTTCTACATTCTCGCACTAAGTCCAAAGCTTGTCTTCAAAGACATTTCTAGTTCGAAGGTGCTTCGTGTTAGTGGTGCTACTACGGAAGACTTAAGTCGTTTCATCTTTGGAAGCAATACATCAAACCGTGAGCACTAGCCGGGACGTAATTGCTTTGCGGAAAGAGATTCGTCTCGACTCGGCTTCTGAAAGTTCTTTTGAAGAAGTTGTAATAGATAGTATTTTTCTTGTAATCTTTGTTTCTGTAATTTGCCATTTTGAAGGCATCCCGATTCTGTAACATTGTATTCGACAATCGCAAAGCAATTATAGAACTTCATGATGGCAAGCACAAGCAGAACCCCGATCATCCCTCCTGCTCAAGCTGAGAAACCCGAAAAATTCATGGGTTTCGACTTCAAGAGGTGGCAACAAAAAATGTTGTTCTACCTGACTACCCTAAGTCTGGCGAAGTATCTAACCGAGGACGCTCCTGTTGTTGCTGAGAACGAAACGAATGCCGAAAAACGCGTTGCGTTTGATGCATGGGGCCAGGGTGATTTCCTGTGCCATAACTATGTCCTAAACGGACTTAGTGATGCACTTTACAGTGTGTATTGTGCTGTGAAATCCTCCAAAGAATTGTGGGAATCTTTGGAGAAGAAGTACAAAACCGAGGATCTTTGACACAAAGAAATTTGTTGTCGGTAAGTTCTTGGATTTTGTGATGGTTGATTCTAAAACCGTGATGGAACAAGTTGAAGTTCCGATTGATCCTACATGAAATCTCTGCCGAGGGAATGGCTTTTGGAAGCATTCAAGTGGCCGCCTTGATTGAGAAATTGCCCCAAGTTGGAGGGATTTCAAGAATTATCTCAAACATAAGCGAAAGGAGATGGGACTAGAGGATCGATTGTCAAACTCGAATTGAGGAAGACAATAGGAGGATTGACTCTAAGTCCAAGCTTGTCCCGGTGTCCCTATGGAGTCAAAAGCCAACTTGATGGAGCACGGCTCGTCAAGTAACTTCGAAGAAAAGGCCTAACGATAAATGCAAGAAACCGACAACTGGAAAATTCCGGGGAGCTTGCTACAATCGTGGCAAACCGAACCATATGGCAAAAGAGATGCCGCTTGACCAAAGAAAAAGAAAACCAAACCGCGATCCAATGCCAATGTGGTTGAAGAAAGGGAGCGAAGTTGACATGTCGGCGGTGGTGTTTGAAGCCAATTTGGTGGATAACCCGAAAAAGAATGGTTTGTGGATACCGGTGCCACTTGCCATGTCGTCTTGATAAGGATGCATTCTCTTCTTACATCCCATCGACCAGGAAGGAAGCTCCATATGGGGAATCACGCCTCTTCTTCGATGTTCTTTGGCGTTGGAGCAGTGGCGCTAAAGTCGACTTCGGGAAAGGAGTTGAAGCCGAAGGATGTCTTTGCATGTCCCGGACATCCGCAAAAATCGATTTCGGGTTCTTTGGTCAACCATGGGTTTAGACTAGTTTTGAGTCTTAAAAGTTTGTCTTAGCAAATTTGGACAGTTCTTGGTAGGGGTTATCTAGACAAAAGGACCTGTTCAAAATGAATGTAATGAATGTACGCCGTTTTGGCGAGAATATGAATAAGAATGAATCTTCTTTGTTTATATAGCCGAGTGCTCTAATTTATGGCATATTAGATTAGGACATGTAAATCAATGCTACAAAAAGGTTGGTAAATTTAGAATTGATTAATTTACTCAAGTAAACTCACAAAGAAAATGTGAAGTTTGTGTTGAAGCTAAAATGGCTAAATTACCGTTTCATTCGGTTGAAAGGAGCACTTCACCTTTAGAGTTGATACACACCTTTGATGTGTGTGATCTAAAATTCGTGCAAACTAAAGGTGGTAAAAATATTTCATCACATTTATTGATGATTGCACAAGATTTTGCTACTTATACTTGTTAAGAAGCAAAGATGAAACATTAGAGGCTTTTAAGAATTATAAAAATGAAGTTGAAAATCAACTTGGTAGGATTAAAATAATTCGGAGTGATAGAGGTGGCGAATATGTTGCACCATTTGAAGAACTATGTACCCGATCGGGCATAATTCATCAAACAATAGCACCATATTCACGATCTCAACTGGTGTTGTTGAACGCAAAAACCGGACTCTAAAAAAGATGATGAATGCCATGTTGATAAGTTCCGGATTACCCCAGAATATGTGGGGGGAAGCTGTTTTAACAGCCAACCACATATTGAATAAAATACTACTTAAAGGGAAAGATAAGACACCTTACGAATTGTGGAAAAATCGTAAGCCTTCTTATAAATACCTTAAAGTGTGGGGGTGTTTGGCTAAGGTAGCAATACGAACCAAAACAAGTTAAAATTGAAACAAAGACGAGTTGATTGTGTCTTTGTGGGATATGCATACCAAAGTAGTGCATATAGGTTTATGATACATAAGTCAGAAAATCCGGAAATGACTGAAGGTACCATAATCGAATCAAGGAATGTTGTATTCTTTGAGGATGTCTACCCTTGTAGAGAAAAATTAGAAGTGAGTACTAATAAAAGAACTCACGAAACTGCAAGTGGTTCAACACCAATTAGTGAAGAACCGAGACGCAGTAAGAGGTCTAAGACGGCTAAGTCTTTTGGGCGGATTACATAACATTTATGTTAGATGGTGAGCCAAACTCGATTAAAGAGGCTCTAAGCGCGATCCGGATGCTCCGCTCCGGCAAGAAGCTATCAATAGTGAAATCGAGTCCATTCTGCAGAACCATACTTGGGAGTTAGTTGATCTCCCTGCTGGTCATAAACCTTTAGGAAGTAAATGGATCCTAAAGAAGAAGTATAAAATAGATGGAACTATTGATAAGTATAAAGCACGGCTTGTAGCCAAATGCTTTAAACAAAAAGAAGGATATGACTTCTTTGACACCTATTCTCCAGTAACGAGGATTGCGTCTATTCGGGTGCTTCTTGAGATTGCTACTTTGCACAATCTAGAGATTCATCAGATGGACGTCAAGAAGACGGCGTTTCGAATGGAGAGATAGATCTTTGAAATATACATGGAACAACCTGAAGGGTTTGTTGCACCGGTCAAGAAAAGAAGGTGTGCAAGTTAATAAGATCCTTGTACGGACTGAAACAAGCTCCAAAACAATGGCATCTTAAGTTTGACAATATGATATTGTCAAATGGATTTAAAATCAACGAGTGTGATAAATGCGTATATGTTAAAGGGACATCGAAGCATTTGTCATAGTTTGTCTATACGTAGCGATTTGTTAATCATGGGCGTAGTCATGATACTATCATGGAGACTAAAAGAATGTTAAAGAGGAACTTTGACATGAAGGATATGGGGTTTCTTTGATGTAATCCTTGGGATAAAAATCGTGAGAACTCCTAATGGAATTATCTTGTCACAATCCCACTATGTGGAGAAAGTGCTCAAGAAATTCAATGCTTTTTTGATTCACCGTCAAAGACGCCCATTGATTTAAGTATAAACTGGTTGCTAATAAAGCCGAACCGAGTGGCTCAAATGGAATACTCACGTATAATAGGCGGTTTGATGTACATCACAAATTGTACACGCCCGGACTTGGCCTACCCTCAGTAAATATGTTGAGTAGGTTCACGAGCAATCCAAGCCATGAGCATTGGAAAGCGTTAACAGGGTGTTAAAATACTTAAAGTATACCTTGGATTATGGGCTATACTACTCAAGATATCATTGTACTTGAAGGATATAGTGATGCTAGTTGGATTTGATTCGAAAGATTCTTATTCAACTAGTGTATACATATTCACCATTGGAGGTGGTGCGGTATCGTGGAAGTCCACGAAGCAAACATGTATAGCTCGGTCCACCATGGAATATGAGTTTATAGCTTTGGATAAAGCTGGTGAAGAAGCAGAGTGGCTTGAAACTTTTCGGAAGATATTCCATGTTGGAGGAAGCCTGTGCTTCGTGATGATTCTTTGTGATAGCCAAGCGGCTATAGAAAGGGCAACGAGCAATATGTATAATGGTAAGTCTAGACATATTCGTCGGAGACACAATACCGTTAGACAATTGATCTCAAATGGTGTGATGTCAATTGACTACGTAAAGTCAAAAGACAATTTGGCAGATCCTTTGACAAAAGGATTGAATCGAGATCAATTGGGTAAATTGCTAGAGGGAATGGGCTTGAAGTCCACAAAGTAAAAATAACTATCATAGTGGTAACCCAACCATGATGACTGGAGATCCCAAGAACTTGGTTCAATAGGAAAACTAAACTATGAAGGTTATGTTGTAACACTTGGAAACAATGTTATTACCCATCCCTAGAAAGCAAAACCAAGTGTTGAAACACCTGCAAAGTTGTGGTGAGGCTAAGTCATTTGACTTTTAATGATTTCTACACCTCGTTGAGGTTGAGTATGGCAGGATACTCGGATAGGAGATCACCAATATAAGTGAGAAGTGCGGGCCGCTTCAAAGTAACACTTATGAATCCAAAGTGGTGTCTATGGCCGAAATGGACACAAAACATGAGAACAAAAGGTGTTGATACATTATTGTGTTAATACTGTTGACTCGGTATACACCGTGGAGGAATAGTTCAAGGCATTGTGTCCACTAAGCCGCCAGTGTACCCGATGGTATTGACTACGGAAGGTTCAAAGCCATAAGCTACCTTTCCGAATGCAATATTGTCTCTTGAGGACTGGTTTGCGTGTCCGCATTCATGCATACATTAATTTCCACTCATGTGGGGGATAGGGGAGATGAAAGGCTTATGCCTTATCCCACATGGAATACAAATCATAGTTTATCCTAGTTTATTTACTAGAAGGTGTTATTTGTTGTATAAACTATAACACAAGTGGATGATCACAAGTGGGCCACACGCGCGCGCGCGTGCCGCCCCGCCGCCGGCCCGGCCTCTCACTGGGGCGGGCTTGGGCATGGCCTGGGACGGGCAGGCGGGCTTGGGCTTGGGCTTGGGCATGGGCGGGGCGGCCCTATCGTGGGCCGGGTCCACTAAAGTTTTGCCACTCGAAAATGGGTTTGGCCCATTCGAGTGACTATTGGACTGCTGTTGAAGCCAATGAACCGGACATTGTAGGTGTCCGGATTCGTGTGATGTTGGAGTTAGTAACTCCTACAATGAGTGATCGGTGAAAAGAGCCCACTACTTGTCATTTATGGAGTAGTGGGGTGTAACATCTGGGATGTTACAATTGGATTAATGCCACTACCTTTTTATCTCCTGCAGGTGTTGGTTGTCTATAAAATCATTGTTGTGCATTGCAGATTTTACACAGAAAATTCATAGCATTTCATACACCTCCAAAAGCTATTTTCTACATTCTGCACTAAGTCCAAAGAACAAGCCGATCAAAGACATTTCTAGTTGAAGGTGCTTACGTGTTAGTGGTGCTACTACACGTAAGACGTAAGCCGTTTCATCTTTGGAAGCAATACGTCAAACCGTGAGCACTAGCCGGGACGTAATTGCTTTGCGGAAAGAGATTCGTCTCGACTCGGCTTCTGAAAGTTCTTTTGAAGAAGTTGTAATAGATAGTATTTTTCTTGTAATCTTTGTTTCTGTAATTTACCATTTTGAAGGCATCCCGATTCTGTAACATTGTATTCGACAGTTTGAACCGTGGAATCCTTCCCATTGTTAACGGAATAAAAATATAGGACGGGGAATCTCCATATATCCCTATTATTAACCGAATAAAATAGGACGAGTAATCCCCAATTAATGGGAGTAGATATGGGGATTCCCGCTTCTCCCTATCCACATTTCGCGAATATATATACATATTTATATATATATATATATTCTTGTGAGGCGAGAAATTTACCCCACCTAGAAAACTCGATCTACAATGCTCATTCTGCCTTGCCGTCTGCAAAACAACAGTGAGAAGGAGGCCGGAGGATTTTTCGGGTGTACCCTCTCCAACGCTCAAGTCAGAAATATTTAAAAGGAGAATAATTAAATAACTCATGTAAAGAGGTAATGTAGAAGAGAGAAGAATAGAATACTTCATTTTCATGAAAAGCCATCTTTATAAGAAGATTAGTAATGAAGTTAAGAATTTCACTTCATCTCGTGGATAAGCATTATTTTTCTATGCAATTAGATATATTTGGTTATTTATCATATATTCTTTAATACAAAATATTTACAACTATGGCCCTAATAGAGACCATATTCGTATTTGGACCCATTTTAATATTGAAACCCAAATTATATTGATCCAATTTAATATGACAAATTTAGGTCATACCAATTCTATTTATCTATTATTTATATTTTAATTCTATTTATATTTCTTTTGTTAATTCTAAATATTAAACCCTAAAATCATTACAAACTAGAGGATTTCTTTTTTACAAATTATGGACTTATATTATTTTATTATTGATTGTTTTAACTAATTTATTTTAATTTCACATATTTTTTTATTAATAAATACAAAATGGGACCCCGAATCCCCATGGGACCCCGTCCCCCGACAGGGATTCCTCATTCCTTCCCAGAACCCAAAATGGGAAGTGGTACGGGAATGGTATGTGTTCCTCATGCATACAACATATTTATGTTAATTTTTTTAGGCTCCTATAAGTAGTGTTACAAGAATTCGTTTTTAGTTTGGGGTTAGTCTCCTTCAGGCCGTCTAACAGATCTAACTCGTTAGACGGATCCAAATTTTCAATCCGCGGTCGATCCGCCTAGTATACCACAACAACATTCGATGACCGCTACTAATATATTTTAGGAGGGATATTAATACTTTTTCGGATAACTACTAATACATTTTAGGAGAAATACTAAAATATCTTTAATCGAAAAACCTAATACTTTTCACTAAGATTATTGATAGGTTTAAGGGGGAACACTAATACTTTAATTTTACGGGAAAAAACTAATACTTTTCATGAGAATTACTAAAAAAACTGCTCAAAGGGTTACTAATACTTTTACAAAGGATTACTAATACTTTTTCATTGAATTGCTAATACTTTTCAAGGAAAAACTAAAACTTTGGATGCTTGCCTAATATTACTTCACTGTCTAATATTATTTAAGGAAATTACTAATACGTTTCGGATGTACTATTAATATTTTTCAAGGGAAAAACTAATACTTTTAAAGACCCCTAATATTTTAAAAATGTCACCGGTCCGGAGATTCTATGACACCACTTTAATATATTACGAAAATTTCACCGATGCATGAAATTACAAAAAAAAAACTGGGTCATGCTGAATCCGTCTAATAGAAAATACCCGTTAGAGGGTCTCACTCAAATCTTTGTCTTCATTGTTATCAATGAATGAAGATTGTTTATTGGATTCCGTATATTTATTTATCGACAGGCCCGTTAAGGAATTTACATACAAAAAATTAAACAACTCAATTTTTGCGGTAATTGATAAACTATTTTTGCATTAAATTGCAAAAAAAAAAAAAATAAAAATGGTACAATCATTTTGCCATGACCGACAATTCAAGAGCTTTAACTATGGTATGATTTGGGCACGTTTTTCCTAAAAGAATATGTTATTTTTCTATGGGTTCCTTAATCAGAAATCAAGGGTTGCTCACATATACCTCTTTTTTTTCCTTCAAAATTTTGGTTTTTTTACATAAATATATATTTTATAATCACAGATCTCACCCTAAAAATTTAGGGCCCCATTTGCTCTCTAGAAATTTCATTCATTCGCACACATTATTTATCTTAACAATATATATAATAAGACAACCCATTTTATATCTTACTAATGAAAAATATTTTAATTAAATAAAGTCTTATATAAAACTCAAAATCCCAACACTATAATAAATGAGTAGGTTGTTTGCCCAAGTCCCAACATCCACCAATTAATTAATTTGATGATTTTCTAACTACGAAACAAAAATTGACATTTTCAGTATAAAAAAATGCACTTAGTAGTATTTTATATATGCATGCAAGTGGACAATAGTTTTTATTTTTCACTGTGGTCAGTGAACAATAAAACACCAACAAACTTTTTGTTTCCTTGGCGTATTAATTACTGTCCTTTCAGGATCTGAAACAGATTTTCAAACTTTAATTCCATCAAAATAAATAAATAAATATACAAAACTAAAAATAAATAAAATAAATTCAAGGTTTTATAGTAATTGTAATTGAATAATGAAACTGTTGGACACGTCCAAACCCTACTGTTTGGCACGTATTAGCTGCACTAATTAAAATAATAGTTTTGAATTATTTAAATTAATTCCATATATACTAAACGATAATTATTAGTAGGTCTATTCTCCTATTATTTTTTTTTTTAAATCAGAATTATTAAAGTTAAGAAAGCTGACTATCTCTAATAATGTCTTCATTGCCGTGTTCCACACTAATTATGGTGTTTTCATTCCAGCCTAACAACCCACTAATTGTCTTTAATTAATTCAAAAATCCTCATAAAATATAATCAAATAATCATTGTATAATAATATTGTTGCTCTGCCGAAAAATAAATGTACAAAAAAAAAAGAAAAATAAATGTACAGAATCCAAGAATCGATCTTCTAACATTCCATTGCAGTCTATACTAACCTTGAGGTCGATGATTCAAGCCCCGGTCACAATAGTGGAACAATTAATACTTAGTGTTTTAAGCGGCAGTGTGGAAGACTGGAATTCGGTGGGAACCTGCGGCTGGATAGAGTAGAGTCCAGCATGAAGCAATTACTTGGGGGACGACTACTTATGTGTAGTAGTTGGGGATATTAGGGACCTGAGAGCTATTATTCATTTCTCACGGTTTACATGTGGGCAGTTGATGAGGGGTCGTAGTTGTTTCCCTGATGACTAATCATGTGGGGATCATGCAACCTCTATATAAAAAATATATATACCGACGTTGGATTTATGTCATTAGAAGAATAATCAAAATGATGTATAAAACGTGCACTTTTAAACCCAAGATTCCCAAGTAGATATGTAGTTGAATAGGAAGAAGTGAATATGGTGAAGTGATGTGAATAGTACAGACAGTGAACAGGCCTGCTATTGCAGGGGAAAGCAAGACATGCGTTTGCTAAGGTTGAGAAAATCCGAAGCACATCTATCTTAGGACTATGGACAATTATTTAGTCCCACTTTTCAGACAGTATATGCCCTGCCTGCTGCCACCCCACCGTAAATTTTACAATTTCTTGTGGAGACGAAAATATGTTGAAACAAGTCGAGTATATATTATTAATGTTTAAACTTGTTAATTTTTTATTAATTTTTTAAAAATTATATTTGAGTTTAATTTGACAGTTAAGTGAGTCCAACTTGATAAATTTTAATAGGACTGAATACGTACTGAGCTCGAATAACTTCATATTTTACACTTTTTTTTATTACTTATATTAATCAAGTAAGTTCGAACCGAGTGTAGAATATTATCAAACAAAAAAATGTGTTTGAATTTGGTTCTGCGAAGCTAACAATTTGAACTCAAATTAATTTTGAATGATCAATCTCAAATTGGGTATCAAACTTAATTTTTTTTCAGCCCTAGTTCTTGATGGCGTTGAATTCTAAAGCAACTGCCTTAATTTTTTTTATTTTTTACACTCATGTAGAAAATTGGTTTATAAATTGGGTTTTGATTGACTCAAATTTGACCAATTATTAAAGTGGGCTCATTTATTTGAAATATGAAATAAAAATAGATAAACGTAATTTACAATGCGGGTGGATGGTTTTAATATTATGAAGTTCTCAAAATTAATTTCAGGTGATTGAGAAATGCATGCATAAACTAAGCCATTTAAACGCACTTCTATATGTGAATGTAAAAGAATGGTAATGTGAAGAGTCACGTCCCACATTGGAAAGAAAAACAAGTTTGATTTGCTTATAGTGAAATTCACTTTAGTAAGAAGTTATTATGTAAAGCTTCTTATGGTGCACCTTAGTGGACTAAATGAGTTTTAAGTCTTTTGAATAACTTTGAGTTAGCTCAAGGTGCTATAATGATGATGCAAGCCTGAGTCGCGCACGTTGCGCTTGTCACATGGGGCACTTTAGAGGTTCATGTTACACGTACTTAGGGTTGTTGGTGTTGACCGGGTGTGAATGAGTGGACATAGGGATGACAATAGGTCGGGTTCAAACCCGGACCCACAATGAACCCATTATAAACCCGCCCCGCCGGGTCCGGGACGGGTAACATGTTTAGTATTTTTGGACCCGTCCGGATCCATGGCGAGTAACTGATCCAATAGATATCGCCCCGGACCTGAC
The DNA here is from genome assembly GCA_016081115.2 of Rehmannia glutinosa. NCBI lineage: Eukaryota > Viridiplantae > Streptophyta > Magnoliopsida > Lamiales > Orobanchaceae > Rehmannia > Rehmannia glutinosa. Next base: position 81,180,138 of record CM071932.1, read on the forward strand.
TCGCTACATTAAGCTTTTTCTTAGTAGTTTATATTTATTAATTGTTTCCCCCAATTAAACCTTATCAGTCTGACCGACTTGGAAGTATTTCAACAAGATTAGTGACTTTCTTTTTCTTTCTCTCAGGACTCTCTGAAAATTCTCTCTGCTCCCGTCTTTCTTCCTCAAGCTCACTCCGGCAGAGCCTTTTTTGTTAACATCCTTGTATGACCATGGGTTCCCCCAATTTTCCAAGGCCAGTTATTAGAATGTCGGCTAATTAATGTTTTTATTTCCAAAATTGGATATGAGCTTTTGCAGTCTGAACTTTCTTAATTGCAGAAACCTTATCTCAATACTCACGTTGATGGGTTAACCGGGTCTTGAAGCGGGGCGGAGCGAGTCCCGAGTCTTACTTTTTCTTGGCGGGGCGGGTCCCGGATTTGGCCAAACCCGCCCCGTTACCATCCCTCTGTGGACACAACTGCCTAGTCGTCAGAGGTGCATGCTAAGGGTTATGGTCCTTAGCTAGAGGTGCAATCTGGATCTAATGAGGCGTGACCAAAAGACTGTTGGTGTTGACCGAGTGCAAGTGAGTGGAGTGGGCACAACTGTTCACTTGTCATGGGTGCATAATAAGGGCTATGGACCGTAGCAATAGGTGCAATATGGACCGTCGAATCGATCCGGACCAAGTGATGCATCCTATTAAAAGGGGCATTCAAAATTCAATCAGTTAGGACCTTCCAAAATTCATTTTACCCATCCCAATTTTCGAATTCTTTCCTCCATTTTTCATAGTCTCTTTAAAAGAGAATTTAATTCTCGCATCGACTTCATTGTGTCCCATTAATATGCTAATTATAGAAAATCATACACACTTACCAACAGTTCATTCCCTTGAATTATGAATCAAAGGCTTCTCCCGGCTGCCACTATTTAGGACATTTTTAAATCAACTCTATATCCCGTACCACTATACTTTGGAAGAAAGATAAATACTCTCCAATCCAACTCTAAATCTCTCCAAATTTGGTGTAATAAATAGGGATAATTACAAAAATTACCCCTAAAATTTAGGGTAATTACAAAAAAACCCAAATAAGTTTCAAAATTACAAAAAAAAACCTTAAGGTTTAATTCCACCTTAACTTTTTTCCCTTCACAAGAGTTTTTTTTTCCGAAAGCCCCCCTTACATTTATAGAAATAGTACAGCAAACCCCTTAAAATTAAAACATAATCAAACCTCAGAGGTAGTTTTTGTTATTTTGAAACTTTTATGGGTTTTTTTATAATTACCCCAAAATTCAGGGGTAGTTTTTGTAATTATCCCTAATAAATATCCCCACTTTGCCTTCCAAACTTTCTTCTACTTCTAATTTAAATTTTCATTGTATCCTACTTGATTTGAAGCTAACAAATATTATATATATATATATATATATATATATATTTATAGATAACAAATATTTTATATGATAAAAAGATTTCAGTCTAAGTGGGATTTGAGGCTACTGTAAATGCGATAATGAGATAAAATAACTGTTCGAACATTTTATGATAACGAGAGATACCTATAACTTATAAGTATGATCAAGGAAGAATATTATCATGTTTAATTTGTTGCCACATTCCTACCCTTTCTTTTGATCAAAAATAAAAAAAAAAACTGAGGTAAATCTGCCCCCGTAATATTCAAGGCAAAATGTCTTAATAATGCACCAAACGTCGTAGTCTTAGACTCTTAGTACAAACGCAGTTGAAAAAGGTCAAATTATGTATTAATAAAAATGACTTTTTTGTCATTCCCCTGTGGCATGCATAGGTAGGGTTGGAACTAGGGGTGTGACCGAATGAACCATTTCCTTTTGGTAAATCAATAATTCAGTATGTGAATATAATTTATTGAATATTAAATTAATAAATCGGTCGGTTCTATTAATGTTCATTTCTTTAAATTTGGTTTGACGTTTCTGTAATTATTTATAAAAGAAATATTAAAAAATTAAGTATTACATTATAATTGCATTTTTTAAGTATTTATTGTGTTTGATAGGTATAAAAATAATACATATAAAAATATTCAAACATAAATTACATAAAATAAGTAGATATTTATAATTTAACAAGCCCAAAAACTGAAACCATCTGAATATTCAACTTCTATAAAAAAAAAAAAGAAGAGAAAAAACGAATACCAAATTGTACTTTTGATTCGTTTAGGAACTCTAGCACTGTAATAATTAACAAAAACAAAACAACAAGTTTCTTGTGAGACAATGTGAGACCATGAGACGGTGATATTTTTAGTGTAAAAAGTGATACTTATCTAAATACGCTTAAATTAGTGTATTTTGACAAATATCATTACACTAAAAGTATCACAATCTCACGGTCTAACACCGTCTCACATAAGTTTTTGAGGAAAAACAAAACCCGTAAAGACTAAAGTTTGAGAGTAAGATGTTTTCAAATTATATATCATACGCCTCCCAAAAATATGAGAGGATGATGCACTCAAAAAATATATATGTGAGAGGATGATTTTAGTATCGGAAATTGGATGAAATCTTTTATTTCAAAATCATGTTTCATCTCATATTTCATCATATAGATAATTTTCAAGTAAAAATTGTGAATTTTTAATATGGTAAATATTATACATGTGACAATTATTTGTGCGATAGAATAAAAGAAGGAAACACGATTTTGGTATAGTAGATCCATTCAAAAGAATAATTCTTGAAAAACTATCCATTTAAAAAGTAAAATGCTAATTTGAAATTACCTTAAAAAATACACGAGGAATGAAATAGTAACAAGTAGTAGTTGATTGATATCGCCGGCGGGTTAATAATGTTGTACTACAAGATCATAAAAAAAAGTCAAATAGTGGGTGAAGAAAACAAAGGCCACATTAATCAATTTTCATCAGTCCCCAGTCCATTTTATCTTACTACGTTTGACAAATTCGAGGCATCATAATTCATAGGCACATTTTAAATTACGTAGAGATGTTGACAAAGACACTTGTCTTTATCAGCTGTATGGATGAATAGCTACAACATGGAGTAACAAAAACAAATTCTCTTTTAATTGAAAACAATGGGAATCGTTTCTATCATTTTTTTTTTTGTGTGTAAAAATCAAAATAGCAAAAGAAAAGAAAAGGAAAAAGAATGGCCAGTTCGAATATACATCCAATTTAAAACAAGATTTAGATTTTAGACACCGATCAAAAAAAAAAAAAAAGATTTAGATTTTAGAGCATCAAAATTAAGCGATGCTACAGATTGTGTGGAGTACTATTAAGTACAAAGCTAATGATGAATCATTATGCTATCTTTGACCGATTACCCAACAGAAAAACTGCCGAAGGTATTAATTAGCTTGGTCTCACTAAACTTGACTTCTTGCTCATTCCAAACTATGATTTTGCATATCTAATTTCCGGTTATGAAAATACCTCATGATCACCTAAACACCATAATCAAGAAGAACATCTTTAAAATATTTGAGAGCTTATACTTGGTTAAAAAAATCTTATAAACTCACAAAATAAGATGTTAGAGGCTTATAAGATGTTCTTTCAAAAAATTGTGGATTCCCAACTTATTTTCAAAATATGATTTGTTTTAACAACCTCCTTTTATTTTAACCGTTTTAATTACAAAATTGTCATTAAACATCTTATAAGATTCATCGTATTATTTTATCCAAACAACTAAAACGACTTATTTTCAAAATAAGATCTAACATAAATAAACTCTTAAAGCATCTTATAAGATTGATGAGCTTACATCAAGTACCTCTGGAGGCAAGTAACTAGCTCAAAAAGGATACTCTGGCCACATTCCTTTACCAGAAGTTGGAAAATAGAGAATTGTGCCTTGTAGATAGGGGTGAAAACAGGCCAGGCTTGGCGTTGGACAGTCTTGGCCTGGTTTATGTTTTTGGGGCCTAAGCCTGGCTTGTTAAGATAATAGGGTTTTTTTTTCAGCCAAAGACTGGCTTGTTGAAGAAATAAGACTGGTTTGAGCCTATTAGAAGCCTACAAGTCATATATATTATTTTAAAATGTATTATAAAAATTAAATTATTATATAAAATAAATTATATTAATAAAGTATATAAAATATATTATATTTGTTTATTTTATAGGTCATAAATGGCCTATTAGGCCTTCAAGGCCTTTTTAAAAGTTTAGGTCTAACCTATTTACATAAATAGACATACTAAAAGGCCACAGTCTGACCTATTTATTAGATAGGTCAAGTCTAAAGTAGACCAAGTCGTAGTCCACTGTTGGATAGTCTGGCCTATTTCGATCTCTAACCGTAGATAACTCGAGAGCCTCAGTTGAACACGCAGTATCCTGTGTGTATTGGATTATAGCCATTTTCTGTTCATGCCAAGAAAAATAAAAAAAAAAAAAAGAAATAATAATAATAATATAAGTAGGCACACACGGACCCCACAAAAGCACAAGTGTGTGAAAACCACATCTGAAATATCAGAAGAAAATAATTTACAAGAGTTCGTGACCGAAAATTGTTTTAAGATTGCTGATGAAAATGTACCTCAAAGTCAACAAATGCAACATGGTGCTCCATAGGTGCTTTGCATCTTCAGTTTTAAAATTCCACGGCACCGATAGAAGGTCAAAAAAGGTAAAGAATATAGAATTATAATGTCTTTCTATTTGAAAAATGGGCGTAGAAGAGACTTCCAGAGGCCTAGAAAATAGTTGCATTAGCTCTTCCTCTGAGCAGGTTAGGACCAAGATTAGCCACGAGAGTGTTGGACATGGACTATTTTTCTGCATCTATTGTGATTTGTGAGTAAAGTATAACTCAATGTTTAAACCGACGTGGCCAGTTCGACTAGCCCATCCGCTTCAATCATAAAAAACTAAAATTTCATAAACGTTGAATTCTCAAATGTAATAACTCAAATAGACACACAAAATTTCATATGCATATGTATCCAATTGAGTATCGTCCATGATACGTATCTAGAACGAGTACGTTATCCTTACAACAAGATTTATTTGGTCACAAATACGGTACGAAAATACTATTGCTTAAACATGTCACTTTTAAGCTATCTCACATTGATTAATTAGAGGAAGAAAGCTTATTTATAAATCTAATGAGCTACTCTCCCTATCACCAATTGATTTTAGGATGAAACCTCACTTGGTAAGCTTGAGTTCTCTCCTCGTATTGGATAAGCTTCACGATTTGGGTTGTATCAAGTCCCCCAAATTTAACAACTATAACTTACACGAGCAAGTCAACCTTGAATTAGACTAACTAGCTAGAGCCTCAAACAAGATCAATAAATACCAGTTCGACCAGTAACATAGAATTAACTAGCTATATAGATAATTGAATAGAACAATAACTCATATATAAGAAATACACAAATTAAAGTAGAGTGAGTTGGCTTGGTTCCAGTAACCAAAGCCAGGAAATTCAGGTTAAACAACGTATGTTAGTTAAGTCTGTTTTTAAATTCAGGGGTTGGTAAGGTCTCGCACATGAACGTACTCAATATGAGGGAGAACTGAGGTCACCAAGTGAGGTTTCATCAAGTGCAGGGGCCAGCTCGCCTAAGTACTCCTTGCCCAAAAACTTTTTCCCTTAGTTCAACTATTTTTCTCCTTTAAAAAATATATATATAAATTTTTATTTTATTTTTTTCCATAAAAAAAACGAGACAAAAAAAAAATTGGGGTGTGCCGAGGATCGGGGAAGCCGCTTTGGCTACACCTTTGATCAAGTGATGTTTCATTGTTAAACCAATTGATGATAGAAATAGTGGCTCCCTTTGATTATTTACAAGACTCTCTTTCCCCTAATTAATTATGGGACAAGTCACAAGTGAACTATTTCATTATTTCAACAGTCTCCATGCATTTCTTCTTCATAAATTCAAGCTAGGAATACATATAAAATGCATAGTAAAATTACGTGGATATACCTGATTGTCAGATCTGGTGGCATCCAGGGAACTCATGAAAGAGATTGCATACTTCTCGAGGCTTCACATCCTCGGAGAGACCAGCGACGAAAAGCGTACGAACCTGATCTGGGGAAACGTAGGCGACGAATTGGGGTTGACATGTATCGGCTGAGCCACCGCGGTCGGCGGCTGATGAGCAGTCTCCGGAGGCGGCGGAGGTGACTGCGGAAGCTGTAAGGCCGTCCATGGACGGAATAATTTGATGGATGGTCGACGTCGACGTGCCCTAACTGTCGGAGACGGAGACCGTTTTCGTCTGAAGTGGAGGGAAACAATTTTTCTACTTTGGGCCCATTAGGATAAAGGCCCAATTCAACGAAACTTTTAAACATGAACGATGGGCCAATATGTTTTTTCTCTTTTTTTAAGTTGGGAGGGGGTCAGAGTTGAAGAGATAAATCCTTTTTTTTTTTTTTTGAAGATTTGAAGAGATAAATCTTAAAAAAACTGAAAGACTCATGTTCAAACACTTATTAACACCAAATGGTAAGCGATATGTCTTTTCATTGAGCTACATGCCTGCATTCTTAGTTACCTTCTTGAAAATAACCTATATGCCCATCTTATTTTATTAGTACTTAGTAGTAACCTCATTAAGTTACCTTCTTTTATCCAACCTCTCAGCAAAACAATAACTTTTATAATTTAAAATAAATTAATCTTGTACTTTTCATCAATATATGCATCATGGATTGTTTGGTCATGTTATTCAAAATAAATAGTTAAAACTGCATTTGGTTTGATGGATTTGGATTTGAGGGGTGGGTTTGTGGAGAGAATTTTAAATGACTCCAATTGAGATTGATGTGATATCCACCACAATGAGTCAATGCTACAAAAAATAACTCAAATTAGGAGCTAAGGATTTGAAATCCATTGTAAAATAATATCCTCCAAACAACCTCAATGAATTTGTTATTATGAATTTGCATCAATCCAAATTAGGGATCATACGACAATTTAGTGCAATCTTAGTCAAGAATTAATCACAAGTTATGTGTCATCAGCTTAGACCTCAACCACGAGTGTATTTTGCAATTTTCCGTAGTATTTAGGACATTTCACATGCAATAAGTGGTGTAATAAGAGGGTAGAAATAAACCTTTATCTTAATGGTATTTAGCATTGCACATGCAACAAGGATGCTAGTAAGAGTATCGAATCAAATATTGATCTATTTTGTAGACATATTCTTTCAGGTTAATATCTCTGCACCAATATCAGACGGAAATATTCCAAAATCTCTAAATAATAAATAAAAAGATATTAGATGCAAATGTTATCAATTGGCAAAAGTTGGTGCCAATGTCATTTTTACAACTTCAAAGACAGCATAAAAAAACAATCATCTACTATCATTTTCCACAGTCAGCAGAACTATAACTTCTAGCAACTGATTAGCCACTTAACCAGATTGGGGATCTTAATGCAACCTTGCACGTCCACTCTTCGCTAAAACACACACGAACAAGCAACTGTCGTGCAATCCACTGTGCTACTCAAAACTATTTTGTTCAAAGAGAATATACTTTTCACAAATAACTTTTCATGAAACAATAATCAGAAAACAGGAAACAAATTTTGTTTTTGTACTCAGACAAGAGATGGATACTGTTTGGCCTGGTTCCGAACCCTCCTCTTGTACTCGACTGCATCCTGCATTCATTACAATAGTTTCATGTGTGAATGTGTAGCAATTGGATATCAATTTTGAAACTAGCCTTTTTATCGATTACAAAAACCTATAAGCAGCTTTACCCTCAGTTCTCAACCATTAACAAAAAAAACCTACCAACTGCATTTTGTCATTTTCTCCTCGTACTAGAAGGGGTAGACTTTATAATGACATTGATCTTACAAATACATATGCAATATTGTGATTTGAAATACTGAAGAATGTTGTGTACAAGGGACACCCCTGGATAAGGACCATGCACATGGAGACTAACAAATTACAAACTATAAGCAATACGCGAAGGGAAATTCCTTTTAAAACCAAAAACAATAAAACTGTTAATAGGATTCCTATATGAACAAGCAATAACCACATAATTGGCCTATGCACATGAAGACCAACAAATGCAAGATAAGCAAAATGACAAAAACAAAACTGATGTTATGATGATTTCTAATTCCTAAAAATACAAACGCTGGGTTCAATCTTCAATGATGGACAAGTTCTATTACCTGTATAAAGAGATGGTATCCCTCCGTTTGAGCTGGATCGGCAGGATTTGGCTGATCCAGCAAATCCTGGATGCCCACCAAAATCTGCTTTACTGTAATTGCTGGGCGCCACCCCTATGATCCAAGACAGAGTGAAAATAAAGATTTGTATTACAAATGAGCAGTAACATATGATTGGAGCAGCACGAATGCACTTACACTATCTTCATTGAGGATTGACAGACAAACAGTTCCAGATGGGTACACATTAGGATGGAAAAAACCTTGTGGGAATTTACACTTGGGCGGTTTGCTTGGATAGTCTTCACTAAAGTGCATCGTGAGCGGGTAATAACCACCCTCCCAATCAGTCTGCAAAACCACGCACGTGCTAGCCAAAATAAGAAAGAAACTGTGATAATGATAGTGTAAACAGCAAATTGTGACAATGATACTGTACCAATCCATATTTAAATTCTAAGAATCAATTTAAAACTCAACTAGTGAGAACTAGTCATTGCTAGGTTAGGCAAATTTTTAGATCTCAAGCATTTGATATGTTGAAGCACACTGCTGAGACTCAGTGGATTTTTTTATTAAAAAATTTGGGCACTACAATAAATAGAACTGGATATATTCCCCAGCTTAGACTTGAAGAATTGAAAAAAAATAAAAAAATTCCATGCCCTTATCAAAGTGATGGATGCTAAAAAAAGCACTCATCTGCATTCATAATTTCATATTAGCTATGAATAAAAGAAAAAGTGAGGCTAAGAAAAATCACAACAATGTTCTCATAGTACATCACAATTATTACACAAACCAAACTAATATAAAGATATGCACAAGCAGCAAAACAAGCAATCCAATAATGATATTCCTATCTTCGATATAGTGGTGAAAAAACAGAGAGGTGGGGATGGGGCCGAATATAATTTCTCCTACCCTCCCCACTATGACCTGCTGATAACTTGAAATGCCATTAATAACTCTTATATCTGTCTGTACTGCAACAGCCTTTAGCAATTGAAATCGGTCATTCAGGAACATAAACCTCATTCAAAAAAACACTCATCTAGTGAGCATGGTAAGAAGAAAAAGGAAAAAAGAAAGACAGAGAGAGAGTATTTTACGCAAGAACAAGCCTAGGTGCCAGTTCGTCAGACGAATGCTGGTAAACATAAATTGTTCCTTAAGACAGCTTCTTAACCTGATGATAATGACCCTGAGTTTTGCAAACGTTCATTATTCCATTATCAATGTTATGCAACATCCCACTGGCCACTAGTAACCAGAGAACATAATATTTAAACCTAGAAATAACAGCCAAAGACTGCTTCAACAATTAAATAAAGATACTAAGCCTCACAAGAGCTGTAACTCATTCTTTGTTTTCAAATTATGAGATATGAGCCTTCTAAATGAGCTAAGAAACTAGAAAGTGTTCATCCTAGATATGTGAACAGTCAATTTACCAATCAACAATTCTAAATTAGTTCAACCACTAAGCAAACCAAAGTCGAAACAAAACCAACATATTGCATTCTTACAGCAAGATGTGCGTGGAACAATTTACACTACTACCATTCCAAAAGAATCAAATTTTATACAATGAATATGCCAATAAGCAAAACTAAATCCATGCTGCAACACCGCAAAGTAAACTAAATCCCCTGGACTTAGAGACATGCTCGGGAATTATCTTGCTACAACAAGATAAGTAGATAATCACATCAATCAAAAGACTCCTAGAAACATCACTACCATTTCTTTTGGTGGCTTGAATGCTACAGTAACTATGTCGGAAAAGATATTGAACAATTAGCAAGTCGCCTGTGACGATTAAACTACTGATATGTCTATAACATCAGCTTCAAGCAACTGGCACATAAAACTATTTATCTTTTCAAAAGCAAACGTAAAAATTCTAAAGAAACGTCAACTTTTTATCTAATCAAAACCCGCTCAAATTGCATTTTGAGAAAACCATTTAAGAACTCAAAATAAGTATGGCCAGTAATATTGTGAGATACTTACCCCGGCCTTACCAGGGATAGTGCAGTTCCACACCATCAAATTCACTGTACCATCAGGCAAGGTCTCCGGTTTAGCCACAAAACCCTTAAAAAAACAACCAAAAAAGCATTAACTTATAATCCATCAACATAAGCAATACGAAACAGAAACAGAAACAGAATAGGAATTAAACCACCAAAAAAAAATAGAAATTGCTAAAAAGAGATCGAACATGGGGATGATTCTTCCGCCAGGCTTTGCGTTCCTCCGCGAGCCGTCCACGCGCAATTCCCCCAGACATTCTTATCAAAAAGTCTCTCTCTCTCGCTCTCTCCAATATCAGCAGCGCTTTGGAGGTTACTCGGGTTTTGGTTTTTAAATGCAGAGAGAGAAGTAGAGGGGAAACGGAATTCTTTTTTGCTTCTCTTATTTCGATTTTTACCCCTTTTTCAATGGCTGGATGGATATGAAGCGAATAGACGGTTCGGATTGAATCTCGTAAGGATTGGGGAATGAAATAAGATATTGAAAATTAATGCTGAAAGCGTTGGATTATGCTGCATCTTTTTTCCTGGGTGTTTTAAAGTGCGATTTTCCGTATTTCAGATTCTAGCGTGAAAAGCACGCCACTAGTAGCTGTGGGTGCCCTCACGGGGAAAACGCGTTGTTGTTACAAGTTGCAAAATAGCTTCCCAGTGAAACGCACTTTTTTGTCATGGGAAAGAAACCGAGTAATTTCACCACTTTGGGCAATACCGCGATAGTCTGTTAGTTTAACTCTTAGATAGGGGTGTAAAAGAAGCGAATCATTTTGATTCGATTCAGCATTCAAATTTGTATATTGTCGAATTCGAAAAATCAGAATATGAGTCCAAATAAGAATAATTATTCAGATTCGTATATTATGCGTACGAATATGAATATCATTATATTTGATTCGAGTATTCGAAAGAATATTCGCTTATTTTATATATGTTTATATTTATATACATCACTAATATATAATTTTTATGTATATAAGTATATATTTATTTATGTATATTATTAATGTATAATAAACCATATATTCACTTATAAAATGTCCAAACTAATAAGTACATATATCGTAGTATATTCTTGATGGACTCGGTAATAGACTCTTTTTTTGTTGATATATTTGGCTATTAATATGTTGTTGACGTATTTAATAATTTATTGTTTCAAATTAATCAAATATCGCGGGAAAAAATATAAATATGTGTTAGGAATTTCGAATGTGAATATTCGAATTGATTCGTATATGCTCGAATATATTTTCAAATAAGAATAATAATCCATTTTTGTAAACAACAAAAGAATATGAATAAGAATATTCACTAAATAAGTCGAATAAGAATAAAATATCTTGATATTTGACTCGATTCGATTCATTTACACCCCTAGTCTTAAGTGCTTAAATAATTATCTTGGTATTTCTAATTTTACTTTTATTTGACTTTTGTATGAAAAATAAAAATAGCATTTGAAAAAGATCGAAATCATTAAAATATTCCCTCCTTATTTAGAACCTAACCTCACTTATTAAGTTGGAGAGAGAGAGAGAGAGAGTAAATCAAAACAAATTTCATTTATTATTTCTATCAAAAGTGTATGTTTTGGAGCACTTTTGTGAAAAGCCATTAAAAAAGGATTTCTAAATAAGTGAATTTCCAAAAAGACACCAATCTTTAACTTCTCTAAAATGGATTTTTTGGAGCGGTGATGTATCTAAATGTCCATTCTAAATTAATCACTAAATAACTGTTATTATAGAAAATGAACTTTTAAATCCCAAATTCCATTTGAAAAGTATGTTCCCAAACAAGCTGAAAGTAAGTGGAAGTCGGGCCGCTCAGAAAATTTGTATCTTTGAGCATACCATTTGAAAAAGAAAAAAATATATACCATTAAAAGGATTGAGATTTCATATTACATGTTCCTATTCACTCCATATCCTATTGTGGTTGATGAATGTCAAGTGTATGAGATGGTGTAATCATTGTAGTTGTTATTCATCCAACCAAGTGTAATAGAGATTATAGAACATAAACATTTCCCCATTAAACAGGCTTACATAGCTTGGGCTGCTCTTTAGGTGTGCAATGTTTGGGCTCTAGCCTCTAAATAATGATTATGGACCCAATGTGCAATGTCAACAACAATTTATGGACACATCTAACAATCTAATTACAATCTCCTAATGGTCATTTTACTTAAATGATAACATAGTTACGTCTTGTCTTTTGACAAGTTTGCTCTCGTCTTGTTTCTAATTAACAAGTATCTTTGTTTTTTTTTGGTGATATCTATTGCTTTGGTCTTTTGTTATCAGATTCTGTTTTTCCTATTTCATTGCCACCTTTTCGTTCAATGGATATGTCGAATAAAAATCCAGCAAGAGGAAGAAGGAGGTCTTCTCCTTGATAGTGCTGAAGATGGGGTTCAAATGCAGGGGATCTTCGTTGGCGTTTAGTTGGTCGATTTCTCTCATCGATAGGTGATTTTTCCATCAATGAAAAATATGTTGGCCTCCATTTGGGGACCAGTGAAAGGCGTTTTCATCAGGGATTTAGGTCCAAATCTGTTTTCATTCCAACTTTTCCATGAATTGGACATCTCAATAATTGAGACAAATGGGCCGTGGATTTTCGACAATCTCTTATTGATCACTAAAAGGTTACATGTTGGAGAACAACCAACAAAATTTCCATTGTTCCACGTGGAATTTTGGGTCCAGGTGTATGATCTTCCGTTTGGTTTTATGACGGAGAAGGTGGGAAAGAGTATTGGCAATTTTATTGGTTCCTATGTAGATTCGGATCAGCATAGCTTTACGGGGGTTTGGCAAAATTATATGCAGATTAGGGTCGCTTTTGATGTTCGTACACCTCTCAAAAGACGTATGAAATTAAAAAGCTCTGGAGGTGTTTGGGTTTGGATTCATTTTAAATATGAGAGGCTCCCAACATTCTGCTTCTTTTGTGGTTTTCTTGGGCATTCAAACAAATTTTGTGCAAGGTTATTCAGTTCATCTTCTACTAATTCCGATCGTGCGTATGGGTCTGGCTGCGTGCCCCTACCCGAAAGCATCAATCTCAGGTGGGTGGTAAGTGGCTACGATCCTCTTTCCCAGGGCATGATTCCGATCAACAAGACGGTGGGATGGGTGACGGAGTAGGCGGTTATTGTTCTATGCATTCAACTGCTAATCATACTCCTAGTTTTCAGGAGGACGGTTATACTATTTGTATGGATAAGAATCATTTGCATGGGAATCACACTAATCGAGAAACGGTTACTGGTGGTTTTGATGGAGAAAATTCTGGGACAGTTATACTAAGAATTGAGCATGTTTTAACTGGTCCTTTGAGGGATATTTCGCATATGGTTGTGATGGAAAAAGGTAAGGAGTTACAAAATTCAGATAATAAACGGCGTCGTATTGATGAGAAGTATTGTGCTACAACTTCAGTTAAGGATATTAATGCAACTTCTGTGAAAGATACTCAAATGGACATGAACCAAAAACACTTGTTAGCGGTGGGCTCTGGTCTCCAGGCCCACCGAGATCAATGAGTACCATAAGTTGGAACTGTCGTGGGCTTGGTAACCCACGAACAATTCAAGTTTTATTGGACCTAGTCCAATTGAAAAAGCCATCGTTTATTTTTCTTATTGAAACTATGACTCATAAAGACAAACTAGAACCTTTTCGAGTAAAATTGGGTTTTGAAGGTTTATTGGTTGTTAGTAGCGTGGGACATGGAGAATGTATTGCTCTTTTTTGGAAGAAGAAGAATATGGCCCAGTTGTTGAGCTTTTCTTCAAACCATATTGATGTCTCTATTCATTTGGAAAATATGTTGGCTTATAGGATGACAGGATTTTATGGCTTTCCGGAAAGAAGCCGTAGAAGTCTCTCTTGGAATTTTCTTCAACATCTAATCACCCAATCTAATCTTTCCTGCTGTTGTATATGAGATTTTAATGATCTCTTGTCAGTTTCGGAAAAGAAGGGCAGATGTGATCATCCGTCAACGTTTCTCGCTGGATTTCGTTCTACTATGGATGACTGTAGCTTATTGGATTTGGGCATGCTTGGTTATCCATTCACTTAGGAAAGAGGTAGGGAGACTGAAAATTGGGTTGAAAAGAGACTTGATAGATGCCTGGCTACTCAGACATGGTGCAGTATTTTTCCAAACAATAAAATTTAGAATCTTGAAGATCTCCTATATCCCAATACTCTGAAAAAATAAAAATTGCTTCAAGTAATAGAAATATATTAAATAATATTAATAAACGCATATATAAAATGAATATATATAAAAAAAATCACTAACCAGCATTTGAAGGATTGAATAATTCACTGAGATCAATCTCAGTTATGTTAAAACCAAAAGTTTCATCGGTTGTCGGTTCATTTGAAGTCACATGAGCTGTTTGGTTCATCTTTCGTGAGATCAATTATTACGACTTCTTTTCAAGTCATCAAAGAGTTTGAACCGGATACACCATAATTATATAAGCCATGATTGATGATATTTCTTCCAGATAATAATCGTGAGCCAGAAACTGTAATAATAAATTTTAAATATTATTATCTAACTAATGAATACAAAAGTATATTTTATTTTATATAAAAAATAAAAAAATATTACTGAAAATACCATTTGTGAAATCGCTAAGCGGACTATTGGAAAATGGATGAACAATTGCACTTGATGAGCCGTTTTCAGAAGACGTCCTTCACGATGGTGTTATATTTCTGTAAAAAAATTTAAAAATATAAATATAATAAAACGATTATATAGTAAATTCAAAAAAATATATATATATATATATAATAATTATTAAATAATATATTACGGAATATATATTTTATTACATTCAACTTCTTTTAACAATAATAATAAAATGGTTATATTTAAAATAAAGTTATAATAATATAATATAACAAATATTAGTGTTATTATATTAAAAATATATATAATAAATAAAGTAACATACCACTTAAAAATTAATAATATTAAAGATGTATTTAAATAATATGATAACCGTAATATTGATAATAATATATTTAATATTAATATATTAAATATATCTATATATATAAATAATATATAATACAAAAAACATAATTATTATCAAATTGCATATTTAATAATAATAATAATAATGATGATAATAGTTACAATAATAACGGAAATTATTAATTAATTATATTAAATATTTTAATTAAATCATATTATTAAGAAAAAAAAACAAAGAAAGTAATTAATAAAAATAAAAATTAAAGCCCAAATCTATACATATATAGAGCCCATTAGTAAATTTTAATTTATTTTTTAATCCAAGCCCAATTGAAATATTGGTTTCCCAAAAAATCAGCCTAAAGCCCAAATCTAGAACCTTCTATCAGACTCAGTTTACAAAATAAACGATCAGAATTTTGACACATGGCAACATGGACGGCTGAAATTAACACACGATGCATGAGGTGTGGATTAGGGTTTCATTTTGTCAGATGAAACATTTCACCCCTATCCCTATCCTCTCTCAAACTCTCGAATTTTTTCTCTCTCTATCCCTATCCTCTCTCTCTCTCTCAAACTCTCCGATTTCTATTTTCTCTCTCTATCCCTATCCTCACATCTATGAGTTACATTTTCTCTGTAATTTCCATCTGTTCAGATGATTTTCGCACTGCTTTCGAATGAAAAAAAAACATCTTCTGTTTAGATTTAACATTTCGATCGAAATAGATTTTGTTTTTTTTAAAAAAAAATTTACAAACTTTCAAAAAAACCTAGGGTTTCTGAAGAGAAAAGTCGGAATTTTTTTTTGAAAATCTGAATTTTTTTAAGATGTTCGTTATACTTTACGATTTCTTCAAGATTTTTGTGTTTTATGTTAGGTTTTGAATGGTTCTGGGTTATATTTCCAAGAGTTCCAGAAATTCATTTTGTTTTTGTATTTTTTTTTGTATTTGAAGAAGAATCACAGATGTGTGTTTATTCTTCATAGCGGCCGATTTGTTTTTCATTTTAAAATTAACAAAGTCATTTTTTGATTTTACCGTTAAATGACCTATTTTCTGTCTAAAATTTTGGTAGATCTAGGGTTTTGAAAAATTAGAAAACCCTAGATCGAAATTTCTTATGGTGGAAATGGGGTTTAAAATTCTTCCACTGCTTCATTTTTTGGAACAATTTATATCAGTATCTTTCTTTTAATTAACAGATACAAAAAAAATTCGATTGTTTTGTTTTAATTTTTCGTACATTTTTTAAGGTGTAAGAAAGACTCTCTGTTTACATTGATTTTAACGGTGAAAAAGGGTTTTTCGGAAGAAAAAAAAACCAGTGTCTTTCTTGTCTTAAACGATTTCATTTTTTGGAAAAATGGTTGTCTGTAAATCAGAAACCCTAAAGCTATTTTTGAGATGGTGAAAATGAATTTTTAAACGATTATATTTTTAGTATTCATTGATATGAGGCGAGTGATTTTTTTTAAATATTAATAGATAATAAAAAAGAGTTTTTGATATTTTACTAATTTTTTTTATTATTTTTCATAACTCTAATTGAAGATGGTGTTTGATAGTTTAATGGTAGAACAGGGTTTTTTTACAAATCTATTTTTCTGGAATCGAAATGTGGATTTTTTTAAGAAAATGGTGTGTTGTTCAAAAACACCATGTTCTACCATTTAGGGTGTTTGTAAAAGTAGGTCTTATACCAGTGAATACTATATGTATGTTGCATGTTTGATGCTCAGAACCTTGAGGTTCCGGGTAAAAAGGTGAAGATGCAGTTGTACATTCGGAACATGTATAGATCCAAAACAACTTGACCCTACAACACGATTGTAGTGGAATCCTGTTGTTTGTGTTTTGTCGTTCATTTATAAAAATTTGTTGTTCTGAAATCCAAAAGTTGAATCTCTGGAGAAAATATAGAGAAATCCAGAACATAGAGTACGAAAAAAGATAAGTATTTCAAATTTTCTTTATTGTTTTCGGTTTATTGAAATGTTTCTTTGATTGATATTTGTTTAAAATTTTACTGAAATGGTTCATTGATGTTTAACAGACTTTATGCATTTTAATAAGATCATTGCTAACTGATTTTTTATGAAAAAATACTATTACAGGTTACATGATAATCAATGGTGGTGATAACAAACTTCAATAACAGAAGTTTGAAAAGATAAGTATTCAATCTTGATATTTTTTTTTGGTTAAATAATTTTTATAAAAACGATCAACTAACTATATTTTTTTTAATTGATGCAGGTTATAACTATGTGATTAATCAAACAAAAACAAACATATGCTCCTGGAAATCAGCATCGAAAGATAAGTTTTTACATTTTATTTACACAATATGAATACATAAATTTAGGAAATATACAAAAAAGAACAAACATGAATGATATTTATAAAACTAATATGCAAAAGAAACAGAATTACATTTTTAAATATAAGAAACAGAAAACACATATCACCTTGTTCGTCTACGCTTGAAATTTTTCTTTTTCTGCTAATTATATTGTGACCCGAAAGCTTTCTCATTGTGGTGATGCACCAGTGTGAAGTGTGTAGCTCTTTTTTGATTCAAGTCTGTTTTGAATTTTTGCTAAGATGGACAGTGATATAATATTGTGCTACGTTCTGAGAAGTGAGAACTACTTATACATTGAAAAATTATGTGTTTTTGGTATGTCAATCGAATTAAATAAATTTATATATATTATATTATTGAAACCGATTTTATAAGATATATATACTGAAAAATAATTAGAATAAGGTTTGACTTGACAATTAAATTAGGCATGTGAATTATTGGAGATATAATCCTATTTTAAATTGTCAAAATAAAAAAGAAAACGTATAAAATAAAATATAAGATACCTATTTCCATACATACTAAATCTTTCTTTCGAAAAATTAATCTTTTTTATTTCAATAAATTTACATATATAGATAATTAGGATTTTTTAAAATAAATAGAAAACTATTATAAAAAAGTTGCATCAGAATATCAGATGTATGTTTTATATAAAAAAAATGAAGTCAGATTTTCATAATATATTTTTACAAATTAAAATTGTACATATAAATTCATCTTTTTGTGTAAATTTAAATCTGTGTTATATGTTGTAAGCTGAATTTAGTTTTTTTGATTCTGAAAAAAAAAATATTTACAGAATTTTGATTATAATGAAATGTATTGTGTTTGTCCAATTTGTTTAGGACAGGAATCCTATTCCGTAAGACGGATCCCCCAGCCCGACCCGCGCCCCAGTCCCAGCTCCAACCCAACGCCCACCCCACCACCAGCCACACTCTTTTTTAAAAAAAAAATCTACTCCAACGCGGAATTGAACTCACGACCTTAATAGACTTAAAGTGGTGTTCTACCACTACACCACTAGTACTTATTGTGCAATTTTAGTATAATAATTTATATAAACCAATTCATAAATACGCCTGGTAATTAAAAAAAATTAAAAATACCTATAAATGTAAAGGCTAAGAATCGAACCCAAGTCTATTAAAAAATCTTGATACATTATCTCAATAAATGGATACTTATAAAAGTGTTACTTTAACTACATCATATTTAGTTTTTATTTTTCCTCTTTTTTTGTTCCTAGTTTTAACTGTATTAAGAAATATGATACTTTATCTCAACAAATAGATACTTTTATTTATAAAATGGTTACTTTAACTATATCATATTTATTTTTTATTTTTTCTTCTTTCCTTCATTTCTAATTTGTGACTATATTAAAAAAACATGATACTTTATATCACGAAGGAAAAATAAATAAGACAGAGCTAAAGTAACACTTTTATGAGTAAAAGTATCATTTTTTGAGATAAAGTATCATGTTTTGTAAATAAATCACGAAGTATGAATTCAGTACAGTGAAAAAAGAAAAATAAATATGACAGAGTTAAAAGTACCACTTTTATGAGTAAAAGTATCCATTTTTTGGGATAAAGTATCATGTTTTATTAATACAGTCGCATATTAGAAAATCATTAGATTGAAGTATCACAAATGTATCATATTTAACATCAAAAGTATCACTATTTCCAGCACAAGTATTAGTTTTTCAATGGCAAAAAACATTAGCTATGAGACTAGAATGAGTACATCAAAAAAATTTATTTTTTGAATAATGTTCACCTTAAAACTATCATATTTCTTACTCAAAAGTATCACTATTTTCGGATAAAGTATACTTTTTATTCAGAGAATTTAAAATTTTAAAATGCCATTGTCCATCATAAAAGTATCATATTTAATATCAAATGTATCACTATTTCCAGCATAAGTATCAGTTTTTCAATGTAAAAAACATTAGCTATGAGACTAGAATGAGTATATCAAAAAATCTTATTTTTTGAATATGTAAAAATTAAAATATCAATGTTCACCTTAAAAGTATCATATTTATTACTCAAAAGTATCACTATTTTCGGATAACGTATCATTCCTATTCAGAGAATTTAAATTTTTAAAATGAAGGGATGATAATGAAGCTTTATATTCATGGTTATACTCATGGTTATAGTAAATATGCATAATAAGCACCAATGGTCTAGTGGTAAAATAGCACTTTAGCCTCCAGAACTTTGCAGGTTCAATTCCCCACAAGCGCGCGGATTTTTTTTTTTTTAAATATAACGGGTGGGTGGGGGGCGCCGGGTGATGGGTGGGTGGGTCGGGTCGCGGTAGGATCCGTCTTACGGAATAGGATCCGTAGGACGGTCCTATACAAGTTTTTGCCTTGTTAAAATTTTGTTCACCTTTGTTATGATATATCCATGTTTCTGTTGTATTTTTTTCATTTACAGAATTTGCATTATTATAATAATAATATAAAGAAAAATCTTAGTAAAAAAACACTTGACCATACACTAAAAGTGTACTGGAATCCTGTTGGTTCAAACTGTTCCCTTTGTATAAAATGTTATATTTTATAACTGTCTAAAAAATAATAGATTTGTTTAATTATTGTAAAGTTGAAGATTATTTAGGCTTGTTGATGTCTTATGGAGGTGTGATTATTCTTTTGAAGTATTATGAATGGTTCTATATTATACCACTTGACCCTACAACACGATTGTAGTGGAATTCTGTTGGTTAAAATGTTTGAATGTGATTTTAGTTAATTTTACAGAATGGTACGATATTTTTGTGCAATTAGTTGTAGTTAGTTAGTTATAAATAGTTCAGATAGTTGAAAGCAAAAATTTTATTATATTTAAATTACATTAATTAATTTTAAGATTTATAATTAAAAAGTATTTTACAAAAAAAAAAACAATTACAAAAAATAATTAAGAATATAATTATGCTCGGTGTATTATTATAATCTGTAATTTAAAAATTCAGAAGCAATGTAAAAACTAATTATTCAGACTAATTGATATAAAAAACAATCGAAATTCATATATATAAATGCCAAATTAATATTCATAGTTGGGTAACAAACCCAATAAACAAAAAACAAATACTACTTGCAAAATCATAAAAAGAAAAACAATCACCCAAATGAAACTCTCCTAATAAACTACTTAGCAAAAACTATTAGAAACTTATAAAAACATTGTCCAAAAACTATCTAAATCAATTTCCATCTCTCTTCTCATCTTCAATTTTTATGACACTTTTCAACTTCATTGACGTTGTTGATGAAGAAAAATCCTCATTCAATCTATGTTTGCAAAGAGGAGATTCAGACGTAGAGGACCTCTTTTTAAATTCTTGAATGGGGTATTCACCTCGGATTCCGAGGAAGATTCCTCCTACAAAAAAATAGTGGATTATAAGTAAATATGATTTTTTTTTTGATAATTTCAAAAAAAAAATTAAAATGTTTAAGAAATAAAACCTTATCATCACAACATCATCCGATTGGAGCCTCGACAAAAAATCAGATTCATGTACATCCAAAGTAAATTTAAAAATATTTAATTATTTGTCAATAGAAAAAAAATATAAAAAAACAATTAATTACCTGACTCTCAAGATTGATAACTCCATACTTCCAGATTAAATCCGGATCAACCGACATCTTAAAAACAGAAAAAATTCCGGAATAATTATGTTTCTGCTCGGATTTTATATAAACTTTAAAAAGAAATTTTTTATTAATGAAACACGATAGCTCCAGGGGTAAATCCTCGCCTCCACGCTACAATGTTGTTAAAAAAATATTAAAATTTAACAAATTTTAAAATTGAGGTTCGAAAATATATAAATTATTAAAAAAATATTTAAATAATACCTCAAGATGCTCCTTCCTTAAATCTGCACATGACTTTCCGATTAATTTTTCCAAGTCCCTATCCCAACAAAGCAAGGTTGCGCTAGTGGATTCATCAACAACTTGTACAGGTGCCATGTACCTATTCAAGAAATAAATCGGAAAAAAAAATTAATAACAGAAACAATATTAAAATAAATATAACATAAGTATGAATTAACTAATATTAAAATGTTACCTCAAAATTCCAGTTTCAAACAATGAGTCACACTTTCCACAAAAGAAATTTTCAGCGGCTGGATGCATTTTTTTGGTACAATTAGTGCAAGCAAGGTACCACCATTCATCCGAAATAGATACCACTCTTGCACAAATCCAAAAACTGCCACTCTACATATATATTTTATTAATAAATTAGAACATAAATAATTAAATAATAAATATTGACTATTTTATTAGATGATGTAATTAAAGATATTAAATAAAATATTTACCTTCTGACTATCATACAAATAATCAAAGTTTTCACGGATGCATCCGGAGCTTCAAGCTCTTCTCGGGCTGAAGGCAAACTCACGTGACTAATGGAATACGTCGGATTGTTGCTACTCATAATCCTATTTTAGATATAAAAAAAAGTGTGAACCAACATAATATATGTATTAATAAATCAGAAATCTGAAAATATTAAAACAAATACTACATTTTCTTGAATTCTTCAATCTCTTGCACTTTTTCATTCACAAGTAATTTTGTGATATGAAAGTTGTTAGATACCTTGACTTGATCTATTAAATAATCAAAAAATATAATAATATTACATTTCAATATCAAATAAAGTAATAAAAAAATATTAAATAATAAAATATTAATAAAAAATTTACATAAACAGAATAAAAAATAGTACTTACAACATTTGAAAAAATTTGCACGACCCATTTGTAGAATAATAACCACCGGTTCAAAAAGTTGATGCTCCAAGTGGGGCATAATTTGTTCAGCGTAGTTCTCCCAAAGCATGCATGTAAGCCGATTGCACCTGCAAATATAAATTTATTAAATATAGCCATAGAAACATAATTTAATAAATTGAATTGGTTATAATATCATATATATTATCTTACTCAAGATCCTCCAACATTAAATCCAAAAACCTTGTAAAACGACCGTTTATGTCCTTGTTTTGGGCAGAATGCATTGAAACAACCTTACTAAAAATATCTACAAAAGACAAAATTGAATCATTAGTACAGAAAATGAATTTAAAAAATATTTGTAATAATATAAGAATTTCGAACATACCAATCAACATTGTGTCGTCCACTTTCTCCTTGTCGGCCAGTTCAGTAAATTTTTTAAAATTATACATGAACCTCGAGAAAGTCTCGTCAAACATTTCGAAAACATGTGTCTTTCCATAGAAAAGAATTTTTACTTTTGTAGCTGATGTTCTGTATTTATCGGTTTCTTTCTCAACAACAAAATCCTTTATGGCATAAACATGACCTTCTTTAAGAGTTCGTTTAAAATTTTGCATCTGATATTTTACGAACCGTACCCCTTATTCGATCTCCTTGTAATTTAGAACATTAAATTCATCATTAATATAATAATATAAGAATATATCTATAAATTAAAATTAAAACTGAATCTAAAAAACATTCAAAAAACATATAAATGTAAGTTATACTACCGCAACGTCATGAAAAACACATTCAATGCTGGATATTTGTTTATTATCGTTGAAAGCTGGTTTTTCGTACAATCGCACAAGCCTAAGCTTAATCGCCCATAGAGTTTTGCTGTTGTTGAGTTCGCGTATCAGGCTGAAAATTGGGGCCATTGTAATTTGTATGAGGATATGAATGAATGTATGAAGGGAATAATGTATGTTTATGTATTTTTTGCTTTTAATTCTGCACTGAAGATGATTGAATGAGTGTGTAAATAGTTCAGCATAGCCATCTAATATTTATATGTGAAAAACTTCCTTTTTTAAAAGATTTTATTTCTGCCGTTTTTAGGTGCAAAAAAATTAAATACAATGGTATAATTTTGCAAGATATTTCGTACAGTTTTTTAGTATGCAAAATTTTCTAAAAAAGGCAATGTAATATTTTAAAAAGAGTGTTACAAAATCCCAATTCAGAAAATTTAGATTCATACATGATAGAATTACAATCGATTTTTTGATTGCATATCAGAATTTTCCTAATTCATTAATGATTTAATTAGAATCGTATTTCTTTTTCCAATAAATATTGATTCTTTTTTGTAACAAAAAATCGGTGCACATTCTTTTACTCAGAAAAAATCAGTGCATATAGATGGTTTACCAAATTTCAGAAACAAAATAGGGAAACAAAAGTTAAACATTCTATCTATATTTATAAAATATATAACACAAATTTAGATGAGATAAACGAATGGAAAGCAAAGGTCAAACATTCCAATTTGGTAAATTAAAATCAGTAAATATGATATAATTCCAAAAAATCTGCAACCAAATGACCAAATCCGTGTAAATCCGTTTATGATAAAAATCTGCAAAAAAAAAGGCAAACATTACCATTTTGTAGAAAATCTTCCTTATTAAATGCACAGAAACAACAAATCACGCAAAAACAGGCAACGAGAATTTTTAGCAATAGACTTTGGGCGGGAAAACATTTATAGAAAGCATTTTTTTTTATATATATATATATATATATATATATATATATATATATATATATATATATATATATAGGAATAGGATCAAATGAGACCAGATAATTAGAATGAGACAGTGTGGACTAATCCTGGTCACAAATCTGTAATTTTAGATGGTTGAGATTTATCAAATTTAATAATTATTTTTAATTTATTTTAAACCTGAAAAGGGCAGTTATGTAATTGTATAATTCCATAATTTCAGCCAAATTTGGTAACTGGAAAATCGTTTCATTCCCTCCCCAAATCACGTGAAATTTCAAAACGAAAAGGACAATCGGAATTCGGATTCTTCGGAGGCTCCCAAGGTTCGGCATCCATCGAGAAAGTTGTTTAATGAGGAAACAGAAACGACGGCCGACGATGATCTGGACGGGGTGGCGGCGGAAACGTATTGTGTGTGGCGGCCCAAGGCAGAGTCGGTGGAGGAGGACGGCCAGTGCAGGAAGAGCAGTTCTGTCGGCGGAAACTGGAAGAGATGGAGATTCAAAGACATATTGCACAGGAGCCACAACTATGAGATTTTTCGGTAATGTTAATGGGTTGAGGAAATTAAGAAAAATATAAAGCCCTATTGAGATTTTTTTTTTAAAAAAAAAATGTTGTTGATCATTTTATTTTAATGAGCTTTGGATTATTTTTTTGGACTAATGTACATGGATACAGATATTTTATGGTTTCTATTCTATAATTATTTCCTTTTTTTTTTTTTGGGAGAATGTGATTGCGAGTTGAAATCGTTATCTAGTGTTTAGTTTATTTTTTTCATGTATTTTTTCGGTGATGGTAGTTAAGCTTTTGTTAATGGAGGTTTTAGTTTTTTTTTCTAGTCGAAGAAGACAAGTTTTATATGTTTGATGTATACTTATATTTTAGCGTTACTGTATACTTATATATTTTTCGATGTATACTTATATGTGTTTTGTTGTATAAGTAGTTAATGTTTGATGTATGTATTTATGTTGCTGTATATTTGTGTGTTTTGTTGTATACTTATATGTGTTTTGATGCTTATTTAGTTAATTTTTACCATATGGTTTTATATATTCTGCTCTGATAATTTATTTTTGATTTTTTGTGTCAGGACTGGTGTTTTGTTAATCATGGCTAAAAGATATAGAAAAAGTGAACAACAAGATCGAGGACGATTTGTATACATAGTCTGATTTTATTGTATAGTTAGACATAATTTACTGTATAGGTAGTCTGATTTTATTGTATTGTTAGACATAGTTTTACTGTATAGGAAGTCTGATTTTGTTGTACAATTAGACATAGTTTAATGTATACATAGCCTAATTTTATTGTATAGTTAGACATAGTTTACTGTATAATAATTTAGTTAATTAATTTGCGTTTATTAGTTGTTGTTCTTTTAATTATTGTTATTTGGTATGTCGTAATTATTTGTCTGCCGAGAATAATCTTGTTAATTGATTCCTTAATTCACGGTTCCCACAAATTTTTGTTTGACAATTGTAATATGCAGTACAAATATGTTAAATATACAATATAATAGTGTTAAATATACAGTAAATATATGCTAAATATACAGCACAATAATGAGCGTGATTTTCTCTCTATATATAATTAATTTACTTAATCCACGGTCCCCACATGTTAATGAGCGTGATTCTTTCTCTATATTTAATTGATTCCTTGATTCACGGTCCCCACATATTTTTATTTGACCATTTTAATATGTAATAAAATTAAGCTAAACATACAGTAAAATATTGTTAAGTATACAGCAAATCACTGATAAATGTACAACATACTGCATGACAGAGCACATGCGAGATTTTCTCTCTCCAGCGCGATTTTCTCACGATTTTCTCTATCCCCACGTGATTTTCTCTCTCCTAATAACTGATTCCATATTTGGATGGTCCCCCACATGTGTGTTATGACAATTATACCCTTATTTTGCCTTAATTAAATGTTTAATGTAATTTAAACCCCTATTTATCTTGGCCATTGATATAGATAAGGGAGGGGTTGAGATGAGTCCACATTGTCTCACTCTAATATGTGGTCTCATTGTATCCTCCCCTATATATATATATATATATATATATATATATATATATATATATATATATATATATATATATAGGGGGAGGTTAAAATGAGACCACATATTATAAGTGAGACAATGTGACTCATCTCAACTCTCCTTTAGTTATATCAATGACTAAGATAAATAGGGTTATAATTACATTAAATATTTAATTAAATCAAAATAAGGGTATATAGTCAAATTACCCAAGTGGGGGACCATCTAAATATGAAATCGATTATTAGAGAGAGAAAAATCACGCGTGAGAGAGAGAAAATCACGAGAAAATCGTCTTTGAGAAGAGAAAAATCACGCATGTGTTCGCCACGCAAAGATAATGTACATTTATCATATATTTGATGTATATTTAACACTACTTTGTTGTATGTTTAACATAATTCTCATCAGTAAATTAAAATGGTCAAACAAAAACATGTGGGACCATGAATTAAGGAATCGATCATAGAGAGAGAGAGAGAGAGAGAGAGAGAGAGAAAATCACGCTCATTAACATGTGGGACCGTTGATTAAGTAAATCAATTATAGAGAGAGAGAGAAAAAAAA
This sequence comes from Rehmannia glutinosa, assembly GCA_016081115.2. Lineage (NCBI taxonomy): Eukaryota > Viridiplantae > Streptophyta > Magnoliopsida > Lamiales > Orobanchaceae > Rehmannia > Rehmannia glutinosa. The sequence continues at coordinate 81,206,966 of CM071932.1, forward strand.
ATCACGATCATTATTGTGTTGTATATTTAACATACATTTACTGTATATTTAACATTATTATGATGTATATTTAACATATTTGTATTGCATATTACAATTGTCAAACAAAAATATAAGTATACAACAAAACACGTATAAGTGTACAGCAAAACACATATAAGTATACAACAACATAAATACATACATAAAAAAGTTAACTAATTATACAGCAAAACACATCTAAGTATACATCGAAAAACATATAAGTGTACATTAATCCTAACTGCCTCCTCATAGGCCCTAAGTTTCTCCACGTCAACATCGTCTTCTTCACCAATCCTCCAATCTTGTCCTTTATTATGAAACCCCAACAATATTTTGCACCTGTAGAACCATCATCCGTATCTCCATCTTCATCATAAGAATCATCATGCTCCTCATCTTCTTATTAAAAAAAGCAAATACCCTTTATCCCCAAATCCGTCATCTTCTTCGTTTACAACTCTATTTCCCCAAAACCCAAATCCAATTACGTTCAATAGTTTCATTACTAGTTTTCCAAACTCCAGCTAGTATTAAATTATTAATATATTCTCCCTGCCACATTAATTAATTAATAAAAACTAATTTCTACCCATCATAATTAACCAAAGTTCCCTGAAAATCAATACATGAACCCAGGATCAGCTGAAGTCGCCGTCATCATAATCGGTTGGCTCGAACAATTCCAATAACTGTTAACAAACCCAGCCATATTAGCCATCCCATAAGCCGACTCCTCAGCCAGGAACCCGTCATTTCCGGCACTCAAAAAGCTCACAATTTTGTTCAGCGAGACACTGTGTTAATTCTTTGCGGAGCCGCATCCTCCCTGCAATTCACTTGCTGCTCCATGGAAGGGGAAATTGAGGAGCTGTCGGTTGGGGATATGAAATTACCAAAAATAAATGATATTAAGTAATTACACAATTACAATGTTGTCCTTTTCAGATTTAAAATAAATCAAAAATATTTATTAAATTGGGTAAATCTCAACCATCCAAAATTACAGATTTGTGGCTAGGATTAGTCCACACTGTCTCACTCTAATTATCTGGTCTCATTTGATCCAATCCCTATATATATATATATATATAGATAGATATAGATATTCCTTTTGGTTTCCAAAAAAAAAGTCAATTATAACATTTTGATACAATCAATTGGCCCTAATCAGTTCAATCTTATCGGAACGTTTACAACTACTCAAAGGGAATTTCATTCTTAGATTTTTATTTTCTTAATAAAAACATATTTTTTTTAATGTTTTTTAACATCAATTCCTCTTTCTACTACGAAATTTAATAAAAAAAAAAATTTAGAATCGAATTGAATTAAAACTTAAAGGGAAAAATGCAAAAATGGTCATGTAACTTTACCTAGTTGGTAATTTTGGTCCTGTCCGATTTGGGTTTTGCAAATCTAGTCCTATAACTTTAAAATTATCGCAATTTTGGTCCTCAATTGACCGGAGTTACAAATTTCGGCCATAAAACATCGCGTGATTGACACATGGCCCGTTATGAGGCTTACTTGGACTCGTTATGAGCACAATTGGTCCTATAACTTAATTTCACTTAAAAAAAAAAGGAAAAACCAAAATCAATCAACCAAATTGACACAATTGGTCCTGTAACTTATTCAACTCTTAAAAAAAACAGGGTAAATTGCAATTTTAGTCCTGTAACTTTGGGGTAGTTGCAATTTTAGTCATTTATCTTTAAAAGTTGCAGTTTTGGTCATAGACAATTTTACCCTTATGACTATATAACATTTTTGGTCTTTTATCTTTCTAAAATTAGCAATTTTATAGAGATGGCAATGGGGCAGGTTGGCCAGGACCCAGACCCACCCCGTGCCTAGAACGGGGCGGGGCGGGGCGGGTCGGCCTGTTCTATCATGTTTTAAATTAAATTAAATTAAAAAAAATGAAAAAAAAATATATTTATAAAATATTATTTACAAAATTTATTATTATCAATTTATAAATATTAAATATAATATAAGAATACATAAAAATTATATTATAATATATATTATATATGCAAAAAATATATGAAAATATATTTTAAAACTAAAAATTCTAGGCGGGGCGGGTACCCGCGGGGTGGAAGTGATACACAGACAATATGCTGCTTGTTTTTCGCATTGTCTCAAGGTTTCCCTATCGGCTCATTCGAGTTCGTTTTCAACATATTGATTATTCCAATATTTTATCTTGTCTTGGTGTTCTTGTGCATACATCGTTAAAATTTGATGATATCTCTTGTAGGGTATACATCTTCGACACTCGTCCAGATCCATTTTCTCGGAGAAAATTCTCATCACCAACTGTCAATTACATAATGTAATAAATATAACTTAAAGTTCTTAATAAACTTGAGCTTTGATACCATTTTAGGCAAAACACTTAGTCAAATAAGCCAATTATGTGCATAAGGGTATTCTTGGTATTTTGAAAATATGAAATAACCCCAGGGGACCAATTTTGCAACAACTTGAAACTTACATGACCGAAATTGCTTACGTATAAAACATATAGGACCAATTTTGCAAAAACTTTCAAACGTACAGGACCAATTTTGCAAACTCAATAGTTACAGGACCAAAATTGCAAATTGCTTATAGTTATAGGACCAATTTTGCAATTTTCCCAAAAAAACAATAGACCAAATCGACAAAATTGGTCCTATAACTTATTTTAACTCTTAAAAAAAGAGTTTTTATTTTTGCTCAATTTAAAATTTATTCATGTGATTAAATTTATTTTAAAACCTAAAAATTAAAACATAAAAAATATAATAATTTGTTTAAAAAACTAAAAACAGTTAAAAATTGAAATTACAGTGAAAATTGTTAAAAAAATTAAATACACTCTTTTAAAAATCTAAGATTTATTTAAAATATTTTAAAATTCTAAATCAAAAAAATCAAAATTGTTTTCCAAAAGTTGTTTTTAAAACTAAATGATTTTTAAAAAAAAATCTAAAATTTGTTTAAAAAACTAAAAGTTGCGTTAAAAATTCACCAATTACTTCAAATATTAAAAATGAATTCAATATAAAATAAAAAATTTGAAAAATTGTTTAAAATATGGAAATTTATCTAAAAATCTGAAAAAATTTAAAAAAAATATGGAAATTGTGGAAATAACGATAAAACATCTTCTAAAAGAATCGCCATTTATTTAAAATATTTTAAAATATTTCAAATTCCAAAATAAAAAAAACTCAAAACTCTATTTAAAATTTCGAAAATTGTTTAAAATATTCTGGAAATTTTCTGAAAATATTCAGAATTTAATATCCCAAATTTGGAATAATTTTAAGACTTTTAAACAAATTAATTTTTTTAAAAAGAAATTTCAATATTTTCTTTAATTTTTAGAAAATTTTAAAATAATTTTAGTTTTGTACAAAAATTCTATGTTTTTACCCTTTCCAGATATTATAAAAAATTCATATTTTTTGGTAATATATTTCAAAAGTCTCAATAGTTTTCAGCTTTAATCTATTTTTCCGATTTTTAGACAAATTTCACTTTAAACAATTTTTCAATTTTTTTTTATTTTATATTGAATTCATTTGTAATATTTGAAGTAATTGGTAGATTTTAACACAACTTTTAGTTTTTTAAACAAAATTTCAGATTTTTAAAACATCATTTAGTTTTAAAAACAACTTTTTGAAAATAATTTTGAGTTTTTTTATTTAGAATTTTAAAATATTTTAATAAATTTTAAATATTTAAAAAGTGTATTTAATTTTAATTTTCATGTTTAATGTTTTAACAATTTCATTGTAATTTCGATTTTTAACTGTTTTTAGTTTTTTAAACAAATTATAATAGTTTTGATATTTTAAAATAAATTTAATCACATGAATAAATTTAAAATTGGGCAAAATAATTTTTTTAAGAGTTAAAATAAGTTATAAGACCAATTTTGCCAATTTGGTCTATTATTTTTTCTTTTTTCTTTCTTTTTCTTAAGAATTAAAATAAGTTACAATATCAATTGTACGAATTTGGTTGATTGATTTTAGTTTTTTCTTTTTTTTAAGAGTGAAATTAAGTTGTAGGACTAATTTTGCTCATATGGGTCCAAGTCAGTCTCATAACGGGCTATGTGCCAATCATGTGACCTTTTGTGACCGGAATTTGTAGCTCCGGTCAACTGAAGACCAAAATTGCAATAATTTTAAAGTTATAGGACTAGATTTGACACGGCCAAAATTGCCAACTAGATAAAGTTAAAGAACCATTTTTGCATTTTTCCCAAACTTAAAAGTTGAGGTAGGATACTCGTGGCAAAAAAAGACAATTTTGTAGGATAAATGCTTTCAATACTAATTTTGTTAGCATCTATTTCTTCAGAACTAAAAGACAAAATCAAAAACATCTAAGGGCAAAAATCCGCCCTTTATAGTTTACAAATTTGCAGCCTCGAGGAAAGGCCTATATATAAAAGGAACCCACTCCTAATTCTTCACCCCCTTTTTTCTCCTTTCTCTTAGTCTTTTCCACAAACACTTGGGATGCATCAGGACATAAATTAGTGCCCTTCTTCCAAATGTCAGACAACATACATGTGAAAAATCCCATGTCAAGAATAACCATCATGGGCATCCCTATCCCTGGAACTATCATCCATAATCTCCTTTATATTTGTGATCATCTTCAACACTTGCCACATCGTTGGCCTCTGCTCGGGCGATGTCAAGCTACAAATGCTAGCCACCTCAACGAGCATTCTAAGACGAATGTCGTCCTCGCTATCATCGTCCCTCATCGCTCGGACCCAATCAGGCATATCAGGTGGCGCCAGAAACGGATGCTGGGACGTCGGCTTGCCGGTCAAGAGCTCTAATAAGAGAACGCCAAAAGCATAGACATCGGACTTGTCTGTGGCTCTGCGCGTAGATTTTCGAATTTCCGGGGCTCTGTAGCCGGCGAAATCGGGATCATCGTCCGATGAGGTGTCTGCGAGAATGGATAGGCAGTAATCTGTGATGCAGGCCTCAAAATCGGGACCCAGTAGGACGTTGGAGGACTTCAGGTTTCCGTGGACGAATTTTGATGCTTGATGGATGTAGGCAAGGCCTTGAGCCACATCTTCTGCGATTTTCAGACATGACGTCCAGTGAAGAGGCTTCGCCCTCGTTGATCTTGAACCTGAAAATCACAAGTTTGTGAGGCATCAAGAAGACAGATCGAAATAGAGATGTATTTAAAAAAAAAAAATTGTCTTGCACCACAAGAAGGGAAAAAAAAGGGAACTCCTAGTGCATATGCTAGTGAGGACATAAGTACAAATCAAAATACAATATTAGACTGTCTATAAATCATGCTTAAGATAACGTAGATGGTGCTAAAACTCAGTGCTGCAAGACAACAATATGATTACCAATTTAAAGCACAAAATGGAAGTTCCCCTAGTGTTGCAATTAAGATGAAAAGACAAAATGCATCCACTATTGATTTCTCTGTCATTCACTACAGGTCTACCGCTCAGTTTAGCTACTTCCAGGTGTTGTCAAACTCTAAAGAAACAAGTGATTCTTAGCGTTTGGACGCAAAAAACAACTATTTTTGCCATCTAAAAGCCAAGAATCACTTCTTCTTAAGAGCTTGCAAACACACAACGTTAATGGGGTTCTTGAAATTCTCTTCCATCATAGAAAGACTTGAGCCGTTCAAGGTCAACGCAAGACTAAATAGAGCCAAGCTGAACATATTGTTAAAAGATTTCAAAGAGTTTTTAAAACCATCATGTGTATATTTAAAGGACCCAGCTTGAGTTTATATCACCATAAAGCTCAGGCACAGACCTTAAACCAACTTTCTACATTTCTTTTTATGCTCATTCATAATTGGAAAGTTAATCTGCTATTATATACCTATTTCGACCCGTGTGACATTATCAATATGGTAGCCACCCAATAATATACTTGCTACTATAACATAACAAGCCAAGAATGTCAGAAATTAACTCCTGTGACATATCACCATTAGAGCCCACAAAACTATACCATGTTACTCTGCCTCTGGGGTCAAACACTACCAAGAAAATATTTTGACTTCAACCCATCACCACAATTGTCGGTAGCAACAAAGCCAGTGGGAACCCATTTTCTATCTAAAAGCCAAGAAAATATCAGCAACACTTATTTGATCCACTAAGCTACAGCCATCCCCACAAACCCAGAAAAGAACACATATCATCCACATAAATAAATAATACTAAAAAAAACAAAAACTAATTAATTAGGTCAGTAAATGAAACTCCAACTGCATTAACTCAAAATTAGCTAGTTGAGTTCAAACAGCTTTTTCAAAGTTTAGAAATTTACCATGGATTAGATTGAAGAGACTTCCATTGGGCTGATAATCGAAAATAATCAACCTTTCTTGTTGAGCTTGAAAATAAGCTCTGACAGGAACTAAATTGGGATGCCTCAGAACACCAACAGTCTCCATATATTGCTCAAATTCTTCACCACTTGTAATTGCAGTTTTACATGCATCCAATCTCTTCACAGACATAATTAACTGATTACCCATCACAGCTTTATATGTAGTTCCAATGGTTCCCCTCCCCAGAAGCTCGGCTGATGCTCTCATTAACTGCTCTAATGTGTACAATTCTTCCTCCCCTGAACAAAACACTAAACTCCCACTTTTTGTTAATCTTTTCTGCAGAGGGGATTTTAATTTCTTGGTTTCGAGATTTTCAGAATTTGCATTTTCAGCTTGGAGGGAAAAAATGGTTGTTGTGGTGTCTCTTGGAGCTTTAATGGTTGTGGTTGCGTCAGTGAAATTAGTTTCTTCTATTTTTCCTTCAATCTCTTCTCTTTCTTCACTGTCTTCTCTTCTTTTTCTGATTAAAGCCACGATACTCAGAACAGCCGCCGTTAGAATCAGAGTCCCAGTCACAAACCCTAAAACCAGACCCACATTTTTATGATGCTTTTTCTCAGCAGCATGAGATGAATCACTTAATCCTTGCTGTGACTGGGCATTCTGAAAAAGCGGCGTCGGCGGCGATGGCGCTCCTTCGCCGCCGCCGTTGCCGGAAGACGAGTTGAAGAAAGGGTAGCCGCGGCACGGCTTGTGAATAATCTCCCCACACAGTTTCGGGTTGTACATGAACGAAGAAACCTTGAACTTTTTGAGGGTTGAGGTGACGGGAATCGGACCGGTGAGATTATTATCTGAAACATTAAACACTTCCAATGTCGTCTGGTTCAACGGAGGAATAGGCCCATAAAACCGGTTTGAGTCGAGGCGGAGATAACCCAGCCGGTCCAAAACCGTTAGATTTTCCGGAAGTAAACCGGTGAAGTTGTTGTGAGACAAATCGAGGACTAACAGACGGTGGAGCGATAAAATGGAGAGAGGAAATGTACCGGAAAAATAGTTCCGATCTAAGAATAATGTTCTGAGATTGATGAGAGTGGAGAAATCGGGGACCGGGCCGGAGAGCGAGTTGTTTTTTAGACTCAGAACTCGGAGCTGGTCGAGCCGGCTGAGGGTGGCGGAGGGGACGGTGCCGCGGAGGCCGAAGCTTTGAACAGCGTAACGCACAACACGGCCTTGTGCGCATTTGACGCCCTGCCATTGGCAGTAATCGAAGCGTTCGTTTGTTGTGTAGAGGAGTTTGTTATCTAAGTCCGCCTCCGACTTGAATGCCAGCAGCGAAACGGCGTCGTCCGGAAGAGAGGTGAGCGAGTCACCTGAGCCGCCGCCGATGCAGACGGTGGTGGCCGGGAATCTGAGAATGAGTAGAGAGAAGAAAAGGTGGAAGAAGGGTTTTAGTAGCATGGTGGGTTTTGATGGGTAAGGTTCAAAAGGAGTGGGTTTTTTTATTTGGAGGTTTTGAAAGGGACATGAATGGCTGAATGGGGAGTGGTGGTGGTGGGCGGAGGGGGAGAGTATAGTGGTGGTGGTGGGAATTGCGGAACAGCTGGGTGAGACAGAGTCAAAAAATGTCACGTGAAAGGTGAAAGTGGAAAGTGAGTTTGAAAAATGGGTTGGTTTTTTTGTTTGGGAAGTCGTGCAGGTCTTCCTTTTTTTTATTTTAATAACTCAGAACTTTTAGCGCTACGCCGACGTAAGGGCATTTATGACAACAATTTCGACTCATTCATTTTCGTCAAGGTAAACATGCGGGATGTGCACAGACGACTGGCCGGTGTTCGGCGAAGTCTGCCGACGTACAACCAAATCCTCCCAGGTAAAGAGAACAATTATGTTCGACCCCCCAATCTACTAATAACGATCTCTCCCCGAATCGAACCCACACGGATGCTACTCAGTATGAGTTCCCACCAAATCTTCACCAGCTCGTATATATCCCGGGGAGCAATTTGATGGAGCAGGGATTTGAACCCCTGACCTCCACCCCACAATTGCTTGTGGTGGCCAGGTTGGCTAAGCCACCTGGTTCGTGCAGGTCTTCCTTACAACATTGCGTGATGTCTCCCAGACTGAAATTGATTGTGTTTTAGGCTAACTTTTTTTTAGTACAATGAGGGAACTTTGGGAGGAGACACACACACTCGTATGAGATCGAATCCGGGTCATTTACTCTTACAACACATATCCCAACCACTAGAGCACAAGGTTGATCCTGTGTTTTAGGCTAATTTAATAAACTAATGTTTGACTAATTCGGTTTGGTTCGGTTCGGTTTTTCTAGCATTGCGGTTCGATTTCGATTTGAAAAAACATATAAATTAAAAAAAATTGATGATTTGAAAACAGAGCTTAGAGCTCTATTTTCTAACTTTTTAAAAAAAAAAAAATTAATTTCAGAAAACAGCGTTTCAAACGTTGTTTTCACCTAATTTAAAAAAAATGATAATTTGTTAAATTGATTTTTAATTAACATTAGTTTGTTAAATTAGCCTGTGTTTTTTTTTAGAGGAAAATAAATTTCATTTATCGGTGCCGGAAAACGGCGATTGAACAAGAGTGGGAGCATCCCATACAAAATACATCTGAACCATATTTTTAGCATACAAAGCAAGATAATGTGCCATAGAATTTGAGTCTCTCCAGGTCCAGAAAATGCCCAAGCATGGAAGGGAAAGCTTGAGATGCTGGACTTCAACAAGCAACTATTGGCAAAGGATGTGACAGTTGGCTTCTCCATGGAGGGCAAGACCACTGCTGCAACATCACTAAGAATGGAAAAGGATGGAAGTTTCATCTGCTGGGCAAACTTGAGAGCTTCTCGAACGCTTCTTCAGAGTTAGTAATTCCCTGAAATTTTCTAGAGATCTCGGACCTCGGCTTACCAAATTCATCCACGAACACAACTCCAACGCACACGCAATTAAAAATAGAAGAGATCCCACCGCCAACAAAAAGAGAAATGTTATTCGGGTGGCGGCCAAGGAGATGGTGGGATCCAAGAAGGGGTGACATCCGCTCGGGCCATAAATTAGCTGAGTGAAAATCTTTAAGAGAGCAACTGGCAGAGAGCACAAGAGAGTAAGGATCTGATGTAGAGTCTTCAAACTTCCTTTTATTTCTGTTGTACCAAATAAGAGAACAGATGAAGATACAAAGCTCAAGTTGGCCTTCTGAAAGGTGGGATAACAAGTCACGAAGCCATAGGCTCCAATCTTGTTGTCGAAATTTTCCAATGAAATCAAAAAGGTCAGAGTGTTTCCAAACAGCCGTAGCAAAGGGGCAATGGAAGAAAATATGGGACGCGGAGTTATCTGGCGAGGAGCATTGACAGCAAGCTTCCGTGCTAACAATGCCGCGACGAGCGAGGCTGTCCGAGGTAGCCAGCGTAGAAGTGCAGCAGCGCCAAAGAAAATGTTTAACTCGGGGTTGAATTTTCAGTCTCCAGAGATGTTTCCATAGAGGATTTGGGCCTGTGCTGGAGCTGGCATTGGGGATAAATGAAAGAGGAGAAAACTATGAGTCAAGATACGCATAGTAAGCAGAACGAACAGTGTGTTTCCCATTTTTAGTAAAACTCCAGTGCCACAAATCAGGGGATGGCGGGTTGGGGAGAGGGATGGCCAAGATTAAACGAGTTTCCTCTTCGTCAAAAATAGAACGGATCAGGACTTCATTCCAACTGCCACAAGGTTGGTCAATGAGGGAGGCCACAACCGCATTAGGAGGAAGGTGTTGAGGGGCGCTGCGGGTAAAGAAACCTAAGGTGTGAATGAGCCATGGATCGCGCCAAATTTTTGTGGTTAAACCTGAACGGATAAGACGACGGGTACCCATCAAGATAATTGTTCTGCTTTCAATAATACTTCTCTAGGACCAGGAAGGGCGAGAGCCGAGAGAAGCATGGAGAAAGTCGCCATTTGGGAAATAAATAGATTTGTAAACCCGGGAGAGAAGAGATGCTGGATGGGTGAGAATCCTCCACGCTTGTTTACTGAGCATAGCCAAATTAAAAGCTTTGAGATTCCGAAATCCCAAGCCCCCATAGATTTGCTAATAGACAATTTATCCCAACTTTTCCAATGTAGCCTTTTTTTGTCTTGAGAATCTCCCCACAGTAGGCAGCCGTCATACTCTGAATGTCGTCCAATATATTATCCGGGAGTTTGAAGCATGACATAGAGAACGTCGGGATGGCCTGAATAATGGATTTGATGAGTATATCTTTGTCAGCGTGTGAAAGATTCTTCTCTTTCAAGCCAGTTTACTCCAGATTTTATCTTTGATGTTAGCAAAAACTTCTCGTTTATTTTTGCCCACAATAGTGGGGAGTCCCAAATAGTTTCCGTGGGAGGGAACTTGAGGCATGCCTAAAATTTGAAGAATGTCAGCAATCAGCTCTGGATTTGTGTTCGGGCTAAAGTACACCCCTGACTTATCATGATTGATCATCTGGCCTGAGACTTTTTCATAGAGTTGGATCGCAAATTTTAGGAAGAAGGCTTCAGCACGGGTAGCTTGACCAAAAAGTAATGTATCATCGGCAAAAAACAGATGAGAGATACGGGGTCCTCTTTTACAAACCGAAATGCCAAAAATCTTTTTGCTTAATTGTAAATCCTACAAGATGTATGAAAAAAACCTCGGAGCAGATAATAAAAAGATAGGAGGATAAGGGGTCACCCTGACGGATACCGCGCTGTGGTATAAGATTTCCAAATTCCTTTCCGTTTAAAAGAAAGGAAAATGAAGAGGTGGAAATGCACATCCTGATAAGATTATCAAAAGAGGCGCAAAAACCAAGAGATTTCATAACAGCCAGGAGAAAAGTCCACTCAACTCTATCAAATGCTTTACTCATATCTAGTTTAATGGACATAAGATCTTGATTTCCCAACTTTTTGTTTTTCATAGCATGGTGGATTTCATAAGCCACAAAGATATTATCAGTAATAAGATGACCCGGGATAAAAGCCGATTGAGACTCAAAGATAATATGGTGGAGGAGGGGTTTAATTCTGTTGGCAATAATTTCTGAAGCAATTTTGTTGACAACATTACACAAGCTAATAGGGTGGAAGTGAGATACCAAACAAGCATTTTTAATTTTAGGAATAAGAACAATATGCGTGTAATTGGTCGCGGGAGAAAATTGATTGTGATTCAAAAAATTGAAAACAGAGAGAGAAACATCTTTACCAATGATATGCCAGCATTTTTGAAAGAAAACGGGGCTCATACCATCGGGTCCCGGAGATTTGAAAGGGTGCATTTCTTTGAGCGCTTTGGTGATCTCTTCCTCTGTGAAGGGCTGCACAAGCTGATTATTCATGTTGTCTGTTACCTGTTTTCGGATTCTCGCCAGGGCTTGCTGGAGGTCAGATGGAGGAATGTCACTTGCCGTGAAGATGGTATTTAAATAATCAGTGATAATGTTCGCAATGGCTTTGTCATCGGTACAAATGACTCCCTGGGAATTTTGAAGGGCATCAATCCGGTTAATCTCCCTTCTCTTAGAGGCAAAGCAGTGGAAGAAGAGGTATTGAGGTACCCCTCCTTGTACCAATGTTGTTTCGTCCGTTGCTTCCATTTGATATTCTCTTGTTCCGCAAGAAAATCATGGTATGATAATAATTCAAGGATTTTAATCTTGGTGTCTGGAGTGATAATTCCTTGCTTCAAAGCATCAATCCCTTTTTTACAATCTTTAAGCTTTTTAGAAATGTCGCCAACTGAGGATTTACTCCAATTGAGAAGGCCAATGGAGCAGTGCTGGATCATGTCATCAATGTTGTCCAAACTGGAGTTCCAATGCTCGGCTATAATTTTTTCACAGTCTTTAGATTTAATTCAGCTGGCTTTGAATCGAAATCTAATTTTTCTGGAGACAGAAGGTGCCGCATATGAGGTTTGGAGGGAAGATGGATATGGATTATGTGGTGATCGGAGGTGATAGTTGGGAGGTGGGTGACAGAGCAAGATGGGAAGAGATTTTTGAAAAGGTAATTACAAACACTACGATCAAGACGGGCACGTTGTGTGTGGGGGGAGATCAAAAGACGGTTTCAAGTGAATTTAGGGCCTTTGTAGGACATGTCTGAGAGAGAGCAAAAATTTAAGGCATCTCAAAATGCTTTGATTTGCCATTCGGCACGAAGACCACGTCCTTGGAACTCAGAGTGGGAGAGAATCCATCTCCATTTTTATTTTATCAATCCGATGCGAAGTGCACTTTGTCTCGCATAAAAATATTAAGTGAGGCGACTTTTCGCGGATGAAGCCGCGGAGTTCCTGAATTGTTCGGGGGTTCCCAAGCCCCTGACAATTCCAACTCAGAAGATTTATGATGGTCGACAGGGTTGGCTAGATTCACCAACCTCCGTCATTGAGTATGTAGGGATTTCAGACAACGTAAATTCCATGTCATGAGAATCCAAGTTAGAGAGGGCCAAAGCCGTTGTTTTTGCTTTCTTGCTGATAACCTCGACTTCAATAGGTTCCGAGGGGACATCCACCAGGTAAGGAATTTGGAGTTTTCGTTTGACACACGGGGAAGAACAAGTTTTGTTTCTAATTCTTTGGAATTTGTGGGCTAGTTTTCTAGCAGGGGTGTCCAAGAGCATCGGAACTTGGACAAGAAAAGGGCTAGTAACCGGAGTGGAAGTAGAGGGCTAGTTAGATTTGGAAAACAATGCTAATTGGTTGTGTGGGGGTGTCACGGCTATGGGAGAGTTGGTAGGAGAGGTAGGGAGGTGGGGGTGAGTAGAAGGGGAGAGCATAAGAGGGGCGTCATTTTTAGGGGGAGGTAGGTGGTGGACGGGAGAGGGGACATGGGGCTGAGGAGCCGGGGAGACAGAGATGGAGTTCATAACAGGAATAGTGTTTTGAGGTAACGTGTCTAGTGCGGGGTTGGAAGTGTTATGAGTGGTAGTCCCAGGATTGTTATGAACAAGGAAATGGTTCTCATTGTTATCAGGTTCAACATGGGAGTTGAAGTTGGAGTTTTTGGGGGAGGGGTGTGGGGTGACGTGAGCTGGGGGTTTTTGGTTGTTTTTCCGAGCATTGGTGAAGGGGTTGGATGGGTACGGAGCTCGGAGCCAGTTTCCGTATTCAAAGAGGGATTTTTGGTGGGGGGCGTTCATAATATGTAGATTGCAATCTTTAACAAGGTGACCAATACGTCCACAGTAGAAACAGAAGTTCGGTAATCTTTCATATTTCAGAAGCACAGTCCGTTTGTGGCCCATAAAGTCGATCTAAAGAACTCGTCGAATTGGTTTAGATATGTCGATTTCAGCGCGGACCCTGAGGAATTGACCGACAACTGAGTCTGAAGGATCACAGTCGATATCCAGAAACTTTCCAACAATATTACCAGCAAGTTCCGCAAATTCTTTTATCATGAGACCAATGGGGAGATCGTGGATCTGAAGCCAGAACGGGGATTTCTTGAACTCGAAGGATGAGATGACCATATCTTTAGTGGCTTCTTCCAGGAGCAAAATGTGTCTATCGAATAGCCAAGGAGCTCCCAGTTGCACTCTTTTCTTGTCTGCCTCATCACTAAAGGAGAAGAGGATAATATTATCATGAAGGGCCTTACATTGAAGCTTTCCTTTGGGTTCCAAAGCTTTCTGGAAAGTGAGGATATTTGGTCACAACCGATGGATTTTGGGGCGAGGAGTTTCCCGACAAGGCAAGAGGAGGTATCGAGGGGCGTGTTGAGAGCAGTGTTAACATTAATACTGATTTTTTCATCATCCACGAGCGAGAGGCGAGCGCACAGCTCGTCAATAGACTCTTCCATGGCTGACTCGGGCTGTACCAGTGGCAAGAATAAGCATAAGACGGGGCAGAGATGAGAATATAGCTCAGCGTGCAGGCCTTCAGTAGAAGGAAAGAGATCTGATAAAACAAACAAACACACAGAAAAAATTAGAAAAAGAGAGTAAGTTACAGGGGAAAGAAAAATAAAGTTGGAAAGCTTTGATAAGGACAAAAAATAGGAGGGACGGGGCATGCGGGAATAAATTGACAGAGAATGTTTGAGAAAGCAAGGAGAATTGATTGGTCATTCATGAGTGCAAGACCCCATGAAGGACAAAGATACTTGGCAGAAGCCAAGACGACGCTCTCAGGGTGTACCCATCAGAGAAACCCTAGGACTGATTTAGTGATAATTAGCTTAAATTAGCCTGTGTTTTAAGTGTTGGTAAAAGTTAAATTTTAAAACCAATTGGGTTACAATAGGTTTTACTTGTGAAAATGAGAATATATTTAGATTAGTTATGTTTAGTTCAGAAATAGAAATTATTTATTTTTGAAAAACAAAAAAGATTTTCAAAAGACGACATCAAAGAGATTAATAGGGAGTAAATGCTTATAATTTTTTGTGCAAAATTTCCATGATGAAATTATTTTGTATTGATACTTGTAATTTTTATTAAAAGTAAACGTTATTTATTAGCTAATATTTTTTTTTAATTATCAATCATATCTAATAACTGAAATTACATCAAATAAGCCCTTGGGATACAGTTTAACGATCTGGCTGATCCAAGATAAGTGTTTGGAAGCGGCAGGGTGAAAGTATGAATCTCGCTGGGGGTATGAGCGGTTTGGTTGAGAAACTTTGGCCCCTTGTGCTCACCGATAATCTATCTTAAGGAACTCTTCTTGCTCGGCTAGGTCAATGAGGTCCAAGAGTAGTTAGACGTTTGTGACGTCTAGAACTTGGATTATCCCAAAAAAACATCAAATCCACTAACATCATTAAAATCTCATATCACTAAATGCATTGTTCATTCACTATCACTTTTTCAGTTATTAATTGATTCGACACCGTTTTATAAGCCAAAATCTACCATATTATTTACTCTAACATATCTACCCCGTGATGGACGGATGTGCGGCAGATCGTCCGCAAGATGGGAGTACTGATGGAACTTGGTAGACCTAAACGCGATTAGTCGCAGGGCCGAATGAAGATTAAAACAACCCATATTGGTTAGAGGCATATATGTTGAAGGATAAGACATGAGGCACATTTAGTATCAAAGGCATCCTATGGTATGACATAAAACCTAGGATGTGTGGTGGCACTGTGGAGCGCTTTTTTAAGGCAAAAAAAGCATTCTCTAACACCATTATTAAAGAACGCGGCAATTTTAACTAGATTGGCCTGCAGAGAAGTAAGTATCCCATACGCCGACCTGCAAAGAAGTTACTATGAGAGGGGCATACATGACAAAGAGTAACTATGACGGGACATGGGGATATGACAGTAGCATGATCATCTACCAATCTCGAGAAGCCACGTGTCTTGACTTTGGCTGGTAAAGAATGAGAAAACATGTATAAAAGGGAGTATACTAGGGGCGTCAATTTGTGACACGACACGATAACACGACACGAACCTAACACGAATTTAGCAGGTACAGGTACAACCCTTAACAGGTTCGGGTCAAAATCGGGTCGGACACGGATAACACGAAAATAAATAGGTCAGGTCGGGTCGACCCGCGGGTCGATACGATTGACCTATGTAACCCATTTAATTTTATAGTGATATATTATTTTAATATTTTGTGATATTTTAGTTGGTTATATGATGATGGAAAAATTATTAAATGCATTTTCTTAATAATTTTTAATATTTAATATATTTTTTATTTGTAATTTTAATTTTTTTCTGATATTGTTTTTATTATTTTCGTGTCAAGTTTAAATTATACAGGTTTTTCGTGTCATGTCGGGTTACCCGTGTCATAAACGGGTCGTGTTCAGGTTGTGTGTCTTGACACGAATAATTAAACGGGTCGGGTTCGGGTTCGTGTCAGACCTGTAATACATGTGTAAAAACACGACCCACGAACATGAAACACGACACGATTGACACCCCTAGAGTATACCACTCCACTTTCAAGGCCAATAACATTCTCGTATCATGTTGTTAAAAAAAAAATCTCATATCATTCTCCTGTAACCTATCTATACACTTTTAAACACTAACTTGATCGTAGAGTGCTAACATCGGAATCCCTCCGATAACTTTGTGCAGAAAGATCGTAGGAGGCAAAAAGAGGGTTCTTGGGCAGCCCCGGTTATTTGGGAGCATCACTAATCACCATTTCATTAAAAAAAGGCATAATATCATGTTTAATACATTCTCAAAATTTATTTTAATTTTTTTAGAACATATTGTCACTATTCTCTAATAATAATAAATTCCAAAATAATTTCCGCAATTACTGTTGGCTTAGTAATTCTGATTTTCTAGTATTTTCCATGTCCCTAATCTTAGGCTAACCATCATGTATTCTTAGTTGTTACATTGATTGTTGGCTAATTAACATAACATGTCAAATGTCAGGTAAACTTACACATGTGGTGTATTTTGTGGGAGTTGTAAAAAAACCAAGTGTAGACACTGACGAATTTAGCGCCTTTAGAGTATACTACAATAAATTTTTTTTTTTTTTAATCTGGGCGCTAGTTTGACTAGCCCAATTGCAAAAATAATCTCCTTATTTAATTCCCTGGTACTCTCTTCCCCACCTCATTTATTTTGGCTAATTTAACATATAATTGCAAACACTCTTTTTGTAATGGATATATATTTATTTTTCTTTTTTAAAATTTAATAACTTTTTTATTTTTGATCTATTTTTCACATATAATATATCAAATTAATTATATTTTTACAATCTTCAATTTGACACCCATTTGAATATATAAAATAAAAGATATATTTTTTGTTATTTTAATTGTATACTAACTAATTTTATGATGTCTATTGAATACTTTGCGTGTGTCTAATTAAGTGGATAAAGGTTGAATTATTTGACTAATTTAACATATAAATGCAAATACCGAGTTATACCTTTAGGGTATTGCCAAACACAGAGATTTGGTCCTTTTTTTTTAATTTTTTAAAATTGATCCCTTAAATGTATATTTTTGGGATATTTGATTCTATCACCAACTTCATTCATTTTCTTGAGTAACTATGTCTTTTATTTTATATATGCAATATGAGTGTCAAATTGAAGATCGTAAAACACAATTAATTTGATATATTATATATAAAAAATAGATCAAAAATTAAAAAAGCTATTACATTTTAAAAAAGAAAAAAATAAATATAATATCTTTATTTTATTTTTATTAAAAAAATAAACCCGCCCCGTATATATCTATTTATTTTATTTTATTAAAAATATAATTAGGAGTCTTTAACTGTGCAGTCACTAAAGCTTTTGATAGTCTAAATTTTTCAATTGCACATTCTTGTTAAATAAATTTTGCTTCACAATCATGAAGCCACTGTGTTTGACACTAATTCACTAAACTCTAATAAGTTGTATTTATTAGTTTCTGACATTTTATTGCAAGTATCTGTTGAATTATTAACTAGATTCATTGAAGTAAAATAGTTCTAGTATATTCTATGCATGAATAGGTGAAATTCATGTATGTGACTTTTGGTTTTGTGCATGAATGAGGATAGGTGAATGTATGAAAATTAAATATTGATGCATGCTTAAGTGTATGTTCATCTTGGGTATCATCTATAAATACCCTTGTTATGGAGTCATTTGTAGAAGTGAAGAAAGTGATAATAAAATAATATAAGTTTTCCCCTCTATTCTCTTGTGTGTGTGAGTTATTTGTAATATATGCTCTCCAATTTCTAACAAAGTGGTATCAAGAGCCACTTGTGTTTCAAGACCAAAGCTTGAAGAAAAATGTCAAACGGGACACCATTTGTAGTTCCATCACTCACCAAAGAAAATTATGATAATTGGTGTATTAGAATGAAAGCCTTGCTTGGAGCCTATGAAGTATGGGACCCTGTGGAGAAAGGTCTTGAAGGAGATGCTGCAAACGCCAAGAAAAAAGACCAAAAGGCGCTCACACTCATCCATCAATGTTTGGATGAGAAGATGTTCGAGAAAGTTGCTACGACAACTACCTCCAAGCAAACATGGGAAATTCTTCAAGCCTCTTTTAAAGGAGTTGACAAAGTAAAAAAGGCCCGTCTTCAAACATTAAGAGGTGAGTTTGAATCTCTACACATGAAGGATTCCGAGTCTATTTCGGATTACATTTCAAGAGTTTTGGCTATTACCAATCAAATGAAGAGATACGGAGATGATATGAAGGATGATCGAATTGGATCCAAAATTTAATTATGTTGTTGTTGCCATTGAAAAGTCCAAAGACTTGGACACCATGACCGTTGATGAACTTGCCGGATCTTTGCAAGCTCATGAAGAAAGATTGAAAAAACCGGTTCAAGAATCGGTGGAACATGCTTTGAAAGCAAAGCTATCTTTGAAAGAGAAAGAGACAAACCAAGGCACGTCTCAAAGAGGTCGAGGACGTGGAGGATTTCGTAGACAAGGCCAAGGTAGAGGTCGAGGTCATGGAAGAGGTGGACGAGGTGACAAATACACCTCAAACAATAATGATACAAGCCAAAACTTCAATCAAGGAAGAAGCCGCGAACGAGGTAGAGGCCCAAGAGGTGGAGGATATAGGCCAAATCAACCAAGGTATGACAAATCAGAAATTGAGTGTTATAATTGTCATCACTTTGGTCATTATGCTTGGGAATGTAGAAGTAACGTAGAGGAGACAAGTAATCTTGTGGAGAGCAATGATAAAGAAGATGTAGATCCCACTTTGCTTCTTGCTTGCAAAAATAATCAAGATGAGAAGGGGAATCAATGGTATCTTAACTCCGGTGCAAGTAGTCACATTTGTGGAAAGAAATATTTGTTCGTGGAACTTGATGAATCGGTCGATGGTGATATAACTTTTGGAGATTCTTCAAAAGTTCAAGTCAAAGGGAAATGTACAATTTTGATTCGGTCAAAAGATGGAAGCCATCAATTTATTTCTAATGTCTTTTATGTTCCGGCCATGAAGAGTAACATATTGAGTTTGGGACAATTGTTGGAGAAAAATTATGATATACACTTGAAAAATAGAAGTTTAACCATGAAAGATGAAAATGGGAGATTGCTGGCCAAGGTACCTATGACGAAGAATAGAATGTTTTTGCTAAACATTCAAAATGACGTCCCTATGTGCTTAAAGTCTTGTTTCAAAGATGCATCTTGGCTATGGCATTTGAGGCTTGGACACTTGAACTTTGACGGCCTCAAAATGATGAGCAAACAAAGAATGGTGAAAGGATTGCCTTCCATAAATCATCCAAATCAACTTTGTGAAGGATGTCTTTATGGGAAGCAAGCTAGAAAGAGTTTTCCGAATGAGTCTATGTCTAGAGCTCAACATCCACTGGAGTTGATACACTCGGATGTTTGTGGACCTATCAAGCCATCATCACTTGGTAAGAACAATTACTTCGTGCTTTTTATTGATGACTATTCTCGGAAAACTTGGGTGTACTTTTTGAAGGAAAAATCAGAGGTGTTTGAAACCTTCAAAAAGTTCAAGGCGATGGTAGAAAAACAAAGTGGTTACCAAATAAAAGCTCTTCGGTCCGACAGAGGTGGTGAATTCACTTCAAATGAATTCAAAAATTTCTGTGAGAAAAATGGTATTCATCATCCCATGACAACTCCATATTCACCACAATAAAATGGAGTAGCCGAGCGAAAGAACCGTACTATTCTTAACATGGCGAGGAGTATGTTGAAAAGCAAAAATATGCCGAAGGAGTTTTGGGCCGAAGCTGTTTCTTGTGCAATCTACTTGATGAACAGATGTTACACTAAAAGTGTGCATGGAAAAACACCTCAAGAAGCCTGGAATGGCTATAAGCCAATTGTTTCACACTTGCGAGTTTTTGGAAGCATAGCCTACACACATGTTCCTAATGAGAAAAGAGCCAAACTTGATGATAAGAGTCCAAAATATATCTTCGTAGGCTATGATCAAAGTTCCAAAGGCTACAAGTTGTACAATCCGAACAATGAAAAAATTGTGATAAGCCGAGATGTCGAGTTCGATGAAGAAGGTGTTTGGGAATGGAATGATCAAAAGAAAAATGAACAATATAGTCCATTCTTTGATGATGAAGAAGAAGGCCCGACTCAACCTACTACACCACCATCAACGCCACCACCACAAAGTGCTCAAGTTGATGATGCAAGTTCGAGTGAAGGTCCTCGAAAATTTAGAGGCCTACGTGAAATATGCGATGCCACCGAAGAAGTAAGAAATTTGAGTAATTTTACTCAATTTTGTTTGTTTACGGATTCTGAGCCTGTGAGTTATGATGATGCTGCTCGTGATGAAAAATGGAGAAATGCTATGAACGAAGAAATAAAAGCGATCGAGAAAAATGATACGTGGGAGCTAGCATCACTACCTAAAGGTAAAAATACGATCGGTGTGAAGTGGGTGTACAAAATAAAAAAAAAATGCAAAAGACGAGATAGAAAAATATAAAGCCAGATTAGTGGCAAGGGGGTACAAGCAGAAAGCTGGCATTGACTATGATGAGGTGTTTGCGCCCGTTGCTCGCCTTGAAACTATTCGGTTGATCATTTCCCTTGCAGCCCAGAATCATTGGAAAATTCACCAATTAGACGTGAAGTCTGCTTTCTTGAATGGGTTTTTGGAGGAGGAAGTATACATTAATCAACCTCCGGGCTATGTGGTGAATGGTCAAGAAGATAAAGCCTTGAAATTGAAAAGGGCTCTTTACGGGTTGAAACAAGCCCATTGTGCATGGAATAGCCAAATTGATCGCTATTTAAAAGAAAATGGTTTTTCGAAATGTCCACATGAACATGCTCTCTATGTAAAAATGAACAAAAATGGTGATATGTTACTTGTTTGTTTGTATGTGGATGATTTGATTTTTACAGGAAATAATCCAAAGATGTTTGGTGATTTCAAGAGAGCTATGGCAAAGGAATTTGAGATGACGGACATTGGCTTAATGTCTTATTATCTTGGGATTGAAGTAAAGCAACGAGATGATGGAATTTTTGTATCTCAAGAAGGATATGCCAAAGAAATTCTCAAGAAGTTTGAGATGGAGAATTGCAAGTCGGTGAGCACCCCAGTGGAATGTGGAGTGAAAATGTACTTTCACGAAGATGGTGAGAAAATTAATTCCACATACTTTAAAAGTCTTGTTGGAAGCTTGAGGTATCTAACTTGTACTAGACCGGATATTCTTTTTGGTGTTGGACTTGTAAGTCGTCACATGGAGGCTCCTACTACATCACATTTGAAAGTTGCCAAAAGAATACTTCGGTACATTAAAGGTACAGTTGATCATGGAATTTTCTATACCTCCTCTCACAATTTCAAGCTTGTTGGCTATTGTGATAGTGATTGGGCTGGTGATGTTGATAGTCGCAAAAGTACAACTGGGTTTGTTTTCTTTATGGGAAGTTCGGCATTCACCTGGAACTCTAAGCCGATTGTGATTGTGACACTTTATGCTTGTGAAGCGGAGTATGTTGCAGCGACTTCTTGTGTTTGTCACGCTATTTGGTTGAGAAGTTTGTTGAAGGAGCTTAGTTTATCACAAGAAGATCCGACGGAGATTTATGTGGATAATAAGTCTACTATTGCGTTGGCGAAGAACCCGGTGTTTCATGACAGAAACAAACACATTGATACAAAGTATCATTTTATTCGTGAGCATATTTCCAAGAAAGAAGTGAAGCTTGAGTTCGTGAAGTCACAAGACCAAATTGCGGATATCTTCACGAAGCCCTTGAAGTTTGATGTTTGCAAGAAGTTGCGATTTTCGCTTGGAGTAATGAATCTAGCTTAAGGGGGAGTGTTGAATTATTAACTAGATTCATTGAAGTAAAATAGTTCTAGTATATTCTATGCATGAATAGGTGAAATTCATGTATGTGACTTTTGATTTTGTGCATGAATAAGGATAGGTGAATGTATGAAAATTAAATATTGATGCATGCTTAAGTGTATGTTCATCTTGGGTATCACCTATAAATACCCTTGTTATGGAGTCATTTGTAGAAGTGAAGAAAGTGATAATAAAATAATATAAGTTTTTCCCTCTATTCTCTTGTGTGTGTGAGTTATTTGTAATATATGCTCTCCAATTTCTAACAGTATCAAGGAATTGTGTGAAGTTGAAAACAGTCAAAAAAATAATTTTGGCGGATTAGACCTGTCGGATCCCGGGTCCAATGCGGGCAGGGCGAGATGCGGGTCATTATTTTCTTATCAAGACGGGTCTTGGATTTATCTAAACCCATCCCATATCCGTTCCACTGTCATTCCTAATATGACTCATTTTAGTGCTTGTAATTCACAATGAGATTTTCCCTCGTCCTTTAGATTTTGAATAGCCATTATAGGAAATGGAATTAGGAATAGGTTAAGGGTGTCTGTTTGGACCCGCCCTTGGCGAATTTGATTGGAGGAGTGAAATCAGTCATGTGAGCTCTATGGCCTATGGGAGTAAGCTATGATAGTCTAACTCATTTTTCCTCATTTCCCTACATCACACTGTTTATTTCATGTTTCTAAAATCCTACCACGAAAACGGCTTTGTAGTATTCCAAATTCCAGCTCTAACATGGAATGTTTCTATGCCTTAATATAAAATTAGTATATGTCCCTCACTTAGTATTGTAGGTTGGGTTTTTCTGGAACCGATGATCTTAAATTCGAATAAACACTTATGTTTTACTGATCGAGTCTGTCGCAAAAGGCCTGTCTAGTGCGGTTTACCTTGTAAGACACTAAATAAAATAGGTGTCAGAAAACCTGGTGCGACCCGGTGAAAATTGGTTGACCTAGTTCCACTACACCTTTTTAAATTAACAAAGAAAAATAAGAAATCGAAAGATATAATTGTTTCCATCGTACAATAATAAGACAAACATATATTGAAAAAGAAAACCTACGTGGTGTTATGACAGATTGTCCATGTGTGGACTTTTAGCACACTTACTATTCACAAGTCAATGATATTGTTGAAAGTTGGCAAAAATCATGTGATTCAAAGTATCAAATTTGCGTATAAAATGTTGTGATTTGATGAATGAAACGACACACAATTTTTTTCCTCCTTATAAGGTCTTTCAATTCTTCTTATCTTCATACGTATAAAATATAAGTAAAGATATTTAAGATTTTATTTGTACCGGATAATATCAACAAAGAAATCATATTGTGATATCAATACACTACATAAATACATCATATAAATAAAAGGATTATCTACAACACGTTTTATATTTTTGCATATTTTTTCCGTTTATGCATGAGTTATTTCATTTTCCTTTGGCGTCTATATTCATTTTTTTATGTCTTTTTTTTCTAGTAAATGTTAATTTTCTTTCTTTTATATACAGTTTAGTGAATTATATATGTGTTGTCCTATTTAATTTTATTTTATGTACATCATCATAAACTTGCAATGTATATATACCTAGTTTCTTAATTAAACTTATATATTTACTGATTTTCCAAAATGATTCTACCGGTCGAACCAATGACTCAGTTCATTGTCCTATTTGACATCAGGTCCGGGTTAAAACCATTGTAGTTCCTAATTGCATAGCCCTTATACTTGATTATGTTGAAGAAATTGTTGTGTTTATTCATTGAGACATGCCAAATGAGGTGCGTTGGTAAACAGTTTTAGAACCAAAACTATGATGACAAGTCCTAGCTAGTGAAGGTAGTTGAAGTGGCTGGTTAATGGTTATTTTTTAGGCAACTTAGAAATTCAGACTTCAATTATCTCTTGATTAATTTCCCTGTATGTTCACTCAGACTGCTATTAATTCGGGTAAAACTTAAAAGATACAAGTCACTTTTTGAAGCATCTTCCAAAAAAGCCCATCGCTTTAAGTTTTTTTACATAAAAATGGAATTTTTATATCAAGTAAGAAGGCACCATTACACCAAAAAAGATGTGGTAAATTTGTTTTCAACTCTGATCCTTTTCTGGGTCCGAAACTATTAATGGTGCAAACCCAATTGATGAGTTGAATACTTGAATTGATACATTAATAGCTTTTAGTGTTATTTTTTTCCTTTCCACAAAAGATGACATAAAGCAATTGGAAAAATGAGTAAAGTTGCTGTCTTTTTTTGTTACAATCTATTTCTGCGAACTGCTTTTTTGAAAATGATTCATCCCTTTGACAAAGTAGTGTTGCATAGTATTTGATTTGAGCTTTATAAAGGATGTAGACATGTAGATGTAATGCTTGCTTTAGCTTTAATTTACCCTTGAATTTTTTTATATTTCAGCTTCCAGATTTACAATGCCTCTCATATAAACCGTGAAATATGTTAAGTATGAGTTCCTACAAAATCTTCACCAACTCACATATGGCTCGAAGAGCAATTTATTAAGTCTCTTATGGTGGCTAGGCTAAACCCTGGTTATTTACCCTTAATTATATCATATAATGGATAACAACCCTTTCGATCTTTAAAACTAAAGTGACCTATTAAAGAAATATGTACCATGGCACTTAATATTTAAACAAACTCAAAGCTACCTTGATATTTAGGCAATCATTAATTTATGTGTATGCATTGAACCTTCAATGCTCACAACCTTTATCATAGCAATTTTATTTGAGCAATTACCATAGCAATTAAATACACGAAAAGTATATTGTAATATGTCAAAATAATTTCATGCTCAATTTATTTTCTTAAAGTACATTAAAACATTCATCACATTTTCCATTGCTAGGGCTGCAAATGAACCAAGCCGCTTGTGAGCTATTCGAAGCTCGATTCGATAAAAGCTCATTCGAGTTCGTTTAATGAGACTCGTTAAAATAAACTAGTCAAACTCAAATTAACTTAGAGATATTCGGTTCGTTAGCTCGTGAACAAGCTCGATAGTAAGCTCGTGAATAGGCTCGATGGTAAGCTCCTATAAATTAAACTAATAATTTAACTTTAATTTTAATTTTTCATATTTTTACTTATGATAATTCAAAAAATATTTCAATAAATTTATTTGTCGAATAAAATTATAAGTTTTAATAAATATATTAAGCGTTTTAGATATATATAATTTTATTTTTGTAATAAATTGAAGAATAATTTCATTTATAATTAATATTTACTAAGCTTGTTTAGGCTCGATAAAGTTCGTGAGCCATCGATATGTTCGATAAATTCAGGCTCAAGTTCGACTCGATAATAAACGAGCCAAACTCAAACACTAAAAATCTCAGCTCGGTTCGGTTCAATTGCAGCCCTATCCATTGCCTTATTTCTCTAATGTACATCACATTTTTCGATAAACTATTCTCCATTCATTCTCTCAAAAATAGTTTCAAAACATTAAAAGAAAAAAGGAATACATGCAAATGCATAGACGATGAACTAGTAGGGGTATCAATCGTATCGTGTTTTGTATTCGCGGATCGTGTCTTGACACGGGTATAACACGTTTAACACGAACACAACCCATTTAATTATTCATGTCAAGATATACGACACGAACACAACCGATTATAACACGAGTAACCCGAACACGACACGAAAAACCTATATAACACGAAAAAATTAAAAAAAAAAACAACAAGAAAAAAGTAAAATTATCAATAAAAATTACTTTAAATTATTAGAAAATACATTAAATGATTTGTCCATCATCGTATAATTAACTAAAATATCATATAACTAACTAAAACATCACAAAATATTAAAATAATATGTCCCTATAAATTTAAACGGGTTAAATAGGTCAATGGTGTCGACCCGCTTGTCGGCCTAACCTGACCTATTTGTTTCGTGTGTTAACCGTGTCCGACCTGATTTTGACCCGAGCCTGCTAAATTCGTGTTAGGTTCGTGTCGGGTTATCGTATCGTGTCACAAATTGACACCCCTATGAACTAGCTAAGTAAACAAATAACCTTGTACCTCAAGTGATATTACTTACATTTTATAAGGGTGTTGATCAGAGTTCGAACCATATATTTTTCAATTTCTTTGGCACGAGCTTGTGACTAGTGATATTGTCCACTCTTCACAACTTATTCATAAAAACACCTTTGTAACCCAGACTTTTATATTTGATAATAGACGACATCTTTGTAATAACGTTATATATCCTCTTCCAACAATAGTAACATTCGTTTATAGATTTTGGTTTCTTGAGCTCATGCAATTATGCTTACAAGTTCAGCATAATGCTTCTCAATTCTGCTTAATCGAAAAGGTGAAAATAATTCAATCAAATGCGCGGTAACCTTGAGGCTCGAATTGGATTGCAATTTGGGAACTCGCAATATTACCCCTTTCTCAACCCTTTAAGCAACAAAATCCCCAAATTGCCTCAAATCCAAACCCTAACTTTTCGAATGGTAACTCAGTCTGGGTCTACAAAGAGACCCACTTGCCCATCATGCTCCAAACCGACCCGCATTTGCCTCTGCAACCGTCTCCGGACCCCGATTATCCATAACTCTGTTACCGTCACTATTCTCCAACACACTCTTGAGAAAAAGCATCCTCTTAATTCCACCCGTATTGCAACCATCGGGCTTAAAAATGTCGATGTAATTACGGTTTCCGATGTTAATTTCCAAGCCCGGTTCTCTATTCGGTTGCTCGACTCCGGTTGTAGCGCGGATCAGGTCAAACTGGTCGAAAACCGCCATGTGTTTGATGAAATGCCGAGTGAGGATGATGTAGTGAATAGTGAATCAGGGGCCGATGGTGTTGATTTAGACGGACAAATTATCGAAAGGAGTAATTCTAAGGGTTATAAAAGGCGCCAATTTTGCCAGACTTTATCTGGAAATTTGGGATTCCCAGTGGATAATGGTGAAGTCACTGACATCAATTTTACCATTGGAAAATATGGAGCCATTAGCTCCTTTAATACTTGTAGTATGGCACCAGAAAAATCTGTGGAAATGAGTTTTGATCAGCTATTGGACTCAAATGTAGCTGTTGATTGTATACGGAAAGGATTTGTCGTGAAAAAGCTGTCGGAAGGGAAAAATGAGTATGAAGAAAGTGAAGAATTTGAAATTGTGGTTCCTCCTGGATCAGTGCTTCTATTTCCAAGTGAAAGATCGGTGGATGTCGAGGCTGTAAATTTCGAGGTGAAGAATTTGATTGTGTTGGACGGAACATGGGCAAAGGCGAAGAGAATGTACAATGAGAACCCTTGGTTGAGGCTGTTGGCGCACATAAGGTTGGATGTCAATAAGTTGAGCTTGTACAGCGAAGTGAGGCATCAGCCAAGGGCTGGATATTTGTCCACAATCGAGAGCATTGTGTACGCGATGAAGGCTGTGGGGGAAGACTCTGAGGGATTAGATGGTCTTTTGGACGTGTTTGAATCCATGGTTGGAGATCAAAGGCGATGTAAAAACCAAAGGTTGAACAAAGCCTCTCAGAACTGAGCTGCATTTGGATTTTAATCTCCTCATTATGGACGGCATAGACGCCTTTAAAGATGGCTGTTCATTCTCACATGTTTGGTTTCTTGTTCTGTTTTTGTGTTTTGAAGACGATGTTTACTTCACTTTACCACTCCATGCCAAGACAGATTACAACTAAATCAGAGGGTGGAATTGATCAAGGTTGGTGGTGAATGTTCTGAAACCTCAAAATGATTCTTGTTCCTTATTTACCAAAGGTTCGGGGTGTAATAGCTTATAGCTTTTGTTTGTGTTCGAATTAGGAAGGCTTAGCAGAGCAAATCAGCATTGGACCTTGTTCTTCGAATCATGCAATCTTGGTCCTAAACTGAATCAATTGAGATGGGCATTTTCTACATTTAAAAAAAAAAAATTCAATAGCCCAATAGCAACAACGAAGCACTTGATTTGATTCTTATTCTTTGTTAGAACAATCATCCATGTGTGCTTATATATATATATATATATGTGTGTGTTGACGTGGGTAGTTTTATTTTTATCTGCCCATTAATTATTAATTGCTTAATTCCAACTTATTAATTATATTTATCTCATAATTGCTAATTTACGGATTATTTTTATCACATAATTGCTTTGGAGCTTTAGTAGCTTTCGAATGATTTGCAAGTTTTTAGCAGCATGTGTGTGGAATGTGGAATCTTCATATTTCTAATTGCATTCTGAATTATGGTACACAAATAGGACGAGAATCAATATTTCTTTTAATATGTGATCCCATGTTCTACTCTTTTTGGTTGGTATATCTACATTACACACCTAATATATAATGGCCAATATTTAACCCAAATTGTCTTGTAAGGATATCAAGTATAAGTATAATAAAGGAAATAATTATTATCCAATGATCCTGACCAATGGTTAAAGTGAAGTAACTCTTGGCCTTTGTTTGGAGAGGTAAAGGGTTTGAAACCCCTGAGCAAAATGGTTGAACAAAAGGTTGGAATTCAAGGAGTCCAACATGGAACAATCACTTGGGGGACGACTTCTTACATGAGGTAGTTCCTGAGCCATTGTGCATTATATTTTTCCGAAAATGTGAGAACATGGAATCTCGGTTATAAAAAAAAAGAAGGAAATGATTCAATCCGGTAATTAAATTTTTGCAAGAATTAAGGGGTTACAGTAAGTAGTAAATGTACTCAACGAAAAATATTATTGGTAAACCATACAGGCAGATCCAGGCCCGAGCCTGGTACCGATATAATATTATTTTGGCCCAAATTCATCCTCTATTATAAATTTTTAAATAGCCCTGCTTACTGCTTAGAGCCATTAAAATAATCAGGCCCATTTGCCACGGGAATCTCCTATGATTTTAAAGATGTATATCCTCTGCAAAATTTGGAACCTTTTGCATCATCTTTCACCAGCACGAAAGAAACAGAGCTCAGAACCAACGCCATGGCTACCGACTTCAAATCCATCCCATTAATCGGTAATTTTCAAGTTTCCCGCAATCTCAAATAGTTAATTTGAACTCTTCATAAGTATCTTTTGTAATTTTTCTTTTTCTTTGTGAATTCAAGAAAGTGGGACAATTTCTGCTAAGGTAAAGAAGCAAAAAATTCTTTTATTCATTTTTTAACATATATAACAGATATCAGTCCACTAGTGGAGAAGTGGGATGATCCAAACATGGCGCAAGATAAAGGCGTAGCGGAAGTTGTTCGAAAATTGGATCAGGCTTGTAGAGAAGCTGGATTCTTTTATGTGGTAATTTGTCTTCTTATCTTCTTGTTTGGTTGTGAAATGAAGCGATTTTTTTTTCAATTTTTACTTGTTTTGATGCTATTCAACAGATTGCAAGTTGTTTGGGATGTTTTGTGAGTTTTCTTTGTTCTGTTTGCTTGTTGAGGTGATGAATTACTGTTCTGCAGAAAGGCCATGGCATTCCTTATTCTCTAGCCGAAGAAATTAGAAGTATATCACGCCAGTTTTTCCATTTGCCGTACGAGGAGAAGCTGAAAATAAAACTCTCTGCGGCAACTGGATACAGGTTTGCGGCGTTTTAACAAAATTTCACTTCGTTTTGGTGGATTAATGGCTGAATCTCTTCTAATTGATGTGATATCTGCCATTCAATGCAGAGGATATCAACGAGTCGGTGAGAACATAACAAAAGGCGTTCCTGACATGCACGAAGCCATTGATGTAGGTTGAGGTTCTATATGTTATTATTAATTACTGCTGCTTTGTTGATATTTCAATTATTGTTAGCTCGATTCAACACATTTCTTGATTAATGATTGCTGTTGGTTGAATATTCAATTGGTGGAATCAAGTAGACGATAGGGTTAATTACTAAAAGTACCCCTGAGGTTTAGGGTAATTACAAAAAGATCCAGCTAAGTTTCAAAATTACAAAAAGTACGCATGAGGTTTGAGGGATTTTGGTAAAACTAACGGAATTTGTGTAAAGTCAATGATGTCCCTGAGGGAATTCCAATAAAAGAAAAAGAAAAATCAAAGAAAAAAAGTAGACGTACAAAATTACCCGCATTTAGTTTGGAACATCTTTTCGTAATTTATGGAAAACCATAGGGGCGCAAATTGTTTGGTTTTCATAACCACAAGGGGGTATTTGTAAGTTTTTTGGGAGTGTTTTTGATGTTATGTAATTTATGAAAAATTAAAATATTTTTCAGTTGTTCTTGTGCTTTCTTATTTAATTCAAATTTCAAAATTTCTTGTTTACTAATTATAGATATGCTCAGTCATGGGGAATGTTGTAATTTATGTTGAAATTGAATGACATTTTTGCAAGTTGTAATAGTTGGCAAGGGGCTTTTTGTAATCTTTTGTTAATATCAAAGGACATTTTTGTCTCATAATATGTGAACAACACTGTAGGGGTATTTTTAGATTTTCAGGTAATTTTTTTGATGACGTTAGCAAATCCCGTTAAGTCAACTAACAACAGGGGTAAAATGTTGGACAGAATAAACCTCAGGGGTATTTTTTGTAATTTTGAAACTTAGCTAGGTGTAATTATCCCAAACCTCAGAAGTACTTTTTGTAATTAACCCTAGATAATATAATGTAAACTTGTCTTAACTGCATATTGATTGCGAGGTGATTTGAAACTATTTTCATGTAGAAATATACATGGACAATCCCTTAATGGAATGCCAGCTTCATTCCAAAATCTAAATGGTAACTACATTATGTACATGGTTCTCTCTGAGAACCTTTAATTGTTGCTAGTACGAAAGGTAAAAGAAGAATAGAAGATAGAATCATCTCTTGGCACTAACTCAACTCGTGGCGACAGAGTTTTGCTTCAAATATCCTGTTAACTAAAGCTATCGTTGAGAATCGATTGTTGCCAGGTCTGAGAAACGGATCAAATTTGTGCATATTTTAACATACACAAATTCATGCCTACTTACATGCAAACATCCGTAGAGACATTACACATATATGTATACGTTATATGCAGAACATATAATTCTATATATGTTTGTTCTTGTATGATTTGCAATTACTAATTCTGCAAAACAGTGCTACAGAGAAGTAAAACCCGGAATGTATGGAAGTCTTGGTGAAGCTATGGAAGGATGTAATGTATGGTATGTATTTTAAATCAACTAGTTAAACAGTAAAAAAGCCAACTGATAGTCTGTAAGAGATGAAATATTGCATTCTGATGCATTTTTTTATTTTAAATTAAAAACTCTTGTGCCTAGGCAAGGGGTTTCTCATGGATCTCATGTTATTATTGTTATAAAAGGGTCTCTCTATACAAAAGATCTTAAAAGGTTTCTGACCTAATGAAATTATGTCTATTTCAATTGATCAGTGTATTTCCTGCGTTTTTGCTGATTTTTTATTTTATTTTATTTGCAGGCCAAGTGATCCTCCAAACTTTAAAAATTTAATGGAGGATTACGTCAATCGTTGCACAGGTGTTTTATTAATAAAGCTTCATTTACTTGTCGAAATCTGTTTTGTATCAACAATCCATTACAAATAATAAATTAGTTACGTGATTCTAGATCTGTCTAGGAAGATAATGAGGGGGATAGCTTTGGCGTTGGGTGGACCAATGGATGCATTTGAAGGGAACAGAGGTGGAGATCCCTTTTGGGTGCTTCGTGTGATCGGCTATCCTGTTGTCTCCCATGCGAACGGCAAGGAAATGCCTAACGCGGAAAATGATGTTGGATGGTATGTCGTCGTTCTGGTATTTGATTTTCTCTTCTCTGGTTTCACTTTTCTCTAATGCGTGATGTTTCTGTGCTTATGCATTGGCCATGTGTATCAATTGGATTAATCCAGTGGAGCCCACACCGACTATGGTACTTTTTTTTATTAGTCAGTAAATGTCTATTGTTTGATGCTTTTGTTAATTTACGGTGATGATTTTTTGCTCTTGTTTGCAGGTTTACTGACATTAGTTAATCAGGATGATGATATAACTGCCCTGCAGGTAATGCTCTTTTGTTCCTCATTCTCTCCTATTTTTGTTGATGAGGATCACTTAAATTTTCTTCTTTAAAAATAATTTCTCCCTGTTTTAAGCTTCGTTTGGCTTGTTGGATTTGAAGCTAAGGATTTCAAATCCGTAAAATCAAATCAATTGAGTTTGTTTGGATAATCTCGTAATGCTATGGACTTCAAAACCTTGAGCGAGCTATTTTTTGAGTCATTGTGGTAGATTTAAAATTCATCTTATATGGAGTCATTTGGAAAAAAATTCCAATCCTCCCCTCAAATTCAAATCCTTCCATCCAAATGCAACCTTAGATAATTCATTATGGCATTTGATACTCCTACCCGAATATTAGTTAATTAACCAAGTCTTTGGAATTATTGAAGGTGAGAAACAGTAATGGGGAATGGATATCGGCCGTACCCGTTCCTGGTACGTTTGTTTGCAATATCGGTGACATGCTAAAGGTATGCAGCGAAGCAACCTATTCTTTTACCATTGATTCCACACTTTTCAGTAATATCATATATATGATATATATATATATATATATATATATATTAATATTGGGATGTTGCAGATTTTGACGAATGGTATGATAGAATAATTGATGCATTCATTGTAATTGAGAGAGAAAATATTGTTCTTACAATTGAAGAGAAGGAAAGACAACAACACAAATGAGGATGAAGGCTCCTCTAAATAGTGCTAGGTTATAAGTTGCTAAAAGACTAAACTACCCTTAACAATACAAACAAATAACAATAATAACATAACACTAAATTACTCTAACATCCCCCCACAAACTCAAGATGCGTTTGCAAGGAGCATCGAGAGTTTGCCAACCAAAAATGAAAACGAGAAGTCGGATGTGCTTTGGTGAAGAAGTCGACAATTTGTGATGAGGATGTAACGAACGGCAAAGTAATAGTACCTGCTTGAAGATGGTGACGAGTGAGATGACAATCAATTTCAATATGTTTTGTCCTTTCATGAAACACCGAATTGTGGGCAATTTGAATGGCGCTCCTATTATCGCAGTACATAGGAGTGGGATGACTAAGAGAAACACCCATATCGCCAAGTAACCATCGTAACCAAACGATCTCGTGGTAGTAGAAGCCATAGCTCGGATTACTCGGCCGGTAGAAGAACGAGAGACAACAGTTTGTTTCTTGCTCTTCCACGAAATAAGAGAATCCCCAAGGAAAATACAAAATCCTCGTAGTAGATTTACGATCTCTAGGATCACTAGCCCAATCAAGATCTCGAGAAAGCACGTAACTCCAAAGAGGAAGTAGACGAAAATAAGAGACTCGAAAATATGGTGCCTCTAAGGTATCGTGAAGATACGAAGAACATTGGTACTTGATGAGCGATCGTAGGAGAAGTAACAAATTGACTAACAATGTGAACAAAGATAAGCAATATCCGGGCGTGTAATAGTGAGATAAACTAAGTTTGCCAACAATGGTACGATACAAAGTAGGATCGGCCAAAAGTGTGCCATCGAAGAAGAATATCGAACATTAACTTCAATGGGAGTATCAACGATCCCTAAGTATCGGTGATGCGAGCCCGCTCAAGAATATCGGTTGTATACTTGGATGTGAGAGAAGATAACCTTTAGGTGACCAACGACCTCAATACCTAGAAAATATCGTAGAGAACCCAAGTCTTTCATTTCAAAAAGAGAGGACAATTCGATTTGAGCGGGCAATCCCATCAACATCACTACCCGTGATAATCATATCATCAACATATAATGAGAGCACAATAATACCGCCAAAAAGAGTTCTTGACAAAGAGAGCGAGAATCGTGATCACTCCGATGAAATCCAAGAGAAATAAGGCAATCGAGAACTTCTCAAACCAAGCACGAGGTGCTGTTTGAGACCATACAAAGCTTTCTTAAGTTTACAAACCTCTCCTGGATTATGGGCCACACCAGGAGGTGGAACCATATAAACCTCTTCTTGAAGAATTCCATTCAAGAAGGCATTTCTAACATCCATCCGGGATATATGCCATTTTCGAGAAGATGCAACGGCAATAAGTGTACGAATTGTAGTCATCTTTGCAACTTGAGGAGAGCGAAAGTTTCCTCATAATCCAAACCATATTGTTGAGAGAATCCTTTAGCAACCAATCGTGCCTTATACCGCTCAATAGAACCATCGACTTTGTTTTAATTTTAAATACCCAACGAGAACCAATTGCATTTTTACCATGTGGTAAGGTACCAAATCCCAAGTTTGTTTTTGACAAAGCAGACAATTCTTGACCCGTAGCTTGTTGCCAAAGAGGATCAAGAGTCGCCTCTTTGTAAGAAGTTGGCTCGGAAAGATTGTGAATAGATGATAAAAATGATGTAAAAGATGGTGAATAAGAAGAATACACAAAATCGGTAATTGAGTAGACTTACGAACTCGTGAAGGATAACGGGAGTAGGATCCACAATCTCGGGAGACGGAGAGGTAGTCGTAGGGGAGAGGGAGCAAGAGTATCCGTTGAATCGCCGGTACAAGATCTGCAGAAAAATCATCAATATCACCAAAGAAAAGGATCAATATGGATAAGATCGACTTAGACACATTGTGAGAGCTAGATGGAATGGTGAAAAGAGGAATATGCTCAAGAAAAAAAAACATGACGTGACACATATAATTTTTGTGCAACAGGATCATAACAACGATACCCCTTTTGACCATCCCCATGCTTTAAGAAAACACACATAGCAGAACGAGAAGACAATTTACTACGTTCAACGTGAGGACGAAGAACAAAACACGTAGAACCAAATACTCGTAAGAAAGAGTAATCAGGAGCATAACCAAATAATTTCTCAAATGGTGACACACCCGAGTTATGAGCGGTTGGGATCTGTTGATTGAATAAATCGTCAGAAAAACAGACTTCCCCCCCAAAATTCACTAGGGACGGAAGCAGATAATAAAAGAGAACGGGCAGTTTCAATGATATGTCTATGTTTTCTTTCAGCAACACCATTTTGTTCAAAGCGTATCGACAAGAAGTTTGATATATAGTTCCATCTAAAGCAAGCAATTCACGAAAATTATTAGATGTATATTCCCACCCAAATCACACGAAACACTTTATAACCGAGAATCTTTGCGTTTTGACAAGAGCTCGAAAAGAGGTATAAATTCCCAAGAAATCGAACGACGTTTCATCATATAAACCCAACAATAGCGTGTATGATCATCAATGAAAGAAACATAGATCGGGACCCTCCTTTTGTGGCAATTGGAGAAGGTCCCCAAACATCGAATGAATCAAATCGAATGGTGCAAAATTTGAAATGGAGAAGCTTTTACTAAATGGCAATGCAGAGAACTTAGCAAGTTTACAACCACTACAACGAAATATCGTGAATTTTCAAATTTCCTAACAATCCAGTGGATCTAAGTACTTTAAACGAGAAAAAGATACATGACCCAAACGAGAATGCCATAAATAAAAATTAGGCGAAGATGGACCCAAACGAAAAGAAGACAAATCAATAGTAGAGGCTGCGACATCCGGTACACGAAGTTCATCCGAACATACAACCCTCCACTCCTACGGCTGTCCCAATCGGCCTGGGAGTGAGGATCCCGCACATGACAAGAATCAAGAGAAAGTCACAGAATAACTGAGAATCACATAGTTGACCAATCGAAACAAGACTTAAAGTAAGTCGGGAATATGATAAACACAGGTAGAGACACATGCGTAGAGTCAGCCAGAACCAACACCGCTAAGGGCATAGGTGTGCCATCATCGATCAAGGACGTGGAGTTTGAAGGAGAAATAGAAATAAATGATTCGCATTAGGGGACATATGATGAGAAGCTCCAGTCTAATAACCAAATAGATGAAGATATACGAGGAGCTTGGAGCCGACGAACTGCGGCGGACATAGCATGTGGGTGAAGTGCTAAGAAATTTGGAATCGCTCGTAGAGAGAATCTGCGATAGTAGTAGACGGTGAAGCAACTCGCATTTGAAAGTGTCGGATGGTGGTACAAGCTGCGGCAGTGATTATGCGGTGGGGGTGGTCAGGACCACGTTGAGAAAGGCGAGGATACGGAGGAGCACGCGGGGGGCCGACCGACCCATCAACCGGGCATTGAGCCTTCCAATGTCCCGGAGTTCTACAAAAGCTACATTCATCCGGAGCAATGACCTTAGGATTTGGCTTATTTGGATACTTCTGGAATGGGCGATTTGGAACAGCTAAGACAGATGGGCCAGGTGTTGGAAGGATCCCCTTTATCGACGCAGAGACTTGTGGCGTGTTTCATCGCAATTAATTCATTGACCACAGAATCAACAGGTTGGAAGAGGACTACGATGCAAAATATTTCCACGCAATGACTCAAAATCATCACGAAGAGCCATAAGAAATCGAACCAACCGTTGTTCATTACGTCGGGCAATATAAGGAGCAAATGCACTAAGCTCACGATTCTGTCAAAGCTAATTGGTCCCAAAGATTAGTCATTGCCGAATAAAATTCCTGGATAGTCATGTCTTTTTGTTGAAGAGTTCGAATATCCATTTCTAACTGATATTGTTTAGCAAAATTTGATTGTGTGTACAATCGTTCTAAGTGCTCCCAAACTTCTCTTGCCGTGTCATATTTTGCCAATTGCATACCAATCGAACTCTCAATGAATTATTAATCCATGTAATAATCTTAGAATTATTAACCTCCCAAGCCTCCAGTTGTTCAGTATACTTGTCATTATTCTCACTCTTAGGTTTAGATTGAGTCCCATTTACAATACTCCACATCCGTTTTCCCTCAAAAAATTTTTTATCACATAACTCCAATATGTATAATTTTTCCCATCCAATCGAACACCAATAGATTGCAACGAATCATCCTTTTCGGAAGCCATATTACACAACCAACAAATAAGCTCAACCAAATAACCAACAAGAGAGGCCAAACCCAAACTAACTAAAAAAACAGATTCGAACTTGAAATATTCGAAATTAAAAATAGTAGTAAGGAAGATTACCCAAACATCAAAACAATGAATATGGCAATGCTCCGATCCGCTACGATCTATTCCGATATATTGAACGAAATGACCTCCGCTCAACTACTACGATCTACTCCGATCTGCTCCGATCTACTGAAACTACGAAGTGGGGAAAAAAAAAAAAAAAAAAAAAATTAGCTCTGCCCATGATAGAATAACCAACTCACCGCGGAGTTGATGCATTCATTGTATGGGATTGAGAGAGATAAAATAATTGTTCATTCACAATTGAAAATATTGTTCTTACAATTGAAGAGAAGGAAAGACAACAACACAAATGAGGATGAAGGCTCCTCTAAATAGTGCTAGGTTACAAGTTGCTAAAAGACTAAACTACCCTTAACAATACAAACAAATAACAATAATAACATAACACTAAATTACTCTAACATGGTATATATGAATCAACTCTTCATCGGGTCATCAACAACTCTCTGAAATATCGTGTTTGCGTTGCATACTTCTATGAGGTTAGGGGTATTTTTGACTTTTCCATGTAAAAGTGGGTAGAATAGTTGTTTTTATAAAAGTTGGTCAAAAAAGTGTTTTCTTAAGTCTAAATGGGTAAAAAGATACATTTTCTCATATTATATTTGTGTGCCATTATGCTTGTGGTCTATATATATTACCTGTCCATTTCTGGCAAGTCGTAATGTTGTTATGTATTTGCCTTACATTTGATTTTACTTGATGATCAGCCCAACTTTGATGCTGCTATAGAACCGCTAGATGCATGTGTGCAGAAGAGTGGTGGCACCAAGAAGTTCGAAGGAGCTGTTTATGGAAAGCATTTGGTCAGTAAAGTGCTGACCAACTTTGTAATCTAGGTTTTTGGTTGTAATGGTTTCATTTTTTATTTTTTTCACATTTTCGTTTATCTCCTTACTTTGTTGTGGTAGAAAGTACTTGTACAATTGTCTGCTGAAGTGTGTATTTTATCTCAATGAATCACTCTCTAAAACCATCTCTAGTAGTTTGCACTATTTTCGTGCAGATTTTGCTCTACGTGTCCAGTAGTTTGCACTCAATTCAGCACTAAACATGAATATTCAATAATATTCTATTTTGTGCATATTTTAATATACTAAAATCATTAATTTGAAACAGAAATGGAAATTTTTTTAGGGCAACTACAGTGTTGTCATTTCTGTCGCAGAATTGTTCATATTTTTAAAATAGCGCAACTCTTGGCGCAGTGTTGGAGCAAGGTTTTGTTCCAAATTGAATATAGAACACTCTCTTGGAGTTGCTCTAAGACGTTGAGTACTATTGTGTTGCTTTATTTATTTTCTCATCATGCTATTTCCGGTTTTCTTTTATGAAGAAGAACAAGAAATGCCACGAGGAGAGTATTTTCAACTTTCTTAGATTTTATATTCCAATATTTTGATATTAGTGTCACACAAATATACACGACTACTATTCAATTTCTACATATTCAATACGTGAGAAGTCTTTAGTCTTCTACTCATTTTCAACCTCAAATGATTTCTTCGAACTGTCAACTATTGAAATGCTTTATTCTACGCTCGACTATATATATCCGATTAAACTCCAATGATTAAGCATTTGAAAGTAGATTTGGGTTGGAATCATAATGATTAAAACCTCATTGGTGCGCTAATTTTTTTTCCCCAGTAAGTACACAATGAGAAATTGTTTTGTAGGGTAATGGGATTCAACATGGCTACTGTAATTGACTAATAGTGTTGGCATTATATTAAATGCGGCTGTGGTGCCAGTAGACTGGTTGTTGGGTGGCCCTCTCTCTTGCTTGAACTTCCATGGGGCCACTGGCTACTTGTACGTACTCATGTATGCATCTATGGTGGCAGTGTCGGTGGTGCAGCGGCTACACCCATTTGCATTGCCATGCACAAAACTACGGTGGGGACACACAAAAATGTAATGGGAGTAAGAAAAACAAAAAAAAATCATATAAACTTATTTTTTAGACTGTGAATTAGGGATAACAATTCGTGTGGTATTGAAATATTAAATTCATGTGTCGAATTTCTCAACATTAAACCGTCCTCTTTAATTATTCTTGTAGATATCTCAACTCTAACTCAACTTATTTATTATTCGTGTTTTTTCTATCGGTCCAGAATGATTTGGTATATTTTAAAAGAATAAATACTTCATCTATTTAAGAGTTAATTTTAAGAAAATTATATTTACTTACATTTGATATTTTTTAAAATTCAATCATTTTACTGGCATCATATCCAATCAATAAAAAATTAGTGCAAACGACAACATAATAACAATACAATTATATCAAACAAGTTAATATGTCATTTCAAGTTAATTCTAACCTGATATGTTTTATTATTCTTGTTATTCGAGTCCAATATGATTCTGGCTCTAACCCATCAAGTCCGAGTCCAAACACGTTTATAGCATGTTAGATTCATGTCGTGTTAGAAATTATCATCCCTAATGTGAACAACATGAAATACAATCCGTCATCAAATATTTCAGCAATTTTCTCTCATATACTAATAAAACATGTTCCAACTGATTTAATGGAAAATTAAATACATTCTTGCTTAATAATCTTCACATATGGTACAATTGCGTGCTGCTCTCCTATGGTCTATACACCAGCCTTGTTCTAAGTAAAGCTGCAACAATTATTCAAGCTAGAAAAACAATAATAATTAATACTATAGATCGGAAATCCAATCTTCCACTCGGCCGGTAAATCAAATCCCCCCTCAGGCCGACGTATTACGGCCGGTGCTTCTGTAAAGCTGCGTAAGATCGTGGTAATCGAGCCATCAGTTTTCTGTTTACTTCAGATTCTTCTGGTAAACCAGAGTAATCAATCTTGCAAGGTATAATATTAAACGACGTCGGATCGGGGCACGACAGTTGCTTCAAGAAGAAAGCTTCACATTCCGCAGGGGTTCTCTGCGACGGAAGATCCAAAATGCAATTCATACTCACATCAAGCTTTTTATTCGCGATCAGTTTCCGACATTCCGGCCCTACCTGCGTGAAATAATTGGATTTCAAGCTCAGAGAAACAAGGTTTCTCAGCTTGCACAATGGCTCTGGCACCGTCCCGTAGAACTGATTGTAAGATATATTCAGAAATTGCATACTCTGTAAACACCCAAAAGAGTGAGGAATTGGGCCTGTCAGATGGTTCACGCTGGCGTCGAACACAGTCGATTTTTTCAGAAACCCTAATTCGTACGGAAGGCAACCGGAGAGCTGATTGTTCAGCAAAAGCGCTTCTAGCAACGTGTTTGATGTTTGCCCTATGGATTTAGGGATTGGGCCGGTGAATTTGTTGTTTGCTAGTGTGAGGTAGAGAACAGGGGTTTTGCCGATGTTTTCAGGTATGTTTCCGACGAATTGATTGTTGTTGAGGTATAGAACGTCTAGATCTAGTGTGAAAACCTGTGGCGGGAGTTTCCCGGTGAGTTTGTTGAATCTGAGATCTAGGAATGTGAGATTTGTGGCGGTTAGTACTGATTTGGGGAAATCTCCGATTAGCTCGTTGTTGCTCAGATCGAGCTCGTACAGAGAGGGGATTTTGGAAATCCCGGACGGGACATCGCCGGTGAAGTTATTGGAGTTGGCGTGGAAGACGATTAGGTCTTTGAGGCCGCCGAGGAAATTTTTCAGTGCGAGTGGTTTGCCGTCCAAGTTGAAACCATTGAAGTTGACGAGAGCGACTCTGATTTTGTTGTCGGATTTTGTGGTATCACAGATGAAGCCCTTGTAGGTGGAGCTGTCTTTGCAGATTTGGCCTTTCCAGGTTTTGGTAACGCCCAAGGGATCGTACGTTATTGTTTTTCTGAATCTCTCGATTACTTGGACTGCCATTTGTAGCTCAAGTGGGAGAGGACTGGCCGCCGGCGGCGGCGGTGGTGATGGTTTGGGAGGTTTTGGAGGTGGAGGTGGAGGTGGATGCCGGGGCGGCAGAGGAGGAGGTGACGGTGGCGGTGGAGGAGGATGTCGGGGTGACGGCGGCGGTGGTGGAGGAGGAATAGGTTCAGGGCAAACCGGCGGTTCGGTAGGCGGAGGCGG
Source organism: Rehmannia glutinosa (assembly GCA_016081115.2). Lineage (NCBI taxonomy): Eukaryota > Viridiplantae > Streptophyta > Magnoliopsida > Lamiales > Orobanchaceae > Rehmannia > Rehmannia glutinosa. Next base: position 81,248,334 of record CM071932.1, read on the forward strand.
TGGTGGAGGAGGAGGAATAGGTTCGGGGCAAACCGGTGGGTCGGAAGGCGGAGGGCAATCGGGACATTCTCCATAATCAGGTGGGCTGTAGGGGGGGAAATTTTCTCCTATTACAAATTCTAGTGTGTGTCTAGTGTGTGTGGCATGAGCAGGGTAGAATACTGAAACATGTGAGATGAAAAAGATGAGAAATTTAGTCAATGAGAAAACAATGCCTATTTTCTTTCTAACCTCCATTTCTGCTTTTCTCTCAAATGATAAGTTTTTTCAGTAGATATATAGCTAAACATATAGGTGGAATGTCATCTATCAATATAGAAAAGTTACATTATTGTCCGCTAAAGGATAAAAGCCTAAATATGCTATTATGATAATAGAATCTTGAATTTTTTTAAGTACAAATCTTGGTAGAGAATGGATGATGATCGATTTCTCGTCTGGACACGAGAGTCTTTAACCACATGAGACTATCCGATTCCCAGCATAATAGAATCTTGATAGAGATGTATGGATAATTTTACTTTTTGAATAAATATATGGTAGATGGATTGATAAACTTAATGGTGGGACATCAAGTTGCAGGGTTTTTGGTGAGGATGATTAAGACTCATATTATGGGTCCCATTGCCACATCCCTCATTTTAGTAACATATTTCTCTAAGAACATATTTTCCCATTCAAATAACACCACACTCATTATTTATGGGCTCCACTTAATTTATACACATCTATATTATGTGAGGGCAACAAATTTTTTATTATTATTATTGGTGTTCTTAGATGTTACAAATTTGTAACAAATTGAAGGAACGTTCTTACAAGAACACTCACCAATGGTAAGAACAAAATGATTTTGTTATTAACATGTTGAAGAACATCCATTGGTGATGCTCTAATTGCATGTGGATGTAGCATAGCAGAGTCGAGTCCAATACTTTTTTTTTTTTTTTTTTGATAATCCAGATATCCAGATTTTTATACCTGACTAATCATGGACCTGCTAGTATTCGAGTCCAATACTTAATGCATGAGGTCCTAGTCCAGCGTAGGTTTCATAAATTGTCAACCTAAATTCTTCTCAGTTTTCGTTGTTATCTCCATAGGGGACCATATGTCACCTTATTCAGCAAATTTCGAGTTAATTCATTCTTTTATTTTAAAAACAAATTTTAAATTCGGTTTAACAAACTCAAGCTAATTATAGAATAAATAGTGTCTAAATACTTGTAGTTGATTGGTTGTTAATAGGAAATTTGGCATGTCCAGAAACAAGAAACGATTAATGTAGTATTTATTATTGGACTACAAGTTCGCTTTATGTCTTGGAGGAGCAAATTCAATCTCTTGTATCTTTCTGTTGGGTCCTACCCTGTCTTCTTCTCTATTATGATAAAAGAAGATGGTAAGATGGAGTAGAAAATTACAAACAATTGTATAAGTTACATAAGCAACACATCATTGCATGATGCAACGCAAGTTGTCCGTGGGCCACTCCACGTCGGAACTCTTATTCTCTACTGTGTTTTAATATAACGATTCTATGTGAATATCACGTTTATGATACATACATCTTCTCAATTAAAACGCTACTGTGAGGTTATTTATTAATGATATTTTACGTTTTTTGATGTGATCTCTTGCTTTCAGTGGATTTTTTCTATTTGAAGGGGGTGATTAAGACTTCATTTGAATTGATTAATTTGAATTTATAATAACAAATTCGTTAAATAATCTCATAATGCAATGTATTTGAAATCATTGAACTTCTATTTTGAGTTAGGGCGGCGCTATTAGCACCCCCAAAACCTATCAACACACATCTATCTCTTAATACACCCCGTACTCTTTTTATAAACTAGTAAGGTGAACGTGCGTTGCACATGATCCAAATAATTTTAAATAATTTTTAATTAAAAATATAAACTTAATTAGTTGCAATTAATATTGAATAAATTGTTTTAAATTTATTGTGAATGTTGTTCATGTATTTTTGATCTTAACATAAAACCTACAAGATTAAAATTGAATTTATATACTGCATGAACTATATCTTAAAAGGTATTATAATTAAACAAAATACAATGGACATTAAAATAACTTAAAAGAAATACAACTAAAAAGAGTTATTCTATGAAATCATTTTGTATCAATTATGAGTTTAGTGAAATATAATATAATTTAATAATTTTACTTAAATAATAGATGGTATTGTAAGTAAATATATATGGTTGCATACTTAAACTAATATGAATTAAAATATGTTTAAAACTCTATCATTTGAAAATATTTTATTTTAGTTAAATAAATTTGAGTGTGAAAGGTTATAGGCATATCTATCTTCATAGGATTTGTGTTTATTAATATTAATGACCAATACTTTGGTTATTATATTATACTTTATTAAAACTAATCAGTTTGGAGTTAGCATAAGAGCACTTAAAATTAAATATTTTATTTGTATTTTTTATTTTATTTTAAAATCATCTTGTTTCTTCATTCAATTTAGTATAGATTTATATCAATAATGAAAATAAATATGAAAAATAAAACTATAGGTTCACAATGCATAATACTTACTTTTAGACGACTAAATTCATCTAAGGCAGAGTTCTCTATATGTTGATAACATATAATTAGATTGTTTATCACCAAACCTACTTTTAATTTAGAATCAAAGCTTCTATAATTAAATTTTTAGTACTATCTATTTTTCTGTAAATTCACTCATTTTTTCCCTGAAGTCTAATAATAATTTTTTTTACTCAAAAAATATATTACATTAATACGGTCATTCATGTTTCTTAAATTTTAAAGATTATAATATTATGAATTTCTTATATAAATTCAATCGAGTCTTGTAATCTTCAACTTAGCTGATTCCAACTCAACTTATACAACCCTATCTAATACAAGTTGAATTACATAGAAAATGGAGTGTCAACTTCCAAATCTAAGTTTTACACGGTATCATCAAAATCAATACATAAATTTTCCAAACAAAGACTGTCAATTCTTCAAAAGAATTTTGGATATAGAATGTCACTCGAATTTATATCCAAGTGATATTATAAATAATAATTAACTAAAGTTAAATTATACCTTTCCTTTTTAACTTTTTAGCACTTAAGTGAAAAATCAAAATAAGTTCAAGTATATAAGGAAAAAAGTTTAATCAATTATATGTTTGAAATATATATAATAGTACTAAGAGTAGTCATATTTAATATTAATGAATTATAACTATGAAGAGAAGATATAAATTATTATTTATTTCTAACAAATACATATGAACATAAAAATTTGACAATTATAAGTTTATGAATCATGTATGATTTAAACATCCAAATATTTTCTATATATATATATATATATATATATATATATATATATCACGTGAATAACATTATTAACTCTCAGTCTTATTTAAAAGTAAGATTTTTTTCTTGTTAATACAAAATATGCTAGGAAAATACTTTAACAGATAAATTAATCACCACTATTCTTCTTTTTATACTTTCACATTAAAAATTATTTTTTTATTTTATTTTCATTAAATAAAAAATATAGCTATCATATATTTTATTTTAATTTTTTTTTCATATGATATAAGCATTTATATAATTTTTAATTTGTTTGTTATTAATAAGAATTTATATTATCATATTTATTATTTATTTGATTAGTAGATTATATTAGAAAAATAATAAAAGCGATTCTGGATCTAATTTAAGATGTAAACGGTTAAAGGATTAATGCAAAATTTAGATACCAAAATGTCTTATGTTTTGATTTTTAGTTCGTTTGTCTTAAAACCAAGTACTATATTTCTACAATCAAAGCACTTGGAGTTAAATTCTTTTTGTATTTTTTTTTCTAATGTGAATTCATTTTATTGTTTTCTCTATAAATACAATGCAGATACATCATTTGTTCATAAACTATTATAAATTAATATACAATTGTGTATTTTATTCATCTTTGAATGATTATAATTTTATCATATAAATTTCATATATATGCTTATGAGGTATGTTTGGAAAGCTATTGAAATGTATTTTAATATGAATTTAATTTTATTTAAATATTCTTATTACACAAAAGTTATGACAGAAAAAATAGACTTCTAGTATTTGAAAAAGAATTTGGTATATGAATGGACACTTGAAATTATATTTAAATTATGTATAGAAGACACGTTCAATTATACCCTCTTCTCATACTATTAAACATATATACTCATTAGGGTTATAATAGGTACATCAAAAGTTTCAAGAAACTTTTTAAGTGATTCACACTTTTATAAGTAATAAGTAGTATAGATTATTGATTTACTTGATACACCTCCAATATTTCCTGATTTACTCTTCCCCATTCCCTAATGAAACTCTAATTCTTTTTTCTCAAAACATTAACACCCAAATGCACTCTGCGAAGAGAACAACATTTAAAAAATAGGGATTAATTGATCATAAAGGAGTATTATTGAGGGCAAACAATGGGCCGCTGAGATGCGATCGTTCAGGATGAGTGGATGAACAATTTACAGTTCAAAAATCGAATATTGTTCCTAAGAGATTGATCAATCTTCACACAAAGATTTCAACTCTATTTGTGCATATTGAATTAAATACTGGAAGCCAGAAAGCTATATCTGTATATCTATAAATGTTTCAATCCAAAGAGTTAATACACATGACCACGTACATAATAAACAAAAGATTAGATTTGTTCTTGTTTCAATTAACTAATTCTCATTTATATTTAAATTCTTTGGCATTGTTCATGTTCGTTAACCCGTGTGTTAGTTGAGTTTTTTTTGCAAGTTGTAAGGTTTGGGAATACAAAAGGGATAGAAAAGAGAAAAAGGAAAAAAGGAAAAATGGGGGAGAAAGAAGATTATAAGATTTAAAAAAGGTGGGGTGTATTTAGAAATTTAGTAGAATAGTAAGGGTACTTTAGTCTTTTTATTTATTGATAGCGCTACCCTTTGAGTTGTTTTCAAAGTCATTTGATGGATTTCAAATCCAATTTACACGAGTCATTTGAATTCATTTTCTCAAAGTCCGATCATTCCATCCGAACGCAAGCTAAGATTGAACAATTTCTCATGCCATACTCTTTTCAGTTTTGATTTTCATTTCCAAGTTTGCTATACTCTCCCCAATTTTGCTGCCAATCCAGATTGAGCTGCTGCGTTCATCACACGGCAAAAAGGTACAATATAATAATGTCTTTCCATCACTAGGGCCACACAAAAACTGGTTCTCACCACTGGCAAAATTGGAATAGACCCAAAGGACAAAGCACACTTAAAGGATGAATTTATAGCTTTTCTTAAAAGTACTCTTATCTTCAATTTTTATGTGGCTAAGTTTAATACCCCTCCAATTGTACCAACTCTACCAAAGAACAAATTGCACCACCTTCATTTCTTCTCACTGGACATTTCCACACGACTTGTAGTTTGAACATATCATGCCTATAGGGTTTGAAAACTAATAAGGTTTGAACATTTCTCAAATTGCACCAACTCCTATTTGCAAATAAAACTAATAAGGTTTTGTTTTGCACTATTTGAATGGAAATGTAGTGGAAATATATAAAACAATTTAAATAGTATAAAACTGGAAATAGGGTTTGAAAATGGGACCCTGAAACTTCTTGAATTGGAGTCAAACTGGGTGTACGATCAGCACATGTAGGGTGGGCACAGGGAGATTTCTTGAGAGCTTGAGGACCATTTGAGAAATGATGAGTTCTTCATCTTGAAGAGACAATATCTGCAATTCATGATGCTCAATGCACTTTCTTACAAATAGAAGAGTTAGAACCCAAATTGCATTTACGATGTTGAGAGCCAATTATTTGCAAATAGGAGGTGAGCATTCGCCCACCATTGGCCGTACCAATAATTATGCATGCAAGTGGAAATATAAGACAAAGATGGGATCAATCTTATGCTTCAATGGTAGAATTTTGTATTGTAAGGGTGATAAATACGAGTTCGATCCCATAGGAGAGCGTGAGTCCTGGACGGATCCAGAAATTTTCTATAAAGGAAGCATAAAATAAATACATATATAAACAACAATTAGAGGGGGCACACTTGGTTTTTTTTTATTTTAACAACTTAATTAATATATAGTTAAATATGCACACATTGTTTTATTTTTTATTTTTTTTTGGTTTTGTTTGGAGAAGCACACATTGTTTTTAAAAATGCACAATTTTCTTCTTTTTACCTAATTAAATATAAATTTCAAAAATAAAAAAAATATTGTGGGGCATGTGCCCCCCACACTGGGTAACATAGATATGTCTATGTCATAGCAGCTACTATCCGCATCCAATTGTATACAAAAATAAATAAATAAGACCAAGGTTGCCATCAGATGAAATATTGGATAATTACAAAAACCACCCATGAGGTTTCGGTATTTACAAAAAAAACAGAGAAGTTCCATAAAAATTACTTGAGGTTTGATTCCATTTTATATTTTTTTATTCAGAAGATATTAACATTTCAAAAAAACCCTTACATTATAGAAATATTACAATTACCCCTTAAATTTAAGGCAGAATCAAACCTCATTTTTCTTTTTGTAATTTTGAAACGTTTTTTTTTTTGTAATAACCTCAAACCATAGAGGTATTTTTTGTGATTATCCCTAAATATATAACAATTTGAGTGTCCCTGCATTTCTTCAAAAGAATTTCCGGATTTTACCAAATAAATTAGGGCTTATCAACTATTTATTATATTCACATTAAATTATAAAAAAAAGTTCTAGTATCTTACAATGATATTCATTATAATACAATTATGAAAATATTTTTGTAGATAATGTCATACTGATGTATTATGTTAATTATGTATTCAATTGTATAACATTTATATATGTAAATATATATCACCATTAAACTAAGGTTAATGTTTTTAGTTGATTTAGGAAGGTAAATCAGACGTACCTGACCTAGGGTCCTAGAAAGCGAGGGGAGGTACTTTGCACGAGGTGACATGACCTAGAATTTCAGAAAGTGAGGTGAGGTACTTTGTTCGATGGTACCTAAAAGTCTAAAACAGAGCACACGTTAGGCTAGCCAGGGTGGCCCCCAGCTAAGGCCCTCCAATGCTTAAGTCAGAACCAGGTAGTTGAAGTACTAAGAAAGCTCAAGAGCGAAGTGATTTAGGATAATGACAAGTTACATTTTACCTTGATTTTCGTGCCGTGTTTATAGTGTTGTTCATTGTGGAATGCGGATCATCGTAAACGTGGCGTTCTATCGACGGTGGAGGGCTCGCGGGCGACCCGACCTGGACTTTTGGGTGGGGTCGGAACCCATATAAAACCACAAATCCTAGGGGCATCTTGGTAATTTCCAGCGAGGCGAGATTAAGATGGCAATTTCGACCTAAGCAAGGTTAACATAGTAATTTCCATAATATTTAGTCTCCAGTTACTTAAGTAATTTATTGTTAAAGTGACTCAATCGATGCCCCTAACAACTAATTATGTCAAAAATAATTACTCACTCAGTAATTGATATCCAATTTGAAGATTTGTGGAGTGAAGTGACATCACGTGACCCATATGACTAATTAAGTAATTATCAATATCCAGTAAGTATTTTGGAATCGGGTAGTAGTCTAGTAATTAAAACTCTCATGCCCAGATCAGATATTTGAGATTTAATTCCCACCATTCCCTCCTCTTGAGAAAATGTACTCAAAAGGGAAAAAAAAGGGAAATCTAGTAAGCATTTTATATTTAACAAGAATGTATCGTGTTGCCATAAAGATCCACAAATCAAAACATAATAAATACAACTGGCCCAAGTCCAACACTTTTATACTATTGTTTAGCCTTCATGAACGTGTTGGCCCAATATTTACTTGAGAAAGCCAGGCCCACTATCATATTTACATCTGGTTAAGACGTAAGAGTTAAGACGATTAAGTTGGAAAAGGGAATTTACCGATTTATAGCCCAACACAGTTTGGATTGTGACAGGACCAGGAGAGCATTCATTGGGCCATGACTATCCCCCTTGATATATCTTTACATAAAACCCTAGATCTATATCATAAGAATCCGATTAAGTTATATATTTTCTTTGAAAAATTATTAAATATTTATTTTAACATAAAGTTTCTTTTAATTTCTACCTAAGAAGTCTTGTGTCATTGCTAATGCAATAAGAATTTGCAAATAAGAAAAAAGTTGTCATTTTGATAATGAAAGAGTATAGGTCCCAAGCGGTGTGAGTAAGGTTTAGAAGGGGGGTTGAATAAACCTTACCAACTTTTCGATTTTAGTCCTTTTAAAATATTACAGAGTTAACACACACAGCTAAGTCCTTGAGGGACATCTAAGTTAGTTATTCAGCAGAGTTAGTCACTCAACAGACCCGATAGAGTTGTTGATAGAATAACTCAGCTGTTTAATCTGAAACTTAACTTGACTGTGTTGGTTTTATCAGCGGAAGACTTAACACCCTTTGATTTGTTTTAAACTTGTTTTAACAATTGATTTTAGCACTTAGTCATTAATCAGTTTGGATAACAAATATGTTTATCAGCAGATATAAGGTAAGTATGCTGAAATATAAATGTGCTGAAAAATAAATGACACAAATAAATTTTATAGAGGTTCGAAGATGGGGTAATTCTTCTAATCCTCTCTTCTCCAACTCCTGGAGGAATCCACTAAGTAATGATCAATTCACAAAGTGGTTATCAGCCTAGAGACAAGTCTTGATCATACAGTTGACTTGCTCCTTGGACTCAGTCTAGAGATGCCTTGGTCACACAGCTAGCTTCTCTTCCGACTCAGCTTCTTCACAGACAATTGCCTTGATACTTGACTCACTTTCTCTAGCTTCTTGGATTTGATCACGAAGCCCTCCAATAACTTGATCTTGGTTGACAAATTGAACCTTCCTACAATCCTCCTGGAAAGTAGACCCTTTTGATTCTTCAAAAGTTTCCTCTTCAACAGTTTGAAGTTGTCTTTCCTTCACACTTTGTGTTGGATTGATTTCCTTCGAGTTTCAGGCTTGAGGATTTGCTTGAATATCTTTGAGAATATTTGCAAGTTACAGTTTGAATATTTGCTTGCTTGTTCATGGTTCAGGTAATCAAGGTAACCTTTTCTCAATGAATTTCCTTAACTTTTATAGTGAACTTTAAAAAATCGCCCGTTGAAGAGATAGTGATTTTCAAAAGACACTTGATGTTCGTTGGCTTGTCTTTTCTTGGTCTTCAATCTTGAAATGTAGACCTTTCCTCGTATTAAATGAATGTTCGACTTTTCGAGGTTCTGACACGAGGTGCAGTGCTTCCCATTGGTTTATTCCTTTTGCACGCTTCTGGGACGAGCACTTTAAGACTGGCGGCATGGAAGTATTACTTATTTAAGTAATGTTCTTGACTTACGTGCGGCAACGGATTCCTTTTGTTGACTTCTCTTGGATCGCTATTTCCTAGGTGACTTGAGTCTGCTCCAATCATTTGAAGACTCAATTGCCACTTTCAACTTGTGACTTGGCTTCTCGAGATGACTTTGACTGACACTTCACACAGCTGTTCCTCAGCTGATACATCTTCAATCAAGTTCTTGATCTTCCTTCTTGGCCATACTCAGTTGTTCCACAGCGGAGTCTTCACTTCAGTCTTCAATTGACTTCTTGTATTTCTTGGCATAGTTGACTTGACTCAACTTTTCCAGCTCTATCTATTACAATGAAAATTACAAGAAAAATGAGGTGCCAACTTCCTACTTTAAGTTTTACATGGCATTCATCAAAATCTTTAAAATAAATTTCCCAACAAAGAGTCAAAATTTCGACCATGAGGTCCAAATTAGAATAAACTTTCAATATTTATGTCAAGTCGGCTATGGTTTTCATCAATACACCGTAATATTTAAATATAAGATATCCAATGGGATCAACCTAGTGCTCCAATGGTTGAGACATGTGTTGTAAGGGTGAATGACCCGGATTCGATCCCATATGAGTGCGTGTGTCCCCTTCCCAAGTTTCCCCCCATTGTACTCGAAAAAAAATATAAGATATCCAATGATCCTTATTGGTCATGGTGAGGTAATTTTTGGCCTCTCTTTGAAGAGATCAAAGGTTCGAGCCCCCCGAAGCCAGGGCTGGACTTAGCCAATAGGCTCAAGAGGCTTGAGCCTAAGGCCCCCAAAAATTTGGGGGCCCATTTTTTTTTTTTAAACTTTCTAATAAGCCCACTTTCAGTTTTTTTTGCTTTAGTCCACCAAAACCAAATAAGCCCCCAATTTTTTTTTTTTTTACTTTTAATAGGTCAACTCCGCCTGCATATAGACAGGGCAACCCGTCTATATGTTGTCGGTCCTAAGCCCGGATAAAGGAGGAGGGTTGCGTTAGGTCGACAAGCCAGCGTAGAAACTCTTGTCATTCCCTTATGGTATGGATCATATAAGACATCGTGATAAGGCTAGGATGCTCCCGTAAGGAGTGCGCCGCAGGTCCGATGCGGTGTCTTGGCAAGGACCGCTACACCTCCATAAGGGCTTGGGTGTAGTGAAAAATACACAAGAGCCCTCACACACTAATAAGAGAGGAACACAAATGATAATAAGAAAATTAGAAAGTATAGAATTGGCAATTTGGAACATTGGTACTTTTGACAGTAAAACTATAGAGCTCGTAGATATTATGAAAAGACGAAACATAGATATCATGTGTATCCAAGAGACTAAATGGGTAGGCGAGAAGGCTAAGACACTAGATACTACGGGTTATAAGCTTTGGTATAGTGGAAAGGATAGAACTAGGAATGGGGTGGGTATCATTGTAGATCCTCTCTTCATAGATCAAGTAGTAGGAGTAACTAGAAAAGGAGATAGAATCATATCCCTTAAAATTGTAGTAGGTAAATGAACTTATAAATATTGTTAGTGTATATGCACCTCAAGTAGGATTAGATGATGCTACTAAGGCTAAATTTTGGGAAGATTTAGAAACTCTAATGCAATCAATCCCTCAAAATGAAAAAGTCATCATAGGTGGAGACTTAAATGGACATGTTGGGAAGGATAATGAAGATTATGAAAGGGTCCATGGAGGATATGGCTTTAGCTCGCGTAACAATGAGGTAGAACCATCCTAGACTTTGCGATTGCTTATGATTTTATTATAGGTAATAATACCTTCTTTAAAAAGAGAGACGAACATTTAATCACATTTAAAAGTGGTCCTAACAAATCACAAATTGACTACTTTCTAACCAGGAAAACGACAGGAAAAATATGCAAAAATTGCAAAGTAATACCCGGAGAAAGCCTCACCACCCAACATAGACTACTAGTTTTGGATATCAAACTTATTAACATACACTTAAAGAGAAAGAAAATTAACATACCGAGAATTAAGTGGTGGAACTTAAAGAATATAGAAAAAAGAGATAGTTTTGTCAAATCTCTAGTAGAAATCATTGATTGGAAAGTGGAAGACAAAGCCGATGAAACATGGAACTATGTAACTACTCAAATGAAAAAGATCGCAAAAGAAACATTAGGGGTGTCAAATGGTAATAAATGGAATAAAGAGTCATGGTGGTGGAATCAAGAAATCCAAGAAAAGGTAAAGGAAAAACGAACTAGTTACAAAGTATTGTATTCCTGTAAAAACGAAGAAAACCTTAAAAGATATAAAGACGCCAAAAAAGAAGTAAGAAGAGCAATATATGAAGGAAAAAACCAAGACATATGAAGATTTCTATAAGAAACTAGATACTAAAGAAGGAGAGAAAGATATATATAAAATAGCAAAATTTAGAGAAAAACAAACAAGAGATCTAACCCAAATTAAATGCATAAAAGATGAGAATGAAAACATTTTAGTGAAAGACGAGGACATAAAAGATCGATAGAGGAGGTATTTCAATAATCTTTTAATGAACCGAAGAGGAATGAAGTCACATTAGGGGAACTAGGCCAATCTGAACTGAATAGAAACCGTACCTTTTATCGTAGAATTCAACTTCATGAAACGAGAAAAAACACTAAACAAAATGAAAACGGCAAAAAGCAAGTTGGCACTAGATGATATACCAATTGAAGCGTGGAAATGTTTAGGTGGAGTTGGAATATCATGGCTTACTAAATTATTTAATATTATTCTAAAAACTAAGAAAATGCCTCATGAATGGAGAAAAAGTATATTGATACCTATATATAAAAACAAAGGGGATATACAAAATTGTGCAAATTACGGGAATTAAATTAATAAGTCATACAATGAAACTATGGGAAAGAGTTATAGAAGCAAGAATAAGAAATGAAACTAGTATATTAGATAATCAATTTGGCTTCATGCCAGGGAAGATCCACAATTGAAGCTATACACTTAATTAGACGATTATGTGAACAATATAATGAGAGAAAACAAGATTTACATATGGTTTTTATTGATCTTGAAAAGACATGCGATAGAGTCAACCGTGATATAATGTGGCGCGTATTGGAAAAAGAGGAATAAAAATAGCCTACATAGATGCCATAAAAGATATGTATGATGGTATAACAACATGTATCGGGACACCGACAGAATATCTAGTGAATTCCCAAACACTATAGGTTTGCATCGGGATCCGCTTTCTAAGCCCGTACCTTTTTATCCTAATAATTGATGAAATCACTAAACACTTACAAAAATCCATCCCCTGAATGTATGTTATTTGCGGACGATATAGTTTTAATTGATGAAACAAGGGAAGGAGTAAATGCAAAATTGGAAGTTTGGAGAGAAGACTTTAGAATCAAAAGGTTTTACTATAAGTAGGCTAAAAGCAGAATATATGGAATGCCACTTTAGTAAAAACAACATGAACAATGAGACGAAGGTTAAAATTGATGGACATGAAGTGAGTATAACAAAGAGTTTTAAATACTTAGGATCTATAATTGAAGAGAACGGAGAAATCAATAAAGATGTCACACATAGGATCCGGGTTGGAATAAATGGAGGAGTGCATCTTCTATCCTTTTGTGATAGTAAAATACCATTAAAATTGAAAGGAAAATTTTATAAAACGGCCATAAGGCCCGCAATGCTTTATGGAGCGAATGTTGGGCGACTAAATATGAACACGACAAAAAATGAGGGTAGCGAGAGATGAGAATGCTAAGATGGATGTGCGGACACACTAGATTAGATTAGATAGAATAAGAAATGAACACATTAGAAATAAAGTGGGAGAGCACCAATAGACGAGAAAATTAGAGAAACACGATTAAGATGGTTTGGACATGTTTATAGGAGACCTTTAGATGCACATGTGCGACGTTTAGAAGGTAGAGAATCACTCACACAAATCAAAAGAGGAAGAGGTAGGCCTAAAAAGACTTGGAAAGAAGCTATTAAAATGACATGTTATACCTAGAAATAAACGAAAATATGGCTTATGACCGTAAACGATGGCGCGATATGATCCGTATAGCCGACCCCACGTAGTGGGATTAAGGCTTAGTTTGTTGTTGTTGTTGTTGTTGTACTTTTAATAGGTCCATTTTCAGTTTTTTTGCCTTAGCCAACCAAATCCAAATAAGCCCTCAATTTTTTTCTTTTTTACTTTTTAGTGGGCCATTTTCATTTTTTTTTTGCCTTAGCCCACCAAATCCGAATAAAAGTCCCAATTTCTCTGTAATTGGCATCCTCAAACGTGATTTCATCATCTTCACACGATCACTCCAGTCTCCAAACTTGTGTTGTGTTTCAGAGGGTCCATTTATAGAATCTTGCCTAGGGTCCTATGAATCATAGGTTTGGCCCTGCCCGGAGCACAATGGTAGAACAATTAATATTGAGGGTTTTACGCGGTAGTGTGGAAGGCTGGAACTCGGTCGGAACTCAATGGTGGATAGGCGAGTCAGCGTGGGAAGAATCATTGAGAGACGACTACTTGTGCCACCTAGGAGCCATCAATTTACATGGGGTAGTTCTGTTTCCCTAATGATATTAGGGATATGTGAGTCATTGTGCATTCTCGCGGTTTACATGGGGCAGTTCCTGATGGGTCGGGATTATTTCCCCGAAGACTAGTCATTGGGAACATGAAATCTCGATTATCAAAAAAAAATATATACATATATATTTTAAATATAAGATAAAATAACATTTACAAAAATATGACTCAAAATGTGATTTTCTTGGTGTAAGTTGCGTGTGTACTAGCTAGTCTATTAACATTCCACCAATGTTGTCAACGTTCTCAACTGTGACAGCAATTGGCGAGCAACAGAACAACCCCAATTCATAAGTAATGTTACGGGTTACCAAATAAAATAACATGGAGCAAAGGGCAAATTAAATTGAGTATGAGACTGGGAAAACAGTGTAGGTCCCTTGTGAGCTATGACTTATCAATCAACCTAGCTGCACATATTGACTTTGCAATTTTCATTTTTTCAACATAAAGAGAGAGAGAGATGGGATTCAACTTCAATGCCCTTTTACACCATAGATACACTGTATGGCTTAAAAAGTTTAAAATATTTCTTGAAAATTCTGAAATATATATATATATATGTAAATATATGAACCGAAATCTCAAAGTAGCACAAATATTAAGATTGAGGTCTTCTAACTAATCTCAACCAAACCACGAGCTTGTAGTTTAAGTGATATCGTTCATTATTTGTATGTGTGTTGACCATGATTCGAACTCTTACTACTCCAATCCCGACTTATTAAAAAAAAACTAATCGCGACCAAAATTTTGGAGAATCTAAAAGGGAAAAGAACACATTTATTATATATTCCTTGTATTTGGTATTAAAAACACCCACAGTCATGCACTTGTGCACATCACTCGTCTAACTCTTTGAGTAAATTAGCCGTCCCAACTGCCAACCTCTTTCCCCCATTTTAATTTTCTTGGTCAACCGTTCGAAAACTCATCATTAATTTTGACGATTTCCTTCACGTGTTTAATTGGCAATCCTCTTTTTATTTTAGTTTTTTAAATATAAGGACAGTTTTCCCAGGAGACCAAGCCGAGTCCTATATTCCAACTTCTCGAATTGAAAAATATACAAAATATTTTTGTAGATACATTATTGGGAATTATAAATATTTAATCTGTATTTATAATATACAGATTACCTACAGATTAAAATTAAGAAAATTGTAAAGTTTAGATAAAACTGTTGTGGGTAAAATTGTAGGTAAAATATTTACCTACAGAATCTAAAACTTTTGGAAAATACCTACAGAAAATCTGTCAATAAATTGAAAAACTGTCGGTAATCCATCGGTAATTTGTCAGAATAATTTTGGGGAAAATAATATTTTTTTTATTCTGTAGATAACTGTAAACTCTAGTGACATCATTTCTATCGATAAACTGAAATTTTCTTATTATGCATTATCCAATTAAATTAGAGAATTCACACAACTTGGACTGTCAAACTATTATTGCAGTGGGAATTCCATAACATAACACACAAATCTATTGAGATTTGAGCTAACGCAAATCCCAAAAGAAGGAATTATGAATCAAAAAGACAAGAAGAAAAAGCAAAAGCAAACAATATAATAACGGAAAGATAGATAATCATTCATAATCCAACACCCTTTTTTCCTTTTGAAAATATGCCAAACACACCAAATCCACCATGCTCTTTTCTTTTTCATATTATACACTGCACAAGTTGATACGAAATTCACACTGATTTAAAAATATTAAAAACAAAACAAAAGAAAAGAAAAGAAAAGCGAATCCAACGTTGTACAAGGAACGATTTAAATCTACAAACATCTCCTTCGAGATTAGATCGAATAAACCCAATTAGTGTTTAGTCCTAATTAAAACATGATAATAATTTATCAATCTAGGAAGATTCTAGAATCAGCGTACTAGGTGTTTCTGCAATCGTGAGGCTGTGATTGTGCTCCCCCTCGTATGTGACAACGAGCATCGTCGGATCATCTACTGCCCTCTCTACGTGTTTCCGAGCTGGGCACCCTCTCACACTGCTGCACTTATAGTAACCCCTGTTCATGTACCACAATTAACACAATAAATATTCATGTTCATAGTATAATGAAATTGGAACAAAATCTCCGAATTTTCTAAATTTACGGAACAAATAAATCATTTTATTTTAGAAAAATCCGGTGGTAAAATGTTTGTTCGAGAATTATGTTACATGATATTGTGACTGCTTCTTTCTGTGTATGGCACCATAAACCAATGCAATATTTATTTTTGGGAACGTATGGGGGAACCAAGGGCATAGTTAGCATGTTCGATTACCCTAGCCCAATTATTTTTCCTTTTAGGAAAAACATATAATTTTTTTTTTATTCTTTTCCCCTTTAAAAAAATGGGATAAAAAAAATTTGGGTTGCACCATGGAACTGGCCTCCTTAAAATCCGCCATGGGGCAGCATGTTTTAGTCCAGACAAGATCTTCTATTACACAATGGTATTTCGTAATTTGTACAAAATGTGAGATTGCAATATTTTTTTCTCTAACAATTATCATTTGCCTTGTATAAACTTATAATTTGTGCGTAAAAACTTATAATTTGTATTTGAAAATTAATATGATTATTTTTATGCACATGACAGTTGGGGATGACAGTTGGGGATGAAACGCAATTCCCAAAAGAAAACCAAAGATAATTGGACTTCAGAAGCCTATGTAGTTATGTGTAAAATTATAAGACCGCAACTAATTATGAGATTAAGTGATAAGTCAAATTAATTAATACTAAGAATTATGTAATTACCTAGGATGTGGGGAACCTTTGATCGGCTTCTGCCCGTACTTTCTCCATGAGTAATCATCAGGTGGGATATCGGACATTTTCATGCTTATCGCCGGAACCATAACCACCCTTTTCAATTTCAGCTTCCTAAAAAATATTATTAGAATAAAAAACAATCCTCTAAATACTACTCCAACTTACTAAAAAAAAATAAAAAAATATAAACAATATCAGACAATTAAACGCGTAATTATATATTCACCTTCTCTTGGAACAGTGGCAGCGGCTGGAGGAGCCGCTGCACTTGCCGGAAACGCCGCCGTTTTCTGACGCGCACTTCCTCTTGAACGACGACGAAGAAGAAAGAGGCGGCTTCCCGCCGGTGCCGGAATTCGAAACCTGAGAAAGATTACTAACTATTTGATGAAATGCCGAGGAAGAAGACGGCTTGCAAATCTCCGTATCGCCACCGGTCAACGACGAGATAAACGAGTTCGCGCGAGAAATCGGCGGCGAGTACGAGAAACTGATCGTTTTCGTACCCGATTCTCTGAGATTCTCAACCAGCTTGTGATGGTAATCTGGAGGAGGAACTTGCTGGATCGGAGTTGGGCAATAGATCACTTTTTCATAGTTGTAATTACCTTCAGCCAGGGGTATTTTAGACTTTTCAGTAATAACATTTGGGATTACAGAATTAGGGGATGAAGAAGAAGATAAATCAGGGGAATTTGTTACAACGGGTCCTCTCCTGAACCGGGCGTGCCCGGTTCGGGTCCGGCCGAGGAGAGAAATGACTTTTTTGAACTTGTTCACCGCCAAATCAGCCACCGCCACGTAATCAATATTCTCCGTCTCCACATCGGCGGATTTCGGTTTTCCGTTTTCTGATAACTGATTCTGTTTTTGCTGTTGAGAAGAGAATAATCGGATGAGCTGTTCTACGCTTTGGAGTCCAGAAGAAGCTTCTTCGGCTGCTGTTTTCTCCGATTGCGAAACAAAACTGTTGTTGTTTCTGTAATTCATCATGAGCTCAACGGCCATGGCCGCTAGCTGGATTAATTTTTATTTTTTTGAGATTATGCCTCCATGAAAGAAGTGAAGGAGAAAAGGAGAAAAGTGTGGTGGGAGAGGAGAATGATATATAGAGAGATATTGGGGAGAGAGATATTGAGAGAGAGAGAGAGAGAAGTTACAAGGGTCAAAATAGTGATGGGCATTGGTGAGGTTAAAGAGAAAAAGTGGTGGATGGCAAAGTAAACAGTAGGTTACTGACCAGTGACCGGTCACTTTAATCTTAACACCTTTGCCTCGTCAAATTTAGGTGCGAATAAGATTGGTCCACCACTTTTTAACCATATTTATATTAAAACCCCACATTTAAGTTTAATTTATGCTCCAAAAATTGTTATGGTAACATCTATATACGTGACAATTATCCATGCGATGGAATAGAAAATGAAGCATCATTCTAGAATAGAAGATCTCATTCGTCGCCCAACCTATAACTTATAGTTATAACTTATAAGTTATAAGCTAACGTCACCCGCTGCTTTTTGTTGTATTTTATAGACTTTAAGCTAAAACCATACATCTCGTGAAATTTAGAACCATGCTAGTCAATATTATCCATGTCTTCCATCATCTAATCACTGTTACATCGAATGAAAAACTCATACTTGGAAAATTGATAACAATATTCCAATTAATTAGCAGTGTTTGCGGCAGTTACGGAGACAAGGGGGTAACCCAGCCCGGACTCACCAATTATTTTTAAAATAAATTAATTATACTAATATTTTTTTCAAAAAAAATTAGTTACGATTTTTATGTTTTTTTTTTTTTTTTTTTATTTCTGTATATTAGTCCAACCCAATATTTTTCCTGGCTCCACCATGGTTTGCTGGCATAATTAAGAACAATGATAATCTCATACCATAACCTCAAGCATAATATGAGCGAGCTAGGAGAAATTTACAAAGGGATAATAGTCCAAATTTTAAGACTAGTATTTACATTTTTATATAGTTATTATTATATTAGTATAAGTATCTTTGTATAATATATAAAAAGGTAATTCTAAATTAATAAGCTAGTAGAGACTTACTATAGGCAAAAGCAATAAATCAAAATAGCAACCATTTTTAAAAAAAAATAATTGGACATCACAAGGAATTAAGTTTTTGTGTGATGGAGGTCATTATTTTCAAAACTCCAATCTATTAAATTGTTGCACAAGTTATATGTGAGGTGATGAAGATTTATTTGGTAGTATATTAGTTAACAAACCCTATCATAATATAGTTATTATATTAGTATAAGTATCGTATATAATATATGACATGGGGGCTTTAGTAGAGACCCCTAAAATTTTTGAAAATCAATATTTTTATATATATTTTATTTTAAAAAATTAATTTTTAGTACTAAATATTTTTTTCTATTGATTTAGCCCCCAAAATTACTTAGCCCCCCCAACACTACACGTCTAGCTCCGCCCCTGATAATATGTACACATCCCGCTATTTAACTTGGTAACAGCGATGAGGGGATACAATTGATGTCCTCAAGTATAGTTAGACATATTTAGCCTCCTATAATTTACTTTAGTGGTAACGATAAAAGGCCGCAACTGCTGTCGTCAAACATAGTTACGCGCAGTTAGTTAGTTGAGTTATCTAGAAAAAGAAATCAAAAGTAGCAGTAAAAAAAAATTCCACCAAGATTCAACAGCTTTGAACTAAACAGTAAACCACTACCATGACAAGGTAATTTGGTAAAACATTCTACCTCTGTTGTCTTTTTCTAACGTGGTCTGGAAAATTGACCTTTTCTGCGGTTTTGGGGCCCAGTTGGAACTGGCCATGGAAAAACAAACACTGCTATCTCATGCTATGTGGGCTATGGCATTTGAAATTTGGAAGAGATGACTGATGAGGTCAAAGATGTGGGCCCACGCCGTCCGATACGCCAGATCAGATTCAGAGACGTATGAGTTTGGAGGATTGGTTGTTTGCTTACTATGAGAAAAATTGACTTGGAAATTCTTGGGGGAGACTAATTGCATTTGCTCGTGGTGGAGTCTTTTTGTTTTTGTTTTCTTTTTCTTGTAATCTTTTGTTTTCTTATGTATAGGCCAACAATATAGTTTATACAGTCTACACTTCAAGGATATTACTTATAATTATATTTATTATATATTTATACGTACAATATTCTACGTTGGTAGGCCTTGACAAGTTGTTTGGGATTTAAATTAGACTAAAGTGATATTCTACGTGCATGTGTAATTAATCATAGTTAGGTAGTTGTGAATTAAATCTCGCTTATTTTAATTATAGGATATATATCGCGTGTTTGGGTGTGTTTATAAACACTTTAAATTCTATCATATGTTTTATATATTTGGTTTAATTTTCTAAAAGAAATTAATAACTTATATTAAAAAATTAAGAATCGAACATATGTCTCGATCAAATATGATCGAGTAATTGTATACTACCCACTTAAGTAATATCTCATTTCCGTCAAAGAATATTTGGTTAGCATTTGGGTGTTTCTTGGGGAGTATTTCGAGACAATGACTTTTTTATTCTATATATTGAAAATATGTGTATTAGTACGAAAATATTTTGACGTAACATATTTTGGCTTTATATAGGGAGAAAAATTGGAAAGAATTTTTATATTGTGAAAAGCAAAAACCATATATAAACTCTCCTTTTAAACAAGTAGCTAGGGGTTTTCTGACTCATATTTAGAATCTTCACAAAATTCATTAGTTTTACAAAATTAATATAAATTAATTAAATATTTATTTTTAAATTGTATGTATTTAATTTTTAGTTTTTTTTAATAGGTAAATGGAAATATATAAAAAAGAAAGGAAAAGTCCTGATCACAAGCCGATCAGGTAGCAAACTGAAAACAATGTTAGATTTCAGAAAAAGAAACAACAAAAATAACTTAAAAACGCAATTTAAATGAAGGGCGTCTATTTCTAGAGGATTTTCGAAGGATATTATCATTAGTTTTGTTAGCACGTGCTCGAGTATCCTCTACATAGTCTGATGTATCATATTGAATGTCGGTCCAGGATCCACGAGCCGCAATTGTCATAGCCTTCATAGTTTCTGAGAAATCACATGAGCGAAAGACAATCGGAGTAGTTGATGATTCGCCTATCTTGGCCTTTAAGTCTTCCAATTTGTCTTGTTCTTCTTCATCTGCCATATCTGACCAAAGTTGTTGGGAACCTTCAGACGAATTGTTCGTACTGATAACATAATCATTAATAGGGAGGCCTTTTGAAATATCGACCAAGGCTCGCTGTAGAGCAACCTGATTATGTTCATCCAAGTTAGAAGAAATCATCGCCTGCCTGAGGTATATGCGATTATCGCTGTCGTGTTAGCTGCGCTATCCTCTCAACAATTATATTAGTACCATCCGTTGGTGACGCATTGATATTAGTCTGTTCTGAGTCTGGTGCTATATTGGTATCATCTTGTAAGATATCAATTGTGTTATTGGTTGGTATGCCTGTTGAAGTCGAACCCCTCTCCATGTTTCTCCCTGTCCGGCGTTTCACTTGCACCCAGTTCGTTTCCACAGTCTTCCCTTTGGGCCTGTTTATTTGGTCACGGACAGTTGAATGTCCGCGAACCAGGCTAGCTTCCTATTTACCCTTGTCCGTACGCACAGTTTCTTCATGTGTCTTCACTTGTCGACATTGGTTAATATTGTGTCCAAACAATCCGACAAAGTGAACACAAAAGTCAAAACATGATTTTCATAGCTAATAGAAACGAAGGAGCAATGTCCCACTCGTTCCACCATAATATGCTCTTGTAGTGGATTGTTCAAATCCATCTCCACCTAAACTCGGACAAAATGACCCACTTCACTTTGGTCGGTGAACAGTATCTATCGAATAGGTGTTAGATAGAACTAGCTATTTTATGAATAAGAGATTTGTGTCAATATTCATAGCTTAATTCGTAAATTCGAACCCACACTTGAGCCACTGACGTGTTTATCTTGTATGGATTGAAATTTGGAATCTAGTTCATCAGGCGGATTGTCCCAGGTTGCAAAAGCCACGAACCCTTTTGAGAAAACTTTGTTCCTTTCTTCCAAATTATCGAACTGAATGTTAAAATATCCCCTTCCCAGCGTAATCAACCTCCAAGGATCAGTAAGTTTCCAAACCGAAGACAGTTTCAATTTGAGGTCTGGAAAGCTGTATGGTTTTGTACCTTTTGGCATAATAATAGGCCCAATAAGCGAGTTACGTAACTCGGTAGCCCGTAGTTGGTAAATTTCCTCATCCATCGTCACCGAGAAGTACTGGCCCTTTTTGATTGGTCGAAGATGCTCCCCGGAATGTAGCGAATTTGCAGTCGGCAAGCCATCCTCATGAACATCCAAATTGCGGTGGTTCTTCAATTTTCCCCCAGGTATGTTGTACCCTTCCACAACAGGGGGAGTATGACCCCGTAGAACCTCGAGAACCTTGGATGGTTGGTCGCTACTTTGTGTGTTGATCTGCGTATATCTCGACGTCTCCGAACGGATCTGCAGAGCGTGGATATTGGCCTTAGGGTTCCAAAACCCCAATATGTGAAATCGCACGCATCGTTCCGTCCATCTGACAAGTCTGAAAGCCATCGGAAGGGTGCGTCTGAATGGTGTCGTTGTACTCATCGGCTGTAAAATTGCAGGGTTATCTTGAAGGATCGAATCCCGCCCGGCGTAAAGGAAATCCTGGGTTTTGCGGGGAAACGAGAAGCATAAACGAAATTCTTGTGTGTGATATCAATTTCAGGAAAAAGGAACTGATCGAATTCCATGGTGATAATCTGAAAATCCTAGACGATCGATCGAAAGAGAAGGCACGTCGCCTTCATCGAAACCCTAGCCGCCTCTCAAAGAGAAGGCCAGGTTTTTCTTTTCAAACAAAGAGAGGCGTCTCCTCTGTCTTTTCCGTCATTTAATTTTTAGTACTTGTATATAATTTTGATATAATATTTAGATTCTTGATGAGTATTTATAAATAATACAATATCAGATATGTACAAGACATATATTAATAAAAATCTTTAACTAATAGGGCATGACACCATTGCTTTACAATTAAGTTGTAATATTCTTGAATGCTATTTTCTTCAATGTCTTTTTTTTTTCTTTGGAATTTTGCTGAAAAACACACTTGATTATCCCCATCAATACACAGTATTAACACAGTGTTTGCCGTGGATTTCAAACTCGGAGAATGACTTGCCCTCTAAACAGACAAATATGGTCACAACGCATGCCATAGAAAATTCACGAAAATTTGACATTTTTGACCTTTTTTGTTTTTCTTTGTCCAATCTAAAATACAACATATACTACTTAATTATCAGAAATTTATGGTATAGTAAATCCAGGGGAAATTGCAATTTTGGTCCCATAACTTTGGGGGGTGTCAAAACTAGTCAATTTCGATTTTCTTTTTCAAAAACACTTGTAATTTACAAATTGTATCAAAACTAGTCCCACTAGATTTTAATTTTTCAAAAACACTCTGCAATTTATAAATTGTATCAATTTGAGGACAAATCCCAACGCCGATTGGAATTTTCGCCGGAATTCGTCACATGATAAGCACGTGACCTGAAATTTTGAGGATTTCTCACTCTCCTTGACACAGTGGAAATAAAATGCCAGCGTGGAAAGAGATTTGGGGGGAAAAAAACTCGTCACCGAGATTTGGAGGGAAAAAAAAACTCGTCAACACCCTGTAATTGGGCATATTTTTTAGGGAAAAATGGTGGTGACGAGTTTTTTCCCCTCCAAATCTCTTTCCATGTTAGCATTTTATTTCCATCGTGTCAAAGAGGGTAAGAAATCCCCAAAATTTTAGGTCACGTGCTTATCACGTGACGAATTCCGGTAAAAATTCCAATCGGCGGTGGGATTTGTCCTCAAATTGATACAATTTGTAAATTACAGGGTATTTTTGAAAAATTAAAATCGAGTGGGACTAGTTTTGATACAATTTGTAAATTACAGGGTGTTTTTGAAAAAGTAAAATCGAGTGGGACTAGTTTTGACACCCCCAAAGTTATGGGACCAAAATTGCAATTTTCCCAATAAATCCACATGCATATCCCATCATTACATTGTTAAACATGCATTTAACGTATGTTCTGGTTAAAGAACAATTAATTCTTCAAAACCTTAGCCACGCTAATTACTTTAGTCGTTATTATAATTAATTTTTGTTTGTATAATTGGTTAAATAGTTAACATGTCCAAATTTTATATGTTGTACATACCTTGCAATGAGCATGACCAATTATTATAAGCCAAAATATAAAAACAATATAAATTCATTAAAGCCCAATATAATATTCCTTTTGATTAGGTCTAAAGGGATTAATTGATTCATGTTGTGAGGCCCCGTGTTTTTATACCATAGATGACACGATCCACATATATTTTCCGATATATTATTTTAGTATTTGATTAATTATTCTTATATTCGCTATTTATTTTACATAACACGATATGTTATCAATACTAACGTTATTTAAATTATTACCTAATTACATGATAAAGCAATTGATTTATTATTACTACTTAAATTTCTTGACTATTATCATTTTCCTTACAACTCGATTCGGTAAAAAGTGCTATTTAAAATATATTCTTGAGATTTGAAAAATAAAATTCTAGTCGCCATATTTTATGACGACGATACTTATATTTAGTCATTTTCCATAAAGCTACTATTGTTCAATTAATCAAAATAATTTTTATTTAAAAGAAACTATGTCTTAATTTTGAGATTTTGAAATATCCTTTTCGATAACCTCAACATTTTACTCTAAATATATTATCTTGACTTAACAAAAATTTATTATGATTTTTGAAATTCTTGACATAAATTAAAGTAAGATTTGAACATATTTTATTAGAAAATAATTTTATGCTTTCTGCAAACTATTTTATTTTGTGATCTATTAAAACCATCTACTACTAATTTGATACTTTAATAAAAACAATGACTCATGGTTTGAAAGTTCATCTAGTAAAATTTTAATTTCTGAAAGAATAGTATTTGAGATTTATTTTGTTAAAAATCCGACCTTTATATTAAAATAGCTAAGTGTCTCATTTTTGATTTGTTGAACTAATTACTACTCAATTTAGCTAATAGATATATCATTTATACTTAGAATTATTTTTATTTTATGATGTATATTAATAACACATAAATATATTAATTTCTCTCTTAACAACTAATTATTTTTTTATAACATAATATTTATTTAAATATTTTATTAATTTCGAAAATTACATTTATATATTTCAAAATAATTTTTATAATGTGATTAATTGCTTGATTAATATATTTGACTTGCATTATTGGTTCTAATTCTATTTAATACCTTAGATTATAAGTGATGAAATACTACTTGGGAATTACTAGATACCTTATAACTAGGTGACTAATTATATAAGTAAGATAGATATAAAATTTGATTTATATGAGAGGAGATACAAGTCTTGTCTTTTCCTTTTGTCTTTTTCCTTTTGTCTTATTCATTGAAGCATGAAAGCTTTCATCCACTCCAACAAGTTTTGCTTCTACATATGCAAGCATGAGCCCCCAAATTTGCTAGCTTCCAAAAACACTTGAGTGGCTAGAGTAAAGACGCTAGGATGAGGATTTCATTATTTTGCTATACATCATCTCATTTCAATACTTAGCCATTTTCACCACACAACACCCAACTCTCTCCCTCTCAAACCCCTTAAGGCCAAAAATCTGGAAAATTGAGAGATAGGACTGAAAATTTAAGGAGCAATAGGCTTGAAGATTGTGATTTTTAAGGAGTTTTCAAGAAACAAGAAATGTAAGAACTTCATAGGCTTTAAGCTCTTCCTTATTTCTTTTTCTCTCCAATTTTCTTCACATTTTGACACTCAAATCTCCCAAACTAGGGGCTGTCCTAAGAAGCTTGGGACCTTAAGGAAGTGTTATAAGAAAGAGAAGTTACCTAGACCAACTTACTACCAAGGGACAAGAGGTGGGTGAAAACTCTTTCAAATCTCTCATTATTTTTGCATAAAAAGCATGATGATGCATATGTTATATGATGTATAATATCTTGTCAAAATTTTCGGTGTTATTTATTATGGAAAAATTCGAAAAAAATAATATATATATATATATATATGTAGTAGAATCTATTGACAAAAGTGATTATTACTTAAAAATTGGCTTTTGTGTGCTTTATATACCTATTTCTATATATATATTCGAAAATAGCTGAGAAAATATGAAAAATATGTCTTAACATGTTATATATAATCTGGATATATGAATTTTAGAAGGAAAAATTGAGCTTGGGCCATTTTGCAAAAATATGGCGAAATATAGGGCCAAAAGTGAAAATCTAGAAACTGTGAAACCCTACTGAAAATTTCGAAATTTTGGACCTTATTTACTGTAAATATGATTTATAAATGAATAATAATAATTGGGGCCCTCTGGGTCAAGCAAATGTGATTAAAAGAACATTTAGACACCAAAATGATAATTTTTAAAACTTTAGAGGACTAAACTGTAATTTTCGAAATTATGGGCAGCCACTGTCTCGAAAATAGTATGTACTTATTTTAAATAGTATTCTGGACCTTTAGTCCAAGTTTCACAAAAATCGGGCTTGAAACAAGCCCTTAACGGTAAAATTACCTTTGGGGCTAAAATGAATTTTTTTAGAAAATTGGTACTAAATCTGAAAATTTTTCGAAACTGCTTTTAATCCATATATATACTGCCCCAAAGGAATTATTAGACTTAGAATCTCGTTAATACCTTTTTCGGTTTAAGAGATAACCATTTTTAAAAGTATCGGGTCAAAATAATAAATTGGGAGAAATTTGGGACTGACCTATAATTTTCGAAAATCTGACCCTGCAACCCTAAAAATATGCTTCTTTGGAATTTTTAGAAAAATTAAAAACCGACCTTGCCCTTTTCTGAGTCCGGGATAACAACTTATGGAATTTTAAAACCCGGCATAAATTTTCCTCTTTATTAAAATATTTTATTTTACAATAAATTTACCAAGGTCATGGGAAATTATTTTATTTCTAAATTCAGTTTATTCATGCAACATTAAAATATTTTATTTAATTAAAATTTATATTTTAAAATTATTATCCGAATTTATTCGGGATTTTCATACCGACTATTTATACGATAATAAGGCGATTTCTTCGCCCGCATAAGCTGAACCTTATTAAGAACTTCAGCATAATACACTGAATCAATGAATATAACCGGCTAGATTACCCCTCCGGTATCTATGTCATGTCAATAACTGACTGACTAACTGAATATCGGACGCGGCGAGTCATGAACGCACAGGTCCTCTCTTGTCGGATGGGGTTGGCGTCACACATTCGTGTGCAACCAACTGATATGAATTGATGAATTTGTGGAATAGATAAGTCGCGTATGAGATGGGTATCTTGGCTACAGTCTCATGCCGGTCTCCATCGTCCAACTCCCAACCTCGAGCCGGATAGGAGAGTCTGGCGGGCGATTGGGTCGTATGATTAAGGTATAATCATGATTATGACATTTTCTCGAGTTTAGTGGCTCCTTTGTGAGAGCGTCATTATGCCAATCGGGATAGCGGCTATAGCCCTATCGACAGGAGGGATAAGGTGTATTGTTTGGAGAGATGAAGTTTGATCAATACTTCTCTGCTGTATAAGGTGGTCTCGGTTGGCGTCACACTTTCGTGCGCAACCAATTGATATGAATTGACAGACTGACTGGGTTGGCGTCACACTTTCGTGCGCAACCAATTGATCTGAATTGACGGACTGACTGTTAACTAATACTA
The DNA here is from genome assembly GCA_016081115.2 of Rehmannia glutinosa. Taxonomy (NCBI): domain Eukaryota; kingdom Viridiplantae; phylum Streptophyta; class Magnoliopsida; order Lamiales; family Orobanchaceae; genus Rehmannia; species Rehmannia glutinosa. The sequence goes on from CM071932.1 coordinate 81,276,005, forward strand.
TAAAAACTACTAAGTATATGAGAATGTCATTGCACGTTTCTTTCATCAAAATTCATAAAACGATTTTATTGCATAAAGTATAAGCCCCACTTGCACACACTCACCATACCCACTAAGAATTTTTGTCTCACTCCCACCTATTTTTCCAACTAGAGGATGAGGTTCCGCCGGAAGAAGACCACAATGAAGATTTCGAAGCTACTGATTAGTTCTCAATTGTGCTGGACTATTGAGACAAATTGAATTTTATTTTGTATTGGACAATTTCTAGTAATTTTTTATGTAATAGCCGGGCGTAGGACCCAAAGAATGATGGTGACGATGATTGAATTTTATTTTCTGATTCCGTTGCGACTGTACTCTGACTTAGTTTATTTAATATGTATGCTTATTTTGGGATTTCGCTATTTCTATTTGGGTTATATTAATGAATAAATGGGTCGGCCTGATAAACCGGCGTAAGTTAGATCATCCGAGTCACGGCTCCCAATTTGGGGCGTGACACATGTACCACTAAACATCGGATAATAATTCATTCTCGAAATTTATAAATATCTCCTCGGCCTCATTACCAAGGTACAAAATTCATTTCATATTTAATTCTATTTTGTACAATTACTCTCTAAATCTTAGCTTTGGATGGATTTCGCTGAAATAACTTCAGCGTCTCTAACGATATTTTCTCGCAAGCAATAAAATATTAACGGCATGGTTGGTATGAATGAATGGAATTAGGTTGGAATGAAATGAATTTAAGAATGGAATAACATTAGGAATGGAATGATGTAGTATTACTATTCCTATGATTGGTATGTACAAGGAATGAAGAAATGAATAGATAATAATTTTTTACTTGATTTAAATATCTTGATTTGTAATTATAAATGAATGATAGTAATTTGAGAAAATAATTTTAAAGTATCAAATTCTCTTAAATAAAATTTTATTAAATATGTTATTCGTAAATTGATATAAGATTATTTTAATGTGTGCTAAAAATATATATATATATTTATATCTATGATATCAAAAATATTTTATATAATATTTTTTACGGATAATTACAAAAACACTCTGAGATTTGGGCTAATTACAAAAAAATCCAGAGATGTTTTAAAATTACAAAAAAAACCCATCAGGTTTGATTATGTGTTAAATTTAAGGGGGTAACTATAGTATTTATCAGGAGGGTTTTGATATTTTTTTCTTGTGAAGGGGGAAAATGTAAGACAAAATCAAACTTCAAGGATTTTTCTGTAGTTTAAAAAATCTCTGAGTTTTTATGTAATTATCCCAAACCTCAGGGGTATTTTTGTAATTATCTCTATTTTTATAAGATAATATAGAAAATCAACAAAAGAATTCTATATCAAAATTTTGATTTAACTATTGAATATTGATAGAAATTAACTATGATTTATTAAAATATTAAATATAACTCATATTTCAATTATAAATATTTTTTTTATTTATAACACTACTTTTCGAAAATATAGATTATATCCAACATTTTTAGTCATTTATAGAAAGATAATTTTATTAAAAATAAAATTTGAGTCATTCTTGATGATTGGGAATAGCTAAACCCATAGGGGAGAGGATGAATGATCATTCCCTTACTTTTGGGAATATGGATTAAATGGAAATGAGTATTAAATTCTAAAGATATCAAGCGTGTGAATGAGAATGAAATAAGGAATGTTCATTCCATTCTTACCTCATTCCCACATACCAATCATGCCGTAAAAACTACTGATGGATGAAAATGATACCACGTACATTAGTATTTAGTACTTAGAATAATAGTTTTCAAAAAAAAAAGTACTTAGAATAATAACAATATAATTAAATAATATCAAAAAAATTCCATTGATCTTACATCATGCGCCACATTATTCCACACATAGGCCATAGCTAGTGTGAGATTGATGTATTTTTTTCTAGCTAAGGTGGGGGCAAAAGTTGGAGAAGAAATTCCATGACAATTAAGTCATGACTTTCGCAAATCCCGACCATAAGTCAATAAAGTAACGTAAATCACTTTGCTTTATCAACTTCAAATTCTTGCCCTCAGTTCGATACATGTACATGTAGGACAACTCTTAAATGAAAGTTGGGAACAAACCGGATTCTTAATTAATATTTCCACCCCAAGGTGTTTCTTGTAAAAAGCACAAAATGTTTAAGTTGATATACATATATATGTGTGTGTGTGTTTGCTTTACAGGATGTTTTTTTTTTTCTTTATATTTTTCTTTTTCCTTTTCACTATATGTAAATTGAAATGAATCAGCCCGAACGGGAAGATTATTGAGTATGGTCTTACAAATTACAATTAAATCCAAGCTTCTAGAAGGCGAAGACTTTCCTTAGTCCTCACCTAAATCATATTATACGTGTTAAATCCTAATATAAGCTAAGAGTCCATTCTTGATTAAGGCCATTAATGTGCCCTAAACTCGTTAATTATATGGTCTATACTTTGATTTTTTTTTTTTTTTTTTGAGTATAATGGGGAGGATATTAGGGAGGAAACATGCATACACATTCACATCATATTGAACTCTGGTCAATTACTCTCGATAAACGGCTACTACTCAAACTTATTTAGGTTGATCGCATGTCATAGTTGATACTTGATTTCTCGCATTGAATGTATTTATTCTTATGAGTGTGATTTTTCTCAGTTAAAAAAATAAATTAATATCAAATATATATGACTGTAATTGAATCGAGTTGAAGAAAATCTTAAATTGCTCAACCTTATTTTAGTTTTTGTTGATTGAATATTGAACAAATTAAATTTTAATGGAGTTGAATATGAGTAGAACTGCTGTAATTTAATCTTCTTAAACTATTTGATTACTTTTTATTAATTGATATAACAAATCAAGTTTCAAATCTCGAATTTAAAAACATGTTCGAAGTAAATTCATTATATTTAAATTAACCAGCATAACAAACTTTTTATCTTTGAAGATCATCATCAAATAAAAACTAGGATCATTAAATATAGTTTTCCTTTTTTAAAATGTTTTCACTTCTCAATTGGGTGTTAGCCAAATCTGTGTGGATATAAATCAGTTGAATATTCTAATTTGTAATTGTAGCTATATTTGCGTTAGACTTGTGGGATTGTTTGTCATATATAGTACAAATTATTTAATTTGTATTAGTTTACAAAAAAAAATGAATTTGGATTTCGCAGTTGTTTTTGTTGGTTCTTTTGCACATGTATACTACTCTATTTTCTTGATCGACAAAGATGTATTTGTCTTATAAAACTGGGATAGTTGCAAAAACTCCCTCGTGGTTCAGGCTAATTATAGAAAAACTCAAAGATTTTTGAAAATTGCAATAAATCTCTTGAAATTTGACTGTGCCTTATATTTTCCCTTTACGAATAATAAAATATTTCAAAAAATCCCTAATAGTCATTAAAATATTACAGTTATCACCTTAAATTTAAGACAAAAATAAACCAAATGGGCTATTTATAATCTTAAAATATCTTCGAGTTTCTTTGTAATTAGTCCAAATATATCTTAGCTTTTTTTTTTAAAAAAAAATCCCTATAAAAATATGAAACGAAATGTGAGATTAAAGATTCAGTGAGCAAAGCATGTCTAAGTCCAATGAAAAGGTCAACAGTCAACACCTCAATGGATCAATATTGTTCTTGAATCATGTGTTACAGTTACAACAGGGCTATTGTTCTTTTTATTGGGCCTCAACCAAATTATCTGAAACTACAAATATGGGCCTTAATCAAGAATTATGAAATACGCATTGTCCATCAATTCAATTGAAATGTGTACCCTGAATTAGAAGTCCAGAAGTATCATCTGGATTCATAAATATATCTGTATATTAAAGCTAGATCTGACAATGAGTTAGGCGCACCAGCCCAACCCCATCATAGTAGGCCAAGTCATGAAATCGGGTTCGTTGGATTGGACCAAATTTTATAGGGTCGTATTTCTAGTTGCCCCAACATAGCACAACACATGTGATTTTGATATGACCTTTTGGGTTTGGGGCTATTTGAGCCGGTTAAAGTAGACCCGGTCTTTTCGGACATCTAAAGATAAAATCCGGACCGACTCTATATAGGTGATGAGGGTTAAAATAAGTCGACTTCTTGGACTTTGATAATGAGCCGAACTAAAAGACATACTTGGATGAATAATGGACTGAACTGAATAACCTTTGATACTGAGCCGAGCTGGTTTAAGAATAGTGATACACTCATCAATGAAGACCTTTAAGAAGCCGAACTTTGACCTCTCTTAGGTCAAAGTGGTTAACTTGCAAGCTTAAGTACAATTAAGTTGGGTAGATTATATGGAAAATAAAGTGAGATGAGATGATGACTTGAGGTAGGCAAATTATCTCGAGCTGTAGAGTTATTCATATAAGCCAATCTGTGCAAACTGCTAAGCTTATCTTAATCAGATTCTGTTATAAGAATCGTAACAAACTCCGGATTTTACGGAAACCCTAATTAGGGCAAAGCTATAAATACCTTGTTACAGGTTCATTCTAACCCTAATCACTCTTTTTATATTCACTTCATATTTTGCCTCTTTCTTGTTGAATACTCTTCTGACTTAAGCATCGGAGAGGGTATGCCGAATCAACTCTCTGTAAGTCCAAGTGGCTACGATAATCTAGAGGGGGGGTGTGTGAATATATTATGCCCATTTTCACAAATATGCCATATTTTTCGAATGTAATAAGCCAATACAAGAATGAAAGTGCGGGAAGTAAACAACACGCATCAATTTATAGAGGTTCAACCCTCCTAGGGCTTAATCCTCTACCACCCTAGTATCTCCGGGATGGATTTCAAAAAGAAAAAAAGATTTTATTAATTACCAAAATTAATACAACATCACCTTACAACACCTTTTTGGAGATTACCACAATCTCCCTTGAAGATTACCACAATCTTCAACGGCACCTTGTGAAGATTACCACAATCTTCAACCTTGAAGAACACCAAATTCTTCAACACATCAAAGAACACCAAACTCTTCAATAAGAAGATTATCACAATCTTCTTGCACCTAACACTTAGATCGCCCAAGTGTATTCTTATCACAAGAACACTCACAAGGATATCTTGTGTTGAGCGATGAACCCAAATATTCAAGATTACAACTCGATAATGAATAATACAATTTTGAGTGTAAGTGTAATCAAGAATAAAACCTAGACCTCAAGATGTGAAAGTGAAAGAACTTAGGCTATTATAACAAGAATATTGAAAATGAAAGAACAAGTATTTGCTTGAGTGTATCTTGTTGTGTTGTATCTCAATTGGTTGTCTTGTTGCTCCAAAACTTCCTCTATTTATCGGAGATGATTGATCATGGATAGGCTCCTCTTGGGGATTGAAAATCTACAGAAAAATACAATTAAAATCAAGAATATAGTTGTTAGAAATCAATCCCACAAATTAAGGAAAGTATGTATGCTGTCAACGACTAGAATTTTACTGTCAAAACGGTATGGCGACCAGTCGCGTAGAAATAGACGTTGAAAAGAAACACTGAAAATTTGCATAGGGCGACCGGCCCACATAGGGTTCGACCGGTCGACCCTATGCTTGACCGGTTGCCCTCATAAAAGAACAATACAGGGAGTTAACAATGATCTCAGACACCGGTCAACCTATGGTCGATCGGTCGACCTCTTTGTAAAATGCTTCGTCTCTTTTTCTGTATCAAAACTCAACTTCAGGTACGGGTTGCCCTATATGGCGAACGGTCCAAGCTGAGATAGAAGTGTTGTCCAATTTTTGTCGAAAATAAATTTCAAGAAATACTCCGAAAAATTAGTAAAAATATTTTAAATCATTTAGGAGTATTTGGACAACATTTAGAAGCATTATTTTGGTGTAAAAATCCTTTTAAACAAAATCATCAAAATCATGATAAAAACATTTATCAAACAATCTCCCCCTTTTTGATGATTACAAACCAAAATAATTTTAAGAGATTTTAAGAGGTCAATTTAAAAACAAAACGAATTTTCCGGTCAAAATAAAACTAGCCGTTTGAAGCAACAAATTTTCATACAATATAGCCATAAGAGTGGGATTTAAGATTTTCAAAAACCTTTTGCAAAAGCTCTACCTATCAACATGCACATCAAGATAAGTAAAGAAGCAATCATACAAAAACTAAAAGCTCAGTTTTACAATGTAACCAAAAATATCACAAGCTTAGAAGCTCCCCCTGTCAAAAACAACCAAAGATCAAGTATCACAAGTCCAAGGTACATCCAATGGACTAGTTTGTATCCACAACTTTTGGCTTTAAAGAGCCATAGCTTATAGCTTTTTTCGTGAGCTTATTTTAGCTTCTTTGAGCTAAAGAGCTTATTTTCTATTTATCCCCCTTTGGAACATAAAAAAGAATGTTAGCACGATAAAAACGTCATATTGTCATATCAAAGAGCGCATTTAGACCGATTTATCGAGCTTTTCTAATAATGGAGCTTAAATTCCAAATAAAAACGGGAAAAATCTATCATTTTGATTTGCAAAAGCTCATATGAATAGAAAAACATGATGTCTACAAATATATAGGACTTTTAAAATCAAATGAGTCATGTAATGAAGAAATTTTCTTTGAAACATTTTATCAAACACTTAGTGGGCATCAATTAATAGAGAAGATGTATATAACTTTTGTAAATGTATTCATGCCCAAAAGAATCAACAAATGCATACAACAATAATATACCAACATGCTCATCAACATTAAGACAATTTTCTTAAGGGTTCAACCCAATTGAGATATAGAAATTAATCTATCCAACTAAGAAGATAATATAAGAAAGACATTACAAATGCCACCAAGCAAAAATTAAAGAAGCACTTTTACCATCAAGTACTTCATCAACATCATACCATTTTTGCAAAATAGTCAATCTAAAAATTAATTATACACCAATGCCAACATGCACAAAATCAACAATACCATAGTCAAAATGTACCGTTTGCAATCACTTGCTACTAGCACTTCTTGCTAGTTCATTCCCTTAGAAAAACAAACAACCAAATATCATTAGCAAAATAAGATAGGTATTGTCAAGATAGTACATTACAACTATTAAAGAAAAGACATGAAAATAAAGCAAGATAGAATAACAAGGCGTCACTCTTCATCGGAAGAGAAGCAAGCGGTGGGGAGGAGGTCTTTGATGAACTTCTTCAACTTTCCAACCGACTTTTTGAGCTTGGAGTTTTCTTGCCTTAACTCCTCGGACTAGTTCTAAGAGCCTCATAGTTGAGCATTTGCTCGTCGAGTTGGACTTGATAGTACTCTCGGGAAGCTTGGGCACCGGTATTACCCTCCGGATTGCCTTGACCTTCACCCGAAGCCAATCTTTTGGCTTCCTCGTCATCAAAGATATCATTAGGATTTTGGGATGAAGAACCTTGGTGTCTTCCTCTTGCCGTCTTTGTAGGGCAAATTGACATATTTTTATGCATTCGGACCGTTTGTTGTATATTATCATTATCAAAGTCATCTTGAATGACCTCTGAATTAAATTCTGATGACGGTAAACCTGAATGCAAAAGAAGCTTGCAAATCCAATTCCCCATAGCAAACTTGTTGTTCCCAAGCGTGATAGACTCAATGATGCATTGAATTAAAATTGCACCAAAATTGAGCAATTTCCTTTTAGCGATTTTGTATGTCAAGAAGAAATCCATATTGTTCGGCAATTTCACAGATTTTCCACAAATGCAATATGCTACAATTGTAGAAATAGTGCGATGCTCAAGAGTCATAGACAATAATATATAATTAGGCCACACACCCAAATAAGTCTTAATGGTCTCCAAAGAGACACCAAACACTTCATCATTCCAATGTCTGCAACCAAAGTAGTCCCAACCTCCTTCCCTAACATGCAACAACCGACAAATATCATTGGGAGTCCACCTAAAGTGACGCCCTTTAACAAAGGAATTCATAGCTACGGGCTTTTCTTGAACATTATATTCAATCCATATATTCGAATAGAAATGCAATATCAAATCATCATCATACAAAACAAACGGATGCTCCCATAAATACGACCATCCTTGATGATCAAAAAATCCTTTGATAGAAGGAAATTCATCCGAAAAAGCGCCAAACCGACATGTCTTAGTATGGCCAATTGATTTATTGCTCAAGTCCAAAATATCATAATAATACTCCGCATACTTATTGATAAAATTCGAAAAATTAGCGGGACGAGGAGCTTGAGATAATAATGATTTCTTACTTTTGGCCCAACGGGCATTGTCGAGTGACATAGTGCCACGGAGCTCGGCAATTTGGGCGCGGGTGAGTTGGGGATTTTGATTCTCACCGTGTTCTTGAGCCACATTCCTTTGGGTAGCTCTAATTTTGCGTTGCTCGGCCTCTTCTTGACGATTATTCGGAGTTTTTTCTTCGGCTCTTCTACGCTTCGGGTTTGGATTACGACCGGTAGAATCTCTTGGAGGAGCCATAAATGTGAAATCCTTGTAAAATGGAAGAGTTTAGCACAAACAATTGGAAGATTTGGTGAAGAAATGAGATTTTTTGAGAGAAGGGGTGTGCGTCGCTGCTTTAAAGGTTTTGAGTTCTGTTTTGGACAGAACGAGCAGACTTGTTTTTAAGCATAAAAACCATCAGGCGACCGGTCAGGGTGCAGTTTGACCGGTCGCTATGCAGGGCGATCGGTCGACCTCCTTATTTGACCGTTCCCTGAATGTAATTTTCCAAAGTATTCCAAAATTTGATTTTTCACCCCAAAAGTTTTAAAAACGTGCAAAAATACAAACATAGACTATATCCAATATGTATGAGCCAAAAAATTTAAGAGACTCGGATAAAACAAGATTTTGCGAATAGTGTCTTTCAAAAATCGAAAAATCCTTTTAATGGCACTTTAAGAAAGATACTTTGAAATAGCTTGAAAAACGAGCACATAATTATACGTCATGAAGAATATCGAGTTTTAAGTAAGAATAATATAAGTGAACGTACCTCTATAGTTTATGCATCTCTTGATGAATAATGAGTAGATAACCATATATGTCCTACACAATTCTTAGAAGAAGTTCTTGCACAAATCATAATAATACAAGTGTAGGTTAAAGTAAAGAGATGTCACAAGTATGCTTATGCTATATAAATTCATAAGCGATAATAGAACACATAAGTTTTAGCAAAAGCACAAAAGTTTAGAAAAACATTATACAATGTCTCCTTATCAAAAACAATATATTGAAGACCTTAAAAAATATTTTGAAAAATCATTTTGATAATTAAGGGAAAAATGCAAGCATACATTATAATAAAATATTATGCGTATTTAAATAAGGAGAGATACGGTTTACCAATTTCGCCATTTCCACGGGTTGTGTCTTTCCCTTTGTTGGTAGTATCTTCCCCTTGAGAAGTCACTTTGTTGATGATGGCTTCTCCAATTACTCCATTTCCAAGGATTGTGTCCTTCCCATTGTTGATAATGTATTCCTCTTGGAAATTCATTTCGATGTTGTCTTCTACTTTGATCAAATGAAACAGTCATTTGATGTCTTCTTGGCGGTATGAATTTTCTTTGATTGAATTCCGCCGGGTACCTAATATGACATTGTTTTGTGGTACCATCAAGTGTTTGGGTCTTTGGGATTAACTTTGAGACTTTTAGGTCTCCAATAATAATTAGAGCTATTTCTAGCCCGACAAGTATTTATCGTATAACCCATTTTACCACAATAAAAGCAAGTAATAATTTTAGGAGCATAATGACCAACATGCTTAAAGGCTTGATTATTTTTCATATGATTAACGACATTAGGCTTATGATCAAGTCCTAGTTTCAAATTATCACAACTATGAACATCAATAATTTTGGTCATTTTATCGGTACTCAAGTTGAATTTTAACAAATCATTTTTCATACAATCAATATCCTTAACAAGAGTACTATTTTATTTTTCAAGGTTTTTAACCTTATCAAGTGTGGTAGTGTGAGCACAAGAAAGTGATTTATAAGAAGTAAATAAATTATCCTTATTATTTTTCAAAACATTGAATTCCTTTTTCAATTTTTTGTATTTAACAAGTAAACTTTGGAATTCATTTTGAAGCTCATCAAAATCATCTTGCAATTCACTATAATCATCTTGTAATACATTATCAAAAGAAGTAGAGGGTTTAGAGCGTACCTCATTTTCTTCTTCGATGCCCATAAGACATTGTTCGACTTCTTCATCATTGGAAGTTGTAAGAAGCTCATCCCATATTGTTGGATTTGATGTTGTATCCAATTGAGAAGTAGATGCTTTTGAATAGCTCCTTTCATTTGCATATACTTCATAGATAGCTTCTAGTTTTCTCCATACTTTATGTATCGAATTCTTACAATATGATCATGTTGGGAAATTAATTTTTAGATTTTGATGAATGCCATGTAAAGCTTATAATAGAAAGTTGGCACCCTATTTTTGTTGTAAATTGCATTGTAATAGATAGGGATGGTCGAGCTGAGTTAAGTCAGCTATGCCAGAATATGCAAGAAGTCAACTAGAGACTAGAAGGAAGACTCCGCTGCGAGGCAGCTGAGTGTGGCAAAGAAGAGAAGACAGAAACTCAACTGAAGGTGCGGTGAGATGCGCTGAGTGAAGTGTCAGTCAAGTCAACTCAAGATAGCCAAGTCTCAAGTTGAAGGGACAGATGAGTCATCTAATGATTGGAAGCTGACTCGAAGTCACCTGGGGAAGTCAAGGAAAAACAGTCAAGTCAAGACAACTGAAAGAGATCCGTTGCACAGAAGTCAAGAGAATTACTTAAACAAGTAATACTTCCATACTGCCTTTCTTAAAGTGCTCACCCCAAAAGCGTGCAAAAGGAATAAACAATGGGAAGCTCGCACTGTGTCGAACTACGAAAAGTCAAGGCTCATTCATACGAGGAAATGTCAATTCCAAGGATCGCAACAAGACAAGCCAACGACCACAAGTGTCTTTTGAAAATTAACCTATCTCTTCAACGACAAATTTTCAAAAGAACACTATAAAAGGCTGAGGAATCTATTTGAGAAGAGGTTAACCTTGTTACCTGGAACTTTCAAGCTATTATTCAAACTATAACCTACTCAAGTCATTTAAGTTCAATCCTCAAGCCTACACTACGAAGGAAATCAATCCAACACTCACTGTGAAGGAAAGACGACTTCAATCGGTTGAAGAGGAAACATTTGAAGAATCGGGGTCTGCATTCCACAAAGGATTGCGAGAAAGGTTCAAGGTCGAACGAGTCTCAAGTTTTGGAGGGCTTCGTGATCAAATCCAAGAAGCTTGAGCAAGTGGGCTGTAGTACCAAAGCATTTTGCCCTGTGAAGAAGTTTCGAGTCGCACGAGAAGCTTTTTGTGTGACCAAGCATCTCGTGACCGAGTCCCAAAGGATCAAGTCACATGTGTGATCAAGACTTGTATACCGGGGTGATAACCACTTTGTATATTTATCAATACTTAGTGGATTCCTCCCAGGAGTTGGAGAAGAGAGGAGTAGAAGAATTACCCCATTTTCGAACCTCTATAAAAATTTATTGTGTCATTTACATTTCAAAGACTTTAATTTACGCACATTATTTCAATATTTTTGATAAATTTGCTATCCAATTGATAATCAACAAAGTGCTAAAACCAAGTATTAAAACAAACTTAAACCAAATTCAAGGGTGTTAAGTCTTCCCATGAAAACATATCACGATCAAGTTAAGTTTTAGTCAAAACAATTTGAGTTATTCTATCAACAACTTAGTGAGTCTGTTGAGTGGCTAACTCTTTGATTAACTAACTTAGCCGTCCATCAAGGACTTTGTGAAGTATTAACTCTAAACGTTTTAAAAAGGACTAAATCGAAAAGTTGGTAAGGTTTACTCAACCCCCCTTCTAAACCTTATACTCACACCCCTTGGGACCTACAAGTGGTATCAGAGCGGTTGGTTCATTGAGCCTTCCGCATGACAGTTCTTGAACTAGATCTCCAATCTCTCAAAGCTTGCTTTAGCACTTGATCTTTCAAAACCCTTTTATTCAAAGTTATTATCATGGAAGCAAATTTGACACGCATCCCTATGTTCACAATTGAGGAATTTGATGATTGGAAAATTCGTATGTAGGCTCATCTATCAGCATTACACGATGAAATGTGGATAGTAATAGAAGATGGGCCACTGCAAATTTTAAAAGTAAACACAATCAGAAGGAGAGCTGCGCATTTGAAGGAGAAGAGGATGTTGCTCCGAGACTAGCTATGGTTGAAAAACCAAAATTTGAATGGACAAATGATGAGAAAAAGATATAACTTGGACAATGTGGCCAAGGACATTCTTTACAAAACCCTGGACAAAGCCATGTTCAACAAAGTCAAATCATGCAAAACGGCAAAAGAAATCTGGGATAAGCTAACTTTGATTTGTGAAGGCTCTGAGCAAATTAAGGAAAATAAACTATCTGTTCTTTGTACAAAAATTTGAAAATTTTAAGATGCTTGCGGGAGAAACCTTGGATCAACTGGATGCTCGGTTCACGTAAATTACCAATGAGCTATCTCGCACTTGGAAAAGAATATACACGAGAAAGAAATGTGTATGAAGATTCTAAGAAGTCTCGGTGAATGGGAAATGAAAGTCATGGCCCCGAGAGACACTCCATGGACCTATCAAAAACCTCCAACCATGAGCTATTCTCAGATCTCAAAGCCTACGAATTTGAGCTGAGAAGAAAAGATCTAGAGGAGACAGTTGTGCCCAAACAGTTGCTCTAATAGTTATGGATGGTAAAAGAGCTGAGGTCAAGGAAGTCATTGACCAAGAGGAGATTGCCTTGATGGTTAAAAGGTTTAACAAATTCTTCAACAAGAATTACAAAAGAGACAAAGGTGAATCCTCTAGAAGACACTCAGCTCCCTCCAAGTCAAGGGAAGATAGGCCACCCAAAAGAACAGAGCATCAAAAAGTTGAGTATCAAAGAGCTGACAATCCAAGGATAGAAAGAACTGATCAAAAGGTTGAAAATCTATCTTTGGGCCGCAGGCAACCTGGTCACTATGCCATTGATTGCCCATATCATGTAGTCAACAAATACATGAATGAAAAGGAAAGAAAAGTCTTCAGAGAAAGAAGACAAGAGAAGAAAAAGGCAATGTTAGCTGTAGAAACTGCTAAGACAACCAAGTCAAAAAAACGAGAATAGACTCGAGAGAGTAGTGAATCGACTACTCAAGTGACTCGAAGAAGAAGCCTTGATATGTTTAATGGCCAAAGAACAAGACCAACCCGACCAAGAAGATGAGGTACACTCTAACTCATCTCACTCAGACACTAGTGATAGTGACTGTGACACACACACCTCATCACCCACTAATCTTTATGATTCATTAGGCAAAATGATGAAAGACTTTGAGCACATTAAAACCTCACACACACTGCTAAATGAGGAAAAAAACTGCTTTCAAAAGTTAAAACTCACGGTGACTAAGGAGCCGAGTACTCTAAGTCACATAGCCGATGAGAATAAAAGTTTAAAGGTTGAAAATGCTAAGCTAAGAGCGAGAGATAGTGCTCTGAGTAAAAGAGGGAAAATGACCTCAAAAATGTGATTGCCTCATTCACTAAGGCATCGAAATCTTTGGATGATCTTATTATGAGCCAAAGAGAATGTGGAGATAAGACAGGCTTAGGATTTAATTCATCTATGCCAAGTCAAGTTCCAAGAGTGATTTTGGAAAAAGGATCTTCAAGTAATGAAGCATCTCAAAAATCCAAAACTCCAAATGGTGCACACACATTCATTCCAAAGCACAATCACAAGCAAACTGGCCTTGGTTATAAAGGAAAAGGAAAACAGCCAGCTGAGTATGCTGAAAGGACAACTGAGAAGAAATCTAGCCGAGTTCCTCAGCAAACTCCCAACAGGAAATACTCTGTAAAGAAGAAACAGAGCTACCAAAAGCCCCAGAAGTTCTATAAAAGAAACACATATGATGGGAATGGTAGAAAGTACCCAAGCCAATCTGATTAGAATAATGTGAACTATCAGGAAAAACCTATGGAATATAAGCCCTAGAACTAAGCAAAGGCCATTCCAAAGGCATAAGAGCTATCATCATCACACATATGCACCTAGACACTACACTCAGAGGTATCACAACTACCCAAGGAAGGCAATTGCTAAAACACATGCACAGGCATACAGACAAAAGAGACAGTTGTATGAACCTAGAACCCCCAAGCAATTTGCCAAAATTAATTATGATTATGACACTGATAGATGGCAACCTCTTAGAGTCAAATCATTTGGCTATAGGTTGGTTGGATCATCTTACAATACTAACCCCTCAGGACCCAGACAAGTATGGGTACCTAAAACCTAATTTCCTTGATTGCAGGTTCAAGGAACTAAGTGCAAGGAACCTGGTACATGGATAGTGGTCACATTCCGGACACATGACAAGAAACAAGAAAAATCTGTCAAAATTTAAGGAGGTTAGAGGTGCAAAAGTCATATTTGGAGGAATGAAGCTCCAGGAGAAATAAGAGGCATTGGATCCATCAAGAAAATCGGATTAGAAATCACAGATGTTGCATATGTTGAAGGACTCAACTTCAATCTGCTAAGTATCAGCCAACTCTGTGACAAGGGCTATAATGTTGGATTCAATATGGGTATATGCCAAATCAAGAACACTGAATCTAATGAAGTAGTGTTGCAAGGATGCAGACAAAAAAACATGTATGTAGTAGATTGGTCAACTGCAACACCAAGCACTTGTCTGCTAGCAAAGAGCACTGTTGAATCAAGTTGGTGGCACAAGAAGAAGCGAGTCACCCGAACTTCAAAACAATTAACAAGCTTGCAAGGAGCAATATTGTGGAAGGACTTCCGGACTCGATTATACAAGAAGGAGAGTGTATGTGATGCATGCGGATGGGAAAGCAAATAAAGTCATCATTCAAAGAAAAGACATGTCCATCTTCAACAAGAATATTACACTGCTACATATGGACCTATTTGGTCTGTTGAACCACTAGCATAAGTGAAAAGAAATACACCTTGGTGGTAGTAGATGACTACTCAAGATACACATGGACAATTTTCATGTGTAAGAAAAAAGAAACCCTGAGAAACTACCACACGGTGATGAAGAGAATCCAAAATGAGAAGAGTCAAACCATTATCAAAATAAGATCTCGGAGGAACCGAGTTTGTCAATGGTATCATAACTCGATTGTGTTGAAAATGGTATTGGTCATGAATTATCTGCAGCAAGGACTCCACAAAGAATGGAGTTGCGAGAAAGAAGGAAGAACTCTCAAAAAGAAGCGCAAGGACCATGTTTAGCAAGCAGGTCGCTAAAAGATTTTGGGTCAAGCAATAAACACAAAATGTTATACTCAAAATAGATGCATGATAAAAGACGGTGACAAAGACTCCTATGAGATTTGGACAGGGAGAAAGCCAAATGTTGCATATTTTAGAATATTTAGATGCAAATGCTTCATCCATAACAATGGCAAAAATAATTTAAAGGCTTTTGATGCTAAAGCTGATGAAGGTATATTTTTAGGATACTCAGCTGAAAGCAAAGCATACAGAGTGCTCAACAAGAGGACAATAGTTACAAAAGAATCCATTCATGTGGTGTTTGACGAACCCCAATATAAATGGAGAAGACATTGAAGAGTCATTTGTTAAGGTGAATCACCTACCATGCGAGAAGAGTCCCTATGTTGAAGTCAAGTGGAATTATAAACCCCGATGAAGATGAGATAGCCGAGTCTCAAAGACAATTTGGAAAATGCAGCCTAAGTGATGATGAGAGAGCTGATCAAAATAACACAACTGCAAGATGATGAATCCAGCTAACTTACTCCAACCTGATATGAGATGGCTGAGAGACCATCCACCAGAACTAATCATTGGAGATGTAAGAGAAGGTGTAAAAACCAGATCCAGAGCTCAACAAGAAGCAATATTCACTTGCTTTATCTCACAAATAGAGCCAGAAGATGTGTCACAAGCATTGGATGACACACATTGGATTCAAGCCATGCAAGAAGAGCTGAATCAGTTTGAAAGAAACAAAGTGTGGGAATTGGTTCAAAGACCTATTCATCAAAATGTTATTGGCACTAAATGGGTGTTCAGAAACAAGATGAATGAGGAAGGTTCTGTGGTAAGAAACAAAGCAAGATTGGTAGCCAAAGGGTATTGCCAAGAAGAAAGGATAGATTTTGATGAAACATTTGCTCCTGTGGCAAGATTGGAAGCCATAAGGATGTTTCTTGTCTATGCACCTCACAAGAACTTCACTGTATATCAAATGGATGTGAAGAGCGCATTTCTCAACGGTTTATTGGAAGAATAAGTGTATGTTGAACAACCTCCAGGATTTGAGCAGAAGACTCTTGGAGATAAGGTATACAAACTCAAGAAAGCTTTATATGGATTGAAACAGGTACCCAGAGCATGGTATGATACATTATCACAATTCCTGACTGAGAACGGATTCACAAAAGGCAAAGTGGATAGAACACTTTAATTCAAGATGGGAAGAGTATCTCGCTTATTCAAATATATGTGGATGATATTATCTTTGGATCCACAAACAAAGAGCTGTGTGATAAATTCTCAAATCTTATGCAAAGCAAATTTGAAGTGAGCATGATGGGAGAGCTGACATTCTTCCTTGGACTCCAAGTAAAACAGTTGAAGGATGGAACCTTCATAAGTCAGACAAAGTACACCAGAGATTTAATGAAGAAATTTGGTATGGAAGAGAAATCTTACGTGAAAATACCAATGAATACATCATCAAAATGGATATGGATGCAGATGGCAAGCACGTGGATCAAACAAGATCTGAGCATTTATTGGATCATTGCTTTATCTCACAAAGAAGCAGGCCGGACATCACCTTTGTTGTAGGTGTATGTGCAAGATTTCAATCTGCTCCAAAAGAAAGCCACATGATTTGTAGCAAAAGAATCTTGAGATATTTGAAAGGAAGCTAAGAAGTTGGCTTATGGTATCCTAAGGAAGGTGGATTCAAGCTAATTGGTTACTCGGACCGACTATGTTGGATGTAGAGTTGACAGGAAGAGTACCTCGGGTACATGTCAAATGCTTGGAAATAGGCTAATTTCTGGTTTAGCAAGAAGCAAAATTCAATAGCCACCTCCACAATCAAGGCGAGAATACATAGGCTGCGGGCATTTGTTGTGCCCAAGTCTTATGGATGAGACAAAGTGAGAGACTATGAAGTTGAAGAAAAGGAAATTCCAATTACGTGTGATAACACAAGTGCAATTGCAATCACCCAAAATCTGTGTTACACTCAAGAACAAAGCACATTGATGTCGATATCACTTCATAAGAGATCATGTTGAAAAGAAGGACATCACCTTGGAATATATCTCAACCGATAAGAAGTTAATGATATATTCACAAAACTATTATGTGAATCAAGATTTGAAGAACTCAAGCATGAATTAGGGTTAATTGAAGTGAGTTGACACTCGGAAGACTCAAAGAAAAGAGATGGAACATGAAAAGATGAAAAAGGGTGAACTCTTGAATCGGCTAAGTGAATCACCAGTGTATCGGAGAATCAGTGCGTCAAGTTAAGCGACGGTGAGTACCTATGTGCAAAGAGAAGAGTTAAATCGGCTAAGGAATAAGCAGAGTCATTTATGAGCAAAGTGACAAAAACGCAGTCGTTTTTACTAAGCGGGAATGTTTTTAAGAATGACATCAAAGATAATTATGACGTGTCTGATCAAAAGCCGCACACCAAGCTTATGATTGGATATAAATCTTTGCCGCATTAAATGTGAAAAATTAAATGTTAATCGGCGTGCAAAATCTGAGCCGTTGATCTTGATCAAATTTCAAAAACCACCCGCACGTCCTTTCATAACCCATACATATACCATTTCGTCCAATTTTCTCTCACTTACCAAAATTGTTCATCTCTTCAAGCAAAGAAAGCAATTTTACTCTCAAAACCCTACAAATCTTCAAAGCTTATCTTTAAAGTTTCATTCGGTGAATCTTTGAGAAATGGCATCTACTTACGACTTCATCAAGTTGGGAAAGAAAATCCACACGGGATCTACTGTGGACTTCGAGGGCATGATCAAACAAGGGTCAGACGAAACCCTTGTGAAGAAGATAGTAGAAAAGTTGGAGAAATCAAGACTAAAACCCTTTTTGTCGATGGAGTTTCAAATGACCTACGTGGAAGAGGTCGCACAGTTCTATGTGAACGCTGAAGTTCACGATGAGGGCATCAAGTCCTCTGTTCACGGGAAAGATTTCACCATCACCGCCAGGATCAGCGAGAACACATTGATTCTTCGGCGGACGGAGTGCCGGAGATTTATGAAGGTTTGATGTTAACCTGGGCTGCGCATGGAAGGAAGTGGCCAAACCCGACTATCTTTGCGAAGGTTGTCTACACAGTGAGAAAAAGTCTTTGAAGGAAGATTACCACAAGTTCTTTGGACATTGTTGCAAAGTGTGTGGACATCAAATTTGGAAGCTTTAATCGCTATCCAAAACCAAGCCGATCGTGATGGTGCGATCATGGAGGAGAAGAAAGTAAACCGAGTTGAGTTTGTATACGACATACCTGCCAAAATATTGGGAATAAGTCCTTCAAGGGAGATGGATCATTCGGAGGATCTTTGGGGTATGGCCTGGTGATTGGCCGGTTGATGGAGGTGAAAAATGTTCCTCTCCGACATGGAAAGGCGTTCCATGTTAACAAAAAGATGTTCCGATCAAATCTCTCTGGAGCACAGAAGCGAGCATACGCCAAGAAGGCTGATACGAGTGAGGGGGAATCAGCTGGCCCTGAAGAAACAACTGTCTCTTCCTCCCCCCAGAAGAAGGCTACCCCTGCAGCTACAAAGAAGACTACTGCCCCTGCAGCAAAGAAAAAGAAAACAAAAGATGCATCGGCCCCTACCGCCCAGGACTCGGAGGAAACTGCATCCGAACCAGAGATTCCTCTGGTAAGGACCAAAAGGAGAAGACTCTTCAAGCGATCAGAGCTTGAGAAAACAGATGAGTCTGTCACTCAATTTGGAACAGATCGCGGAGACAATCGGAGAAGTAGAGTCTCCTGAAATTATTGATGAAACAACCAAGTCTCACAAGCCAATCGCAGAGGCAAATGAAGACACGATTGTAGTCGAACAACCGAGACACAAGAAGTAGCCGAGAAAGCAAACTCTCCTGTTGTTGACAGATTGTATCCCCTCCCGCAATGATGTTCTTTGAGGTGTGAAACACCAAAGCTTGGTACCTTCAATCCCCGACGAACGAGGGACGGGGAGAAGATGATAAGGATGATGACGATGTGATGATCCTATCCCCACTTTATCCGGACATCCAAAATAAATGCGTGAGAATGGAAGAAGTGGAAGTGAGTCGATCCAGGGAACCGTTCCAAAGACTGGAGTTTATTGAAGAAGAAGACGAACTGTTGAACTTTCTCGGATTGACCACTGTGGATTGTAGGGAACTGTTGAAGGTGTTAAGGGAACTGGCGATGAAAGTGGGATTGTAGGGACCCCAGTCGAGCCTACCCCAAATGAAGGTGTCTTACCACCGCCCCAACGGCTGAATACTCAAAGGAAAGCGATCGGGAGTCCGGAGACGAGTGACCCCAATTCAAGTCACTCGGTGGTGTGCCGGTGAGGGGAAACTCCCCCACCGCAGCAAGGTCGGAGGATCTTTGCGGTGACTCCACAATGAATCTTGGAGGCGAAGTGGAGAAAGAACAACAAATGGATACACAACAAGTTGTCATCGACGAGGCTCGAGGCGATTAAAGCCTGTCTCGGTGAAGTGCCTAATCGCTCCATGAGCCAATGACGACGCCGCGATGCGGTCGAGGCACATGAAGGAAGCGCGCCCGGGAGTTAACACTGCAGGCAATGAAAGTGCAATCCATGGAGTTGAGACTCAATGGATGCCACCTCGGAAGACCCCAAGACAGTTGACACGCTTTGTCGAAGGGGTATCCAGAGCCTCGCAGATTGAGGCGCGGGAGGTAATAAAGGCCAACGGGAGGTTGAGACTTCCGGGGTAAAAAGAGACGGAAGCACAGAACATTCCTCCTACTATCATTGATCCATCCGAAAAGGAGATAAGTGCTCTTCACGATTTCCAAGACAATCATGATGTAACCTTTTCGGGATACGAAGGTGAAGACGGCCGAGTCATCCCCTATTGCCGATCCAAAAGACTCGATTGAGGATGTTCTCCCAAGCACGAGTAAGACCGACCTTAACGCTGCTCGCCAAACCTTTAATTTTGATGATGAGCCACCCATGCAAATCTCATCATCGTCCGATGACACTACTAATATGGCCGAGGACCAGTCAACTCATATGGAAAACCCGGTGAGACAAGCCGAAGGCTGTTGAGATACAGTGAGGCTCACCGGCCAGTGGGTCAACTCCACAATAGACCACAACTGAAACAGAGTCAACTGCGCAGGCTCCCCAAGCTGCAGCAGGATCGACTCCACCGGGACCATCACGCGCACAAATTACCATTGAGCAGATTCCCGTTGCCTGTGATGATCCGTTTGAAGAATTATTTCCCTTTTCTCTGGAAGTACCTGACCTTCTTGAAGAATCAGCTAGAGATCAAGAACGTTTCCATAAACCTGATCCCGTTATTCCAACAGACACCATCGTCCTAGCAGACTTTGACTTTGACGCTGCTTGGCCGCCAGCTGAGACAGAAGTGCCATCTGAGGTTCGAGAAGTTTTCAAGGCCATATTTGCAGAGATAGAGAAGATGGAGAGGCAACAGGCCTCACTGGACATGAGACTGGATAACCGAGATGCAAATCTTACTGCCGATCTGCGAGGAATAATTGTTAGGATCCGGGAATGGTGGCAACAACAACAGATAATGCGCGTAGAACAAGCTCGATACTTCAGAACATTTTTCAATAAATTGCTAGTCTGGCGGGCTGAGAATGCTAATATGAAGAGAAGAATGTAAGAAAACATCGATCGAATGCATGAATCTCACAACACGAGAGATGCATTTGCTGCGTGAATTTAATAAAAAGAGCTTCTGCAGCGTAGAGAGAGAACATGGAGAGGAAATTCGATCTCCTCATGCATTTGAAATGAAGGCGGTGTGGTGAATCCACGCCACCCGCTCCGAATTTCGTGCGGCATACTCTGCGATGAGATTCAAGCATAACTCAACTATCGGCCGCTTAGACTTCATGATTGCTAGCTTTGTTTTCGGGGGTTCCTCTCTCATTTGATGATGCCAAAAAGGGGAAGAGGAATACCTAAAGACGTTAAAAGGATCGAAGCTAAGAAGAAGGACGTTGTGAAGGAGAAGGCAGTGAAGAACTAAGAAAAGAGAGAAGAAGGGAAAATGCGTTTGGGAAGGTTCGAAAGATATGACCACGATGATTGCTAAAAACCCCCAACAAGGTCTTGTCACGGTGATATCATCAAAGCAAACTCCGATGACTCGCCACTCCAACACTCCGCAGTACCCATGGTGAAAAGCGAAAAATAGTAGAAGCGAGGGATGAAGGAGGTGGAAGGAAAGATGGATGCCCGAGTTATGGATATCTTTGAAACAACATGGAGGCATTCCAACAGACAAAGACACCTATGCCATTTCGGACGTCGGAACCGAGCAAGATCTGTTGATGAATTCAAGACACTCGCATCCGAAGGTTACTTCGCAAATATGTCCATGGCTCAAGCTCTGAGAGATTTGTATTGGGGAAAAAGGCCTCAAGCTATGTGAAGAAAGCCTGACAGCGAGCAGACCACTGGCGATCCTCACTGGGAAAAAGAAGGCCCCAGTACAATACACGCCCAGAGGCAGAGGAAGAAACAGTGGAGGAGGAAGAGGTTTTAGAACTAGACCTCTGCCCAAAAACATTGAATATATAGATCCAGGCAAGAAAGGAGGGATCTATTGGGCTGGATTCGACGAAGTAGCCAACCTGCAAGTGACCAAAAACAATGTTGAGTATGTGAAGAGAACCGAAGAAGAAAATAGAAGACAAACTCAGTTGTGGGAAGAAAGACAAGAAAGAAAAAAAAGAGATGAAGCTGCCAGAAAAGCATATGAGAAAAAGAAAACAGCTGAAGAAGAGAAGAAGATAAATAGATCAGAAGAAGACAGAGCTGATGAGGAAAGAAGGAGACAGCGAAGAAGATGAAGTGTTGCTGTCCACCCCTTCATATATTTTACTATGTAAATGCATCTTTATGTAAGTCTTCTGTACATCGAATAAAAGTGTATAATTTCTATATTTGCGTAGATATAGAATAGCATGGTTACCTTAAGTTCTGTTTAAGCTCTGATACACTCTATAAACAGCTGTGTAAAGAACAAGAATGTTATAATCAATAAAAGATTGATTCTACGCATACATTCTGTGGTTCTACATTGTATGTACGTATCTTTGCTGTTTAATTATTGTATGAATGTTTTAAGTTTTGGCATCATCAAAAAGGGGGAAATTGTTGGGAAATTAATTTTTAGATTTTGATGAATGCCATGTAAAACTTAGAATAGAAAGTTGGCACCCCATTTTTGTTGTAAATTACATTGTAATAGATAGAAATTTGGTCGAGTGAGTTAAGTCGGCTATGCGAGAATATGCAAGAAGTCAACTCGGAGACTAGAAGGAAGACTCATTGCGAGGCGGTGAGTGTGGCAAAGAAGAGAAGACAGGAACTCGTGAAGGTGCGGTGAGTGAAGTCGGTCAAGTCAACTCAAGATAGCCAAGTCTCAAGTTGAAGTGACGAAGAAGAGTCATCCAATGATTGGAAGGCGACTCAAGTCACCTGGGAAGTCAAGGAAAAGCGATCAAGTCGAGACAATCGAAAGAGATCCGTTGCACGTAAGTCAAGAGAATTACTTAAACAAGTAATACTTCTATATCGCCTTTCTTAAAGTGCTCGATCCCAAAAGCGTGCAAAAGGAATAAACAATGGGAAGCTCTGCACACTGTGTCGAACTCGAAAAAGTGAAGGCTCATTCATACGAGGAAATGTCAATTCCAAGGATCGCAACAAGACAAGCCAACGAACACAAGTGTCTTTTGAAAATTAACCTATCTCTTTAACGGGCAAATTTTCAAAAGAACACTATAAAAGCCGAGGAATCTATTTGAGAAGAGGTTAACCTTGTTACCTGGAACTTTCAAGCTATTATTCAAACTATAACCTACTCAAGTCATTCAAGTTCAATCCTCAAGCTACATTACATTACGAAGGAAATCAATCCAACACTCTGTGAAGGAAAAGACGACTTCAATCGGTTGAAGAGGAAACATTTGAAGAATCAAGGGGTGCATTCCACAAAGGATTGCGAGAAAGGTTCAAGGTCGAACTAGTCTCAAGTTTTGGAGGGCTTCGTGATCAAATCCAAGAAGCTTGAGCAAGTGGGCTGTAGTAGCAAGACAATTTGCCCTGTGAAGAAGTTCGAGTCGTCACGAGAAGCCGGTGTGTGACCAAGGTATCTCAGATCGAGTCCCAAAGGATCAAGTCAATTTGTGTGATCAAGACTTGCATCGGGTGATAACCACTTTGTATATTGATCAATACTTAGTGGATTCCTCCAGGGGTTGGAGAAGAGAGGAGTAGAAGAATTACCCCATCTTTGAACCTCTATAAAAATTTATTGTGTCATTTACATTTCAAAGACTTTAATTTACGCACATTATTTCAATATTTCCGATAAATTTGCTATCCAATTGATAATCAACAAAGTGCTAAAACCAAGTATTAAAACAAACTTAAACCAAATTCAAGGGTGTTAAGTCTTCCGCTGAAAACATATCACAGTCAAGTTAAGTTTTAGTCAAAACAGCTGAGTTATTCTATCAACAGCTCAGTCGAGTATGTTGAGTGGCTAACTCTGCTGATTAACTAACTTAGTTGTCCATCAAGGACTCAACTGTGAAGTATTAACTCTGAACGTTTTAAAAAGGACTAAATCGAAAAGTTGGTAAGGTTTATTCAACCCCCCCTTCTAAACCTTACACTCACACCCCTTGGGACCTACAGATCATATCCTGAAGTGGTAAGTGAACAATAAATAATATTAAGAGCTTTAATGTTTAAGGAGATAATTTTCTTCTCTTCATCATTGAGCTCCTTGAGGACTTTGGAGGTGTGAGGTGTGTCTTTCATCAGAAATGATTCTCCATTAATGACCGTATTCCAAATATCGAACCGCAACGTCGTAAATAACATTCCATTCTTTCTTTCCAAAAAACATAAGTTTTGGAGTCGAATAGTGGTGGCTTGTTGGTGGAGGCGCCGGTAAGATAGACTTCATTTGTAGCCATTGACCATTCCTCTTTGCTCGCGATGTGGAACGAGCTTGCCAAAGAGTTTGGCTTTGATACCACTTGTAAGTCCAAGTGGCTACGATAATCTAGAGGGGAGGGTGAATAGATTATGCCCATTTTCTCAAATATGCCCTCTTTTTCGAATGTAATAAGCCAAGACAAGAATGGAAGTGCGGGAAGTAAACAACACACGTCGATTTATAGAGGTTCAACCCACCTAGGGCCTAATCATCTACCACTCCAGTATCTCCAGGATGGATTTCAAAAAGAAAAAAAGATTTTATTAATTATCACAACCTTCAACGGCATCTTGTGAAGATTACCACAATCTTCAACCTTGAAGAACACCAAATTCTTCAACACCTCAAAGAGCACCAAACTATTCAATAAGAAGATTACCACAATCTTCTTGCACCTAACACCTAGATCACCCAAGTGTGTTCTTACCACAAGAACACTCACAGGGATATCTTGTGTTGAATGATGAACCCAAAAATTCAAGATTACAACTCGATAATGAATAATACAATTTTGAGTGCAAGTGTAATCAAGAATAAAGCCTAGACCTCTAGATGTGAAAGTGAAGGACCTTAGGCTATTACAACAAGAATATTGAAAATGAAAGAACAAGTATTTGCTTGAGTGTATCTTGTTGTGTTGTATCTCAATTAGTTGTCTTGTTGCTAAGGGGATGATTGATCATGGATAGACTCCTCTTGGGGATTGAAAATCTACAGAAAAATACTATTAAAATCAAGAATATAGCTATTAGAAATCAATCCCACAAATTAAGGAAAGTGTGTCTGCTGTCAACGGCTAGAATTTTGCTGTCAAAATGGTATGGCGACCGGTCGCGTAGAAATAGACGTTGAAAAGAAACACTGAAAATTTGCATAGGGCGACCGGTCCACACTGAAAATCAATTCCAGGGTTATGGTTTCAGTTAATATCCCCTTTTATTATCAGATTAATCACAAGCAAAGTTATTATTATTTTTCCCTTTAAGACAATCACGAAAAGTATTTTACCCTCTCTCTCGAGATGCATGTAAAAATGTTGATTAGATTATCTATGATAGCATCTCTACTCAACATAAGATATTCAACTCCCAAAAGCATAAAAGATTATAAATCCTCACAAATATTCACAGACTTCTCAATCTTGCAAATATTCATGTCAAATACTCAAAGATCTAGTATTGAAACTCATCTCTCCAATTATGAATCAATACATCAAAACAAATTAAACCAAAGGCCTTTTGATAAACAAAAATTAAAACAAAGTACTCGAATAGGGTTTGAAAACAATAACTTCAATTGCAATTAATCATCCGTCAAAAGTATCCATTAACCTAATCCCAAACCCGGGAATCACAAGATGTTTAGCCTGACATGGGAAATAAATAATCTATAGACAAATTATTCAAATTCATATCTAACTAATCGAAAGTAAATGATACGATGGAATGAGAAAACACAGGGATGTCGATGATCTCTCGATCTATCTTCAATCCTCAATCGCGTAGTTGTGACCTCAATCAATCTCTCCAATCCTTCGGTAGAAGGTTGCTCTTTTCTCTGTGTTTTAGGGCAAAAATCAGTGTTCCTTCGTTTGGGGCCGCCTCGTCTCTATTTATACTCAGTTTGGGTCAAAACTCGATTAGAACTGTCAAACCCTGTTTTTCCCGCATAGATGCACGGGCCGTGCGCCTCACGCACGACCTGCCTGTGCCGGGTGCCATAGGATAATTCACTCGCTGAAGGGACGCACGTGCCATGCTCTACACGCACGACCAGCCCGTACGGGGTGCCGTAGGCTGAATCCTTTTTGGCAGTGGCGCACGGGTCGTGCTATGGACGCAGGCCCAGCCCGTGCACACCTGCTGCAGCTGAGTCTTCTTCTTTTCTTTCCGTTTCTCACCCAGTTCGTCTGACTTCTTCTCGATGTAACTCCAACCATCACACATTAACTCAATTATTGGCGATCCTTTACCGCAATGCTCCGAATTATCGCCAAAATGCTAAAAATATCAATTAAATCCTACAAAACGAGCAAAGCGTAATACCTTTTCCACTTTACAGAAATATGACCCTTTTTACTCAAGTAATGCATGCATATCAACGTATTCTAGCTGCAATTACGCCCAAAATAAATGCAAAACACATACCAATCACCCGTGTGGTGTCACACGGCCGTGTGGAAATGCCGGTGTGAAACCACACAACCATGTGAAGTTGGGCAAAACAGGGGATGGAACTAGGGCCACACGGCCAGGCCGTGTGGACTCACACGGGCGTGTGAGAAAGGGCACGCATCGCACGGCCAGGCCGTGTGGGCTCGCATAGCCGTATGAAGAAGGGCTGAAGAAAACCACACGACCGTGTGGGACTTTAGCAAGACACATTTTCAGTGTTTTCTTCACGTTCCAACTCTACAAGTGATCTCTCCAAGCATCTATAAAAGGGACCCAAGGCTTGCACGAAAATATACAACTTGATACAGAGGAAACACATCAAATAACACATGAACACATGAATCGAAGATCTTCTGAGCAAAAAAGGCTAGGCCGCAAAGAACACCACAAGGCTTTCGCATTTATGGGAGCACAAGAGGTTCGAGGGCTTGGAAGGAGAATCCATCCTGACAAGAAGGGTTTTCTTTCTATGTATAAGATCTCTTGTATGTGCTTAAACGATGTCATAATGTTGATTCAAATTTGTCTATGAGTTTGTAATCAATGTTTGGCATATCTTTCGGATCTTAGGGGCATAATTGAAACTGTGGATTCACGTTAAATATGATTATTTGTTTTTTTTAATTAATTCATGCTTTCTATTTATGAATTCGAGTGCTTATTTATAATTAATTTTATTTTCCGGGAATAAATTGCATGTCATATTTTTAGTGCGAAATTCGGGAGATGAGTTCTAACAAAGACGGAAATTGTACTCAGACATAACCAGTTATATCGATTCGGGAGACCTACAACTGTTTGTGGGGAGTCATTCAATTCAAAGATCTTTTGAGAGTTAATAATAATATTATCGAGTCGGGAGATCTACATTTGTTATTAATCTATTGTTTATGCACCGCCCGGGATGGGGCATAAACTAACTTAGGAATTGAACCCATAGAATTGCATGAATTGGTTTTTAAAACTTTACTTGCATTTAATATTGAAGAAAACATGTTTGAAACTTTACTTGCATTTAATATTGAAGAAACATGTTGAGATTATGTGCCTAAGGTTGCTCCTATAGATGTTGAAAATACTTGTGGGGTTCGCAAATTTTTATTTATTTTATCTTTTTTTAATTTTCAATTTTTATTATTAAAACTTGATTTTCGGTCGCTTCAATGTGCCTAAGTGTTTCGAATATCAATCCTTGAGGAATACGACCTTGCTTGCCATTTTATTCTATAAACACTGTACACTTGCAGTTGTATGAACCAAAATATTTTTGGCGAACAAGTTTTTAGCGCCGTTGCCGGTGGATTGATTAGATTCTATTTAGATATAGTAATAAGTAGTTCAATCTTAATTGAAGCATATTTTTTTAAAAAAATTTCGAAATTTTAAAAATTATTTTTATTTTTATTTGTGTTCGGTTCTAACATTATTTTTGTTAGTGCAGATAGTGCATGATCACGCGATCCAGATCGACCCAGCCAAGACCCATTGATTTGGAAATCAAAAAAACAACAAAGCAACTAAGGAAAATATCTAAAGATGGGTCAAATCCAAATGCAGTGGATAATAGAAACAATGAGGAGCGGCCACCAGGGGCCGACGTCCAGGACCGAATTGTGGAAAGGCCCGCGAGTAGGGCAGTTTGGGACTACTTTTAGTCGGAGGTAAGTCAAACTTATGGGGGTATGGCTCGTCTGCCGATCAATCCAAATAATTTTGAACTAACCAGCATTGATCCAGATGGTGTCACTAAACCAGTTTGGTGATAGAGCCGTTGAGGATCCAAACGCGCATCTGGCGCACTTTTAGAATTTGCGATACTGTTAAAATGAATAGTGTTTCTAAGGATATCATTCGAAGCCGCCTTTTTGCATTCTCTCTACGCGATAAGTCTAAGGGATGGTTATACTCTCTAACTCCACCAACCGTAAATTGGGAAGAACTAAGCCAACGATTTCTAGTCAAATATTTTCCCCCAGTAAGACACTGCAACTAAAATCTGAGATCGCCCAGTTTAGGCAATTAGATGTTGAGCCACTATATGAAGCATGGGATAGATTCACGGAATTGCTAAGAAAGTGCCCTCAACACGGATATCCCAACTACGAATAGGTTCAGTACTTCTATAATGGTTTGAGTGGCAACACAAGAACAATTATAGATGCTGCATCTGGGGGGCACTACTAGGGAATTATCCTGAGGAGGCACTTGACTTATTAGAGGAGATGGAGAACAACAGTTACCAATGGCCATTCGAGAGGTCTACTGTCCGACGAATGGCAGAAGTTCAGGATGAGAAGGTTGCCATGCTCACGGAACAGGTATCCGAGATGAATATGAAACTGGATGTGATGCAGCAAATGACTCCAAGAGATCCTGCTATTGTTGAAGAAGAAGCACACTTTGTTGGCCAACAGAGGAACTTCAACAACAATTATAGAAATAATCAGATACCCAACTACTACCATCCAGGGTTGCGAAACCATGAAAATTCTCTTATGCTAAACATAAAAAAAATTTGCAGCCACCACAGGGATATAACGTGGGTAATCAAGATAAAGCGGAGTCAAGTGATAAGAAAGCATCTGTTGAAGAGATGTTATCCTCGTTTATCGGAGAAATAAGAGCGAGACTTAACAAAGATGAAGCAACGATAGGCAGGATAGAAGAACATGTCACTCAGCTGAACACGAACGTAAATGCAAGACTGCAATCTCTGGAAACACAAGTAGCCCAGATCTGTGGGAGGTCAACATAAAAAAGGCAAATTCCCAAGCGATACTGAGCTGAATCCGCCAAACAATGCAACGCCATTCATCTGAGGGATGGCATTGAGGGTTCACAGATTTCAAATGACACAGTTTAGCAAAAGTGATTAGAAATCTGAAGTCTGGCTGAAGACGTAAAACTTGGCGCTTTATTGGAGGCAACCCAATTTATTTCGTATTTCAGTACATTTTTCATCGTCTTCAATTTTTAATTTCAATTTTGATTTTACCTTTCGTTTATTTTTTCTATTAACTTAATTTTTAGTTTTGATTAGTTTTCTTGAGTTGTTGTGTATGAGGCGTTACGACAAACTCTTGGTTATAAAAAAAAGCACGAATAAATCCTACACAGGCGTGTAGATCACACGACCAGGCCGTGCGAGAGGACGAACTGCCCAGCACCACATGGAAGGGCCTGTGATGAAAGGCGGCAAATAGACCGCACGCCAGGGCCACACGGCCAGCCCGTGTGATACCACGCGGCCGTGTGGCCCAACAATAAAATTGGGCAGAAACAAAACACCCCCTATTTTAACCCCAAAATCTCACTTTTTCTTCCACTTTCTCCTACATCTCTCCCTAAGTTCTCAAACTACTCTCCAAATCTCTCCAAATTCACCACAAATTTCAAACCAAAAAACACAAATCGTTCATCCTCTCAAGAAACCCACCACCAACTACCTTCAATTTTCAACTTCTCCAAGTTCTACACCAAGTTTGGGAATACTCCAAAAACTCCAAAATTTCAGATTTTTCTCTTCAAAATCTTGAAATTCATGGCTTCTAGGGATGAAGGAGGAACAAAGAGAAATACAAGAAGAAGGAGAGAGCCGACTCCAGAGCCCAAAACCGAGCCTCAACCAATTTTTGACCCCGAGGAGCCCAAAGCTTCAAAGGTAATCTTGTCAAATGAAACACACCGAGCTAGATGGATGATACTCTACATTCGTCCATGGATTAATACAAGGTATCTCGATGAACCTACTCTTACAAACTCGAGCTTTGTGTGGTAGAATTGATTGGCATGAATTTTAAAATGGACATTGGGTCACTTATTATGTTATCACACTTGAATTTTTTAGTAGCTTTGAATTGGTGGTTCGAAAAAGAAACTTGATGGGAGTTAGGTTTCGCCTGGGGAATGAGCAAAGGGAACTAAGTATAGATGATTTAAATGAAATTTACAAAACTCCACCTTATGGGGTTGAGGAGAACGAGGAGTTTGATAAGGATAGGTTTTGGAAAAAGATAACCGGAAAATGAATCTACCAGGCATCTCAAAGGTGTTTAGTATTCAAAATCCAGTATTTCGATATGTTCAACGAGTCTTAGCTGAAACAATTTTTGCGAGGGAGGAGAGTAGAGAGGCATTGAGGGTAGACAAATTATTTATCATATGGTGCATGGCGTCAGGGACTGAAGTTGTGCCAAACGCTGGGGCTAAGATAGCCCGACAATTTGATAGGATCAGAAAATCTGAGAGGGGTGGAATTTGCATCGGGGGGATAATTACCCCTATTGATGAATATTTCAGTATTAATTTGGAGGGGTATGCGGAGGCCGCGGGGCCTAAATTGATTGATATGAATGTTCTAACTGCTATGAAAATGATAAAATTTTATTGGCGTGATTATTGGCTCAATTAAGCAGATCGAACAAAAGTTAAGCTTCTTAACCCCGCAGCAACATCCATTAGAAATAGGGGTAACTGGTTGTTAAGAGAGGTACATGGGGCTGCTGCTCAAGAAGAGCAGGATGAGCAGATGACAGAGATGTCAGAATCCTCTAGACAAGGGAAAACCGACCATTTACTATGAGTGAGAGGCTCAAAAAGGTAGAAGCTGACGTGGGCAAATTGATAGATGACATGTATCAGTTGACAACCACAGTTGATGAGTATCACCAGGAGTACTTACAGCGATTCGATGCCATTACCCAGCAGCAGCAATATATGTACGAGATGATGTCTCGTATGGACCAGTGGCATATCTCGCAGGGCCACTACCCTCCTCCTCCACCACCACAGTGATCCATGTAAGTACGTATTACTAAAGAATAATTGGCTCAAAGAATTTAAAGAAAGGCTTGAATTGAATTAATCTCAATGTTTTACATAATTATTTATACATAAAGATACAACGACTATAATTCTAATTATATTAAATTGACAATGATGAGATATCATTGATATGATGAGTCTTGATTGTTGCTAACGACTCTTTCCTTGTAATGCTACAATTGATGTTTTGATTTTGTAATAGGTTGGTAGTGGTAAAGACAAAACGCCAAGCTTGTATCTAAAGGTGACGAATGTGTCTTTAGAAAGAGCTTTCGTAAAGATATCAGCAATCTGCTTAGTGGTTGGTAAGTATCGAAGATGAAGAGTACCATTAGTGACTTTTTTCTCGAATAAAATGGTAGTCGATTTCAATGTGTTTTGTTCTAGCATGGAACATTGGATTGTGAGACACGTGAATGGCACTTTGATTGTCACATAAAAGGAGGGGACGTCTAGCAAGAGGAATTCCAAGATCATGGAAAAGATATTGGAGCCAAGTAAGTTCAGCAGCGGTGGTGGCAAGGGATCGATATTCAGCCTCAGCACTAGACCAGAAAACTGTAGGTTGTTTCTTTGAGGCCCAAGATACACAAATGGCGCCAAGAAAAATGCAATACCCAGTTGTGCTTGTGCTTCGCCTTGTAAGTGGGCAACCAACCCAATCTGCATCACAAAAAGCATTAAGAGTAAGAGAAATTTGGGATAAGTAACGAAGTCCATAATTTAGAGTTCCACAAATGTATCACAAAATTCGTTTGACTGCACGCAAATCTTTCATAGTCGGGTTTTGAAAATGTTGACACACAAGATTTACAGCATGTGTAAGGTCAGGTCGAGTAAAAGTCAGATATTTTAAGGATCCACATAATTGGCGATATGTAGTAAGATCGGTGGGTTCAAGATCATCAGGTTGAGGATTTATGTTGGAAGTGATAGGGGTATTAATTTTAGAAGCATCAAGCATTTTGGCTTTGGAGAAGGTCACGAGTATATTTAGTTTGTGAAAGAGATAACCCACCATCAAATACTTAACTTCAAGTCCAAGGAATATTTTTAGTGTACCTATATCTTTTAGAAACAAAATCCTTGTGTAGGCGAGAAATGAGTTGAGAAATAAAAAGAAGAAGAATTTCCAGTAAAAATAACATCATCAACATAAACAAGTAGTAAAATAAAGGTAATGTTGTGACAATAAATAATAGAGATGAATCAGTAGTGCTACATGTAAAGCCAATAGAATTAAGAGTATGTGATAAGTTTTCAAACCAAGCACGTGGTGCTTGTTTTAAACTATACAGGGATTTGTGTAGTAAACAAACATAATCAGAGAATTGACGGTTCACAAGTGGTTGTTCCATAAAACATTTCTCTGTAAGGACGCAATTTAAAAAAACATTTTTGACATCTAACTATTTTAAAGGTCATTTAAAGTAGACCGCAAGAGAGAGAATAACATGAATTGTTGTAGGTTTTACGACAGGACTAAACGTTTCGCCAAAGTCAATGCTTGGAATTTGATTATATCCTTTGGCAACTAATCGAGCTTTAAAATGATCTATTGTACCATGTTCTTTATATTTGGTATGATATACCCATTTAGATCCAATGACATTAGCAATAGTTGGACGAGGAACTAGTGACCAAGTGTGGTTATTGCGTAAGGCATTAATTTCTTCTTGCAATGCTTGTTGCCAATTACTAAACTTTAAGGCTGATTTTAAACTTGTTGGTTCATTAAGAGAAACAAGAAGAGCGGTGTGGGAGGCATTTGAAAGTGATGGGTATACAAAATCTTTTAAATAAGTAGGAGGATGTGTGACACGAATGGGGCGAGAAGAATTTTGGTTATCATTTGAAAATTTAGCCGGATGGGGAGGTGAAGTGGGTGTGAGAATTTATTGGGGAGAAGAGTTTTCTAAATGGGGTGAAATGAAAGGTGTAGAAGGATGTATGGTGCTTTCTTGAAGTTGTTGGTTTTGATCATAACTTTGTAATGTAGAATCTGGTGGTAAAAAGCCAAAATATTTTGAAGGGTTCATAAGAGTATTATATGAGGAAGAAGACCGAGGAAAAGAAGACTGTTTGGAAATTTTGATAAGTGATGAATCAATTGATTTGTCTTTTGAAACCCATTCATCCAGTTGGGGAAAATTAGTAATAACTAAGTCATCAGATTTTGCTAGAGTTACTTTGTCTTTCAAAGCATATGGAAAGTGTTTGATAAATGGTTTTATCATGATTTTGATGATTTTGTTTTTATACCAAAACAATGGTTTTAAAGGTTGTCCAAATACTCCTAAATGATTTAAAATGGTTTTAATATTTTCCGGAGTATTTCTTCAAGTTTTATTTTTCGACAAAAATTGGACAACACATTTAATGATTTTGTATCAATGGGTTTTTACATCCAAACAATGTTTCCAAATGTTGTCTAAATACTCCCGATCGGTCTAAAATGTTTTCACTATTTTTGGAGTATTTCTTGAAGTTTATTTTCGATATAAAATTGGACAACACTTTTGTTTTTCAGGTCAACTGTCGTCGCCGTATAGGGCAACCCGCACACGAAAGTTGTGCAAAAGAAAACGTCATGTTTGCGAGAAAATGGTGAGGTGACCGGTCACCTATAGGGCGGCCGGTACACGAAGGTTGGTTCAAATTTGCAAACTTCTCTGTTTCGATTTTTGAAGAGGGCAAACGGTTGGGGTGGACGTCAACCGGTCGAGGTGTACGTCGGCCGGTCGCCCTGTGTTATTTTCTTTGTGTATTTTTCAAACGTCTATTTCGTGCGGCCCGGCCGCTACTATGGTTTGACAAAAAAATTCTAACCGTTGTGCTGTGGCGACTTTTCCCTAAATTGTGGGATTGATTTTTAACAGCTATAATCTTGATTTTAATTGCAATGTTTTTGTAGAAATCAGATTCCAAGAGGAGCCTATCAAGTATCAATCATCTCCTATAAATAGAGGAAGATTTGAAGCACAACAATAAGAGAGAAAACTACAACACAACAAGATACACTCAAGAATACACTTGTTCTTCACTGTCATTATTCTTGTTGTAATTTTGCCTAGCTTATCACTTTCATATCCTTGAGGTCTAGGCTATTCTTGATTACACTTGCACTCAAATTGTATTATTCATTATTGAGTTGTAATCTTGATTTTTTGGTCATCATTCAACACAAGGTATCCTTGTGAGTGTTCTTGTGGTAAGAACACACTTGGGTGATCTAGGTGCTAGGTGTGAGAAGATTGTGATGATCTTCTTGTTGAGGTGTTGAAGAATTTGGTATTCTTCAAGGTTGAAGATTGTGGTAATCTTCACAAGGTGCCGTTGGAGATTGTGGTAATCTTCAAGAGAGATTGTGGTAATCTCAAAGGTGGTGTTGAAGAAGAGTGTGGTGCTCTTCAAGGTGTTGTTGTAAGTTGGTGATGTATTAATTTTGGTAATTAATAAAATATTTTTTTTCTTTTTGAAATCCATCCCGGATATCGACGTGTGTTGTTTACATTCCACACCTTTATTATTGTCTTTGAGCATTCGGTTCGAAAAAGAGGGTAAAACTGAAAAGATGTAGATAATCTATTCACCCCCCCTCTAGATTATCGTAGCCGCTTGGACTTACAAGTGGTATCAGAGCCAAACTCTTTGGCAAGCTCGTTTCACATCGCGAGTGAAGAGGAACGATCGTCGGCTACGAATGAAGCTCATCTTTCCGGCACCTCCACCACCAAGCCACCTCTATTTGATTCCAAAAATTATATATTTTGGAAAGAAAGAATGGCAACAAGGTTGCGGGTTCGATATTTGGAACATCATCATCAATGGAGAATCCATTCCAATGAAAGACACACCATACACCTCCAAAGCTCTCAAGGAGCTCAATGATGAAGAAAAGAAAACCATCTCCTTAAATGGTAAAGCTCTCAACATTTTGTATTGTTCACTTACTAATTTGGAATATGAACATATTGTAGGAATTCGATCGGCACATGAAGTATGGCAAAAATTAGAAGCCATCTATGAAGTATTTGCAAATGAAAGGAGTCAAACAAAAGCATCTACTTCTCAAAGGAATACAAGTTCAAATCTATGGAACAAGCCTTTTACAACTTCCAACTATGAAGTAGTCGAACAATGTTTTATGGGCATCGAAGAAGAAAACGAGGTAAGTCTTAAACCCTCTACTTCCTATGATATTGTTATTCAAAATGATTATAGTGATTTGCAAAATGATTTTGATGATCTTCAAAATGAATTCCAAAATTTACTTGTTAAATACAAAAACTTGAAAAAGGAATTCAATGTTTTGAAAAATGAAAAGGATAATTTATTTACTTCCTATGAATCACTATCATGTGCTCACACCACCACACTTGACAAGGTTAGAAACCTTGAAAAAGAAAATAGTACTCTTGTTAAGGATATTAATTGCATGAAAAAGGATTTATCTAAATCTAACTTGAGTACCGATGAAATTGTTGATTGTTGTGATAATTCGAAACTAGAACTTGATCATAAGTTTAATGTTGTCAATCATATGAAAAAGAATCAAGTCTCTAAGCATGTTGGTCATTATGCTCCTAGAATTATTACATGCTTTTATTGCGGTAAAAAGGGTCATACGGCTACTACTTGTCGGGCTAGAAATAGCTCTAATCATTATTGGAGACCTAAAAGTCTCAAAGCTAATCCTAAAGGACCCAAGCACTTGAGGGTACCACAAAATAATGTTGTATTAGGTACCCGGCGAAATAATAATCGGAGAAAATTCATACCGCCAAGAAGATATCAAATGACCAATTCATTTGATCAAAGGAGAAAACATTTTCAACAAAGCCAATTTCCAAGAAGAGGATATAATCAAAAATGGGAAGAACACAATCCTTGGAAATGGCAAAGACATCATCAACAAGATGATTTTCAAAGAAGAAGAGACTATCAACAATGGGAAGAACAAAAATCTTGGAAATGGAGCAATTGGAGAAGCCATCATCAACAAGATGATTTTCAAAGGGGGAGATATCATCAACAATGGGAACGGCACAACCCATGGAAATGGCATAATTGGTAAACCGTATCTCCCCATTTAAATATGCATTTTATTTAGTTAGTATGCATGTTTTTATTTGTGTCTTAATTGCAAAATGAGTTTTCAAGTATTTATTAAGGTCTTCAATATATATTTGTGCTTTTAAAATATTTTTGAAAAAGAAGACCTTATATGATGTTTTTAAAAGTCTTGTGCATTTTTGTAGACTAAAGTGTGTTATCATCTCTTATGGATTTTTATGGCATGAGCTTACTTGTGATATCTCTTAGCCTACACTTTTATCATTATGATTTGTGCTAGATTTGTTCAAAGAATTGTGTAGGATTTATATATTTTCACAAATGGCCATTTACATCATTATTTGTCAAGAAAGGCATAAATTATCGAGGTACGTTTACTTGTGTTATTCTTACTCTTATAGACTCGATATATGTATTGTCATGTGCCTATGTGCTTGTTTTTCATAGTATTTCATACAAGTGTCATTAAGAAGATTTTTAGATTTTTTTTTTAAAAAGGCACTATTCGATATTTGATTGCACATATTTTCTTTGTTCAAATACTTCTTTTAAATGAGGTCTCGACTATATGCTATCGGATTTTCAAATTTCAAAAGAGACCTTTTGTAGCTTTCTTAAGCTTATTTGAACTTGCATGATTTATTAAACTCTTGATGATCTTGTAAATGCATAGTATGTGTTTCTTGCTTCATGGTCTTTATATATAGTGTCTATTTCTACTATGCTCTTATGCAAGATATTTTTGTGATTGATGATTGAGGCATGTTTTTACACTTGGGCTATTTTTTCTTGCTTATATAAGCGATGCCAGTAATGAGTTTGTTAAGTTGTGTACATGAGAAATGAAGTACTCCAAATATTAGTTACCTCAAAATATTTGGATGTAAATGTTCTATTATGAACACCTTAGATCAATTGGATGCCCTATGATGATAGTGATGAAGAAGACAAAAAAAGGGTATTCCGGAACAAACTCGATGACCAAGGCAACATTGGTCGAACTAAGGCGAGGTTAGTAGCTCGAAGGTATTTTCAAGAAGAAGGTAATTGATTTTGATGTAACATTTGCACTCATAGCACATTTAGTAGCTATTTGCATTTTACTTGTCCATTCTTGTTTTAAGAAAATTTCAAGCATTACCAAATGGATGTTAAATCCAATTTTCTAAATGGTTTTATTCAAATAGAAGTCTATCGGAGTTTAAAATTTTAGGCCAAATGATTTCTATAAAAGGCCTTGTACGGTTAATACAAGTACTCCGTATATGGTTTGATAGACTTAGCTATTTTTGCAAAATGATTTTACAAGAGGTAAAGTTGATACTACACTCCTTTTTTTTTAAAAAGGGCAAGATTGTTTACTTGTGCAAATTTATGTTATTAATATTTTTGGTGCTACTAATGAATATTTGTGCAAGATATTTTTCTAAGTCAATGCAAGGAGAATCTAAGATGATCATGATGAGGGGAGCTCAAATTTGATCATTGGAATTCAAAATGCCAAGAAGGTGATTATATTCCACACTCAAAAGAAAAAGTGAGGCATTAAAGAAGAAAGAACCATTTCAACCTATATGGCTACAAATGCGGAAATTGACAAAAGGTGAAGTAGGCATTGACAAACGAATTCGAGGTATGTTCAATCGTTCATTACTCCTTAGACTCGACATTCTATATGCCTTATGTCTATATGCTCGACTTAAAACAATCCCAACGAATCTCTTTAAAGTGCCGTTAAAAGAAATTGTCAAATATTTGTAAGGCACTTCCTCTTATGACTTGTTCATCCAAAGTTTTAAAACGTTATTATTTTTCGGGATAACAAGTCCATTGTAAATTTTATGTTTTCAAAATATGGTTCGTTATAATCGAACTAAACATATTGAGATTCGATATTTTTTTAAAGGGATTACATGTTTAACAAAAACTTGATATGTGTTTAATTCCGTCTCAAGGATAACTCGCGGATTTTTTAATCGTTAACCGCCGAGTATTTTACTCCATTTCGAGATTGATTATGACATAATGTATATTGAATGAGGTCTACGTTTGCATTTTGCACGTTTTTAAAACTTACGGCGAAAAATCGGATTTTTGATTGAAAATTCGGATTTTTGAAAAATTGGCAAGACAGTGGGCTGAAGAGGTTGAGGGCAACCGGTCGCCCTCAACGTCGACCGGTCGCCCTAAGCTAATTTTTGGATAAAAACCGTTATGTCCAATGCCTTAGTCATTTTACATCATTTTTGCCATTTTTCGTCCCCTTCGTCAATTTCACACAAATTTCACTCCAAATTTGTTTTGTTGCATGCATTTCATGTCTTGGACTTATTTAGGCTCGATTATCATCATCATTGCTCGTCTTTACCGACTAAATGGTAAGAATTCTACTTCCTTATCTCAATTGGGTTGAACCCTTGAGAACTTGGTTTAAATGTCTATTTCTTGATGCAATTTATATATGTTTGTGATGAGCTTATTGATTGTTGATGAATGATATTTATTAAATTACATTTGGTGATGAAAAACTTGGCTTGATTTTATTTACAAGGGCTATATATATATCTTTTTCAATTATTTGGCCGCAAGTGTTCGATAAAATGTTTCAATGAAAAATTCATAATATACATGATTCTCTCGTTTTCAAAAGTCTTATATATTTATAGAGATCATGTTTTTGCAAATCAAATGAGTTTTCATAAGCCTCTACAAGTCGTATGATCGACTTTTTCCCTCCTATTTGATCTATAAGCTTCAATGTTCAAATAGCTCGATACATCGGTTTAGTTGCGCACTTTGATATGATTATATGATGTTTTTATCGTGCTAACATTCTTTTTGATGATTCCAAAGGGGGAGAAACATGTTATAAGCTTATTAGCTCATAAAAGCTAAAATAAGCTCGAGATAATAGCTATAAGCTATGGCTTCTAAAAGCCATAAGTTGTGGATTATATTTAGTCCATTTGTTGTATTATGGACTTATATACTTGTCTAATGATGTTTTGTTGACAGGGGGAGCTTATAA
Source organism: Rehmannia glutinosa (assembly GCA_016081115.2). Classification (NCBI taxonomy): domain Eukaryota; kingdom Viridiplantae; phylum Streptophyta; class Magnoliopsida; order Lamiales; family Orobanchaceae; genus Rehmannia; species Rehmannia glutinosa. The sequence goes on from CM071932.1 coordinate 81,315,555, forward strand.
GCTCTTGTACTTAAGACCAATATGTAAAAGCTAAGCTTTTAGCTTATGGATGATTGCTTTTACATTACTCTTGTTGTGCATATTGATAGGGGGAGCTTTTTCTATATATGTTTAATATCTCTAATCCCATCCTTGTGATTATATTGCGTGGAATGTTGTCGCTCACAACGGATAGTTCCTTTTAACCGGTAAAATTGTTTTGTTTTCAAAATCGACCTCGTTAAAATTGTTTTGGTTTGTAATCATCAAAAAGGGGGAGATTGTTTGATAAATGGTTTTATCATGATTTTGATGATTTTGTTTTTATATCAAAACAATGGTTTTAAAGGTTGTCCAAATACTCATAAATGATTTAAAATGGTTTTAATATTTTCCGGAGTATTTCTTCAAGTTTTATTTTTCGACAAAAATTGGACAACACATTTAATGATTTTGTATCAATGGGTTTTTACATCCAAACAATGTTTCCAAATGTTGTCTAAATACTCCCGATCGGTCTAAAATGTTTTCACTATTTTTTGGAGTATTTCTTGAAGTTTATTTTCGATATAAAATTGGACAACACTTTTGTTTTGAGGTCAACCGGTCGCCGTATAGGGCAACCTGTACCTCAAAGTTGTGCAAAACAGAAAACTTCATGTTTGCAGAAAATAGTGAGGGTGACCGGTCACCCTATAGGGCGGCCGGTGGCGTCGGCCGGTCGACTATAGAGGCACCGCACTGAAAGGTTGGTTCAAATTTGCAAACTTCTCTTTCGATTTTTGAAGAGGGCAAACGGTTGGGGTGGGCGTCGCCGTCGAGGTGTCGTCGGCCGGTCGCCTGTGTTTTTTCTTTGTGTATTTTTCAAACGTCTATTTCTGTGCGACCGGTCGCCCTATGGTTTGACAGCAAAATTCTAACCGTTGTGCAGCAGACAGCTTTTCCCTAAATTGTGGGATTGATTTCTAACAGCTATAATCTTGATTTTAATTGCAATGTTTTTGTAGAAATCAGATTCCAAGAGGAGCCTATCAAGTATCAATCATCTCCTATAAATAGAGGAAGATTTGAAGCACAACAATAAGAGAGAAAACTACAACACAACAAGATACACTCAAGAATACACTTGTTCTTCACTGTCATTATTCTTGTTGTAATTTTGCCTAGCTTATCACTTTCACATCCTTGAGGTCTAGGCTATTCTTGATTACACTTGCACTCAAATTGTATTATTCATTATTGAGTTGTAATCTTGATTTTTTGGTCATCATTCAACACAAGATATCCTTGTGAGTGTTCTTGTGGTAAGAACACACTTGGGTGATCTAGGTGCTAGGTGTGAGAAGATTGTGGTAATCTTCTTGTTGAGATATTGAAGAATTTGGTATTCTTCAAGGTTGAAGATTGTGGTAATCTTCACAAGGTGCCGTTGGAGATTGTGGTAATCTTCAAGAGAGATTGTGGTAATCTCAAATGTGGTGTTGAAGAAGAGTGTGGTGCTCTTCAAGGTGTTGTTGTAAGTTGGTGATGTATTAATTTTGGTAATTAATAAAATCTTTTTTTATTTTTGAAATCCATCCCAGATATACTGGGGTGGTAGAGGATTAGGCCCAAGGTGGGTTGAACCTCTATATATCGACGTGTGTTGTTTACATTCCGCACCTTTATTATTGTCTTTGAGCATTCGGTTCGAAAAAGAGGGTAAAACTGAAAAGATGGAGATAATCTATTCACCCCCCCTCTAGATTATCGTAGCCGCTTGGACTTACAGAAAGTAGTTTTCATTAAAACAACATGATGCGATATATAAACTCGATTACGATACGGATCAAGACATCTATAACCTTTATAGAGAGGACTATAACCTAAAAATACGCACGAAATGATTTTCTTAGAAAATTTATGTGTACCAGGAGTTTTCAAATATGGAAAACATTGAGAACTAAAAATACATAAACCAGAGTAATCAACATTCTTACCAAAAATATTAAAATATGGAGTTTCCTTACCAGCAGAAGAGATACGCAGTCTATTGATTAAGTATACGGCTATTAAAAATGCATCTACCCTGTGTTTTAGAGGCATGTTGCTATGAAATAACAAAGTCAAACCAATTTCAACAATATGTCGATGCTTGCGTTCAACAAGCCCATTTTGCTCAGGTGTATAAGGGCAAGAAATTTGTTGGGTAATTCCACAACTAGCCAAATTATTAGTGAACTTGGATGAAATAAATTCTCCACCTCCATCGCATTGAAAGGTTTTTATTTTCCTGTCAAAATAATTATCAACCAAAGCTTGAAATTTTAGAAAACAATCAAAGAAGTCAAATTTATTTTTTAAATGATATAACCACGTATAACGAGTAAATCATCAACAAATATTATGTAATATCTAAATTTTTGAACAGATTGAAGTGGAGCAGGTCCTCATAATCACTATGATTTTTTTCTAAAGGAAATGTTGAAACAAATATTGAATTATTGAAAGAGAGCTTATGACGTTTTCCCAATTGACAACTAGTACATAGAACATTTTTTCTCAACCATTTTGAAATATTGAGAATTTCTTTATTTTCTAGAGTTTGCAATAATTTAAAATTCGGGTGGCCTAACGTGCATGCCATATTTCTGATGATGCCTTTGGAGTTTGAACATCAGTAAAAGCTTCGAATTTTCCTTCATCGAATGCATATAAGTTTCCTCTCCTACATCCTTTGGCCAGAATATGTTGCTTCTGATCCTTAATAACAAAACCATTAGAGTTAAACTCAAACGTACAAGAATTATCATCAATAAGTTGGCTCACAGAAAGTAATTTTTTTTTTGTATTGTTGGCACCCCTAAGACATTATTTAATTCAAGTTTATCATGTGGGGTTTTAAGTGAAGCTTTTCCTGTATGGGTATTAGGTAGAGCTTGCCCATTACCAACTAATATAGAGTGATTACCAAAATATGGTTTTAAAATTTTTAAATTACCTCATTTGTTGATTATGTGAGAAGTAGCTCCGAAGTCGACATAGAATTTTTTTATCATCACCATTATTGAGTGACAGGGCTGCCAAGGCTTCTTGGGTATTTTCTTCTTCAGTAGCATAATCATACCTATAATAACAATTGACAGCGGTATGATTTATTCGACCACAAATTTGGCAAGCAATTCGATTTGAGTTTTGTTTGTTCTGTTGCCATATTGTTTCCATCATTGCTTTGTCGAGACTGATATTAATTTTTTGCAAGTGATTTCGATTGGAGTAGTTTGAGCCCCTTCATTTAAAATTGCCTCTTCCTCCCTGATGATTTTTTCCTCTACCTCTTTGTCTAAAGAATGCTTGATTATGATCAATGGCATGTTGTTGATGTTATTCTTCTACGAGATAAACTTGTTCCAAATTTTTTAGAGACACAATAAATTGATTATATGAAGGAAATGGGGGTTTAGATAAAACGGCAATTCGAAATTCCTTATATTTGGATGCAAGTCCTTTTGAGACTATCCAAACTTTGTCAACATCTGAGACATGCTTTCCAATAGCAGCAAGCTTGTCACAGATTTTTTTGAATTTTCGAAGATATTCATCGAGGGAAGATGTCCCTTGGGATAAAGCATATAAGTTGTTCTTCAGTTGGGCAGGGCTTCATTGGCTTCAATTTCGGGCAATAACTCTTATTGGACTAAATCAAAAAGTTGGTAAGGTTTATTCAACCCCCCTTCTAAACCTTACACTCACACCCCTTGGGACCTACAAGTGGTATCAGAGTGGTTGGTTCATTGAGCCTTCCGCACTGGTTACTGAACTAGATCTCCAAATTTTTTTTAAAAGTCTGTTTTAGTACTTAAGTTTTCAAAATTCTTTTTATCATCAAAAGTTATTATCATGGAAGCAAATTTGACACGCATCCCTATGTTCACAATTGAAGAATTTGATGATTGGAAAATTCGTATGCAGGCTCATCTATCAGCATTACATGATGAGATGTGGATAGTGATAGAGGATGGGCCACTGCAAATTTTAAAAGTGAACACAATTTGTAAGGAGAGAGCTGCGGTGAAGGTGAAGAGGATGTTGCTCTAGACCAGCTATGGTTGAAAAACCAAGATTTGAATGGACAAATGATGAGAAAAAGATATAACTTGGACAATGTGGCCAAGGACATTCTTTACAAAACCTTGGACAAAGCCATGTTCAATAAAGTCAAATCATGCAAAACGGCTAAAGAAATGCAGGACAAGCTAACATTGATTTGTGAAGGCTCGGAGCAAATCAAGGAAAATAAATTATCGGTGGTGTCTGAGAAATTTGAGAATTTCAAAATGATCGCAGGAGAGAACCTGGATCAACCTGGATGCTCGGTTCACGAAATTACCAACGAGCTATACGCACTTGGAAAAGAATATACACGAAGGAAATGTGTATGAAGATCCTAAAAATTCTCGGTGAATGGGAAATGAAGGTCATGGCACTAAGACATTCCATGGACCTATCGAAGACATCCAACCATGAACTATTCTCGGATCTCAAAGCCTACGAATTTGGTGAGAAGAAAAGACCAGGAAGAGACAGTTGTGCCCAAAACAATTTGCTTTAATTGTTAAGGATGGCAAGAGAGTTGAGGTCAAAGAAGTCATTGACCCGAGAGGAAATAGCCCCGATGGTTAAAAGGTTCAACAAGTTCTTCAATAAGAACTACAAGAGAGGCAAGGGCGAATCCTCCGGAAGACACTCGGCTCCTCCAAGTCAAGGGAAGATAGGCCAACCAAGAGAAGAGATCATCAAAAAGTGAATATCAAAGGGCCGACAATCCAAGAATGGAAAAAGCTGATCAAAAGATTGAAAATCTATCTTTGAACCGTAGGCAACCAGGTCACTATGCCATTGATTGCCCATATCCTGTAGTCAACAAATACAGGAATGAAGAAGAAAGAAAGGTCTTGAGAGAAAGAAGACAAGAAAAGAAAAAAGCAATGTTGGTGCAGAGAGATTTACCGAGACAAAGCCAAGTCAAGAGACATAGCTGATTCAGAGAGTAGTGAAGGCGACTACTCAAGTGACTCGAAGAAGAAGCCTTGATCCGTTTGATGGCCAAGGAACAAGACCAACCCGACCAAGAAGATGAGGTACACTCGACTCATCACACTCAGATTCTAGTGATAGTGACTGTGACACACACACTTCATCACCCACAGATCTTTATGATTCATTAGGCAAAATGATGAAAGATTTTGAGCACATTAAATCCTCACACACACTACTAAATGAGGAAAACAACCTACTCAAAGAGCAAAACTCACGGTGACTAAGGAGCTAGTACTCTAAGTCAAATAGTGATGAGAATGAAAGTTTAAAGATCGAAAATGCTAAGCTAATAGCAGAAATAGCTGCTATAGAAAAAGAGGAAAATGACCTCAAAAATGTGATTGCCTCATTCACTAAGGCATCTAAATCATTGGATGATCTTATTATGAGTCAAAGAGAATGTGGAGACAAGACAGGCTTAGGATTTAATTCCTCTGTGCTATGTCAAGCTCCAAAAGTGATTTTGGAAAAAGGATCTTCAAGCAATGAAGTATCTCAAAAATCCAAAACTCCAAATGGTGCACATACATTTACTCCAAAGCACAATTACAAGCAAACTGGCCTTGGTTATAAAGGAAAAGGAAAACAACCAGTTGAGTGTGCTGAGAGGACAGCTGAGAAGAAATTCAGCCGAGTTCCTCGGCAAACTCCAAACAAGAAATACTCTGTAAAGAAGAAACAGAGCTACCAAAAACCCAAGAAGTTCTATAAAAGAAACACATATGATGGGAATGGTAGAAAATATCCAAGCCAAGCTGATTGGAATGATGTGAACTATCAGCAAAGACCTATGGAATATAAGCCCAAATGGCAAAGGCCTAGAACTAAGCAAAGGTCATTCCAAAGGTATAAGAGCTTTCATCAGCACACATATGCACCTAGGCACTACACTCGGAGATATCACAACTACCCAAAGAAGGCAATTGCTAAAACACATATACTGGCATACAGACAAAAAGAGACAGTTGTATGAACCTAGAATCCCCAAGCAATTTGCCAAAATTAATTATGATTATGGCATTGATAGATGGCAACCCCTTAAAGCCAAATCATTTTGCTATAGGCTGGTTGGATCATCTTACAATACTAACCCCTCAGGACCCAGACAAGTATGGGTACCTAAAACTTAATTTCCTTGATTGCGAGGTTCAAGCAGTGAGTGCCAAGGAACCTGGTACATGGATAGTGGTTGTTCTAGACATATGACAGAAACAAGAAAAATCTGTCAAAATTCAAGGAAGTCAAAGGAGCAAAAGTCATATTTGGAGGAAATGAAGCTCGGGGAGAAATAAGAGGCATTGGATCCATCAAGAAAAATGGATTAGAAATCACGGATGTTGCATATGTTGAAGGACTCAACTTCAACTTGCTAAGCATCACCAACTCGTGACAAGGGTTATAATGTTGGATTTAACATGGGTATATGCCAAATCAAGGATCTTGAATCAAATGAAGTTGTGTTGCAAGGATGGAGACAAAAGAACATGTATATCGTGGATTGGTCAATTGCAAACCCAAAGACTGTCTATTAGCAAAAAGCACTGGTGAATCAAGTTGGTTGTGGCACAAGAAGGTCGAGTCACCCTGAATTTCAAAACGATTAACAAGCTTGCTGAAGCAATCTTGTGGAAGGACTTCGGACTCGATACAAGAAGGAGAGTATATGCGATGCATGTCGGAAGGGAAAACAAATCAAATCATCATTCAAAGAAAAGACATGTCCATCTTCAACAAGAATATTGCATCTGCTCATATGGATCAATTTGGTCCAGTTGAACCAACTAGCATAAGTGGGAAGAAATACACCTTGGTGGTAGTAGATGACTACTCAAGATATACATGGACAATATTCATGTGTAAGAAGAAAGAAACTCTCTGAAACTACCACACGGTGATGAAGAGGATTCAAAATGAGAAGAGTCAAACCATTATCAAAATAAGATCGACGGAGGGACCGAGTTTGTAAATGGTATAATAACTCGATATTGTATTGAAAATGGCATTAGTCATGAATTATCTCGGCAAGGACTCCCAATGCAGAATGGAGTTGCAGAAAGAAGGAATAGAACTCTCAAAAAGAAGCGGCAAGGACCATGTTAGTCAAGCATGGCTACCTAAAAGATTTTGGGTCAAGCAATAAACACAAAGATGCTACACTCAAAATAGATGCATGATAAAAGACAACGGTGACAAAGACTCCATATGAGATTTGGACGGGGAGAAAACCAAATGTTGCATATTTTAGAATATTTGGATGCAAATGCTTCATCCATAACAATGGCAAAGATAATTTAAAGGTTTTTGATGCTAAAGCGATGAAGGTATCTTCTTGGGATACTCGGTGAAAGCAAAGCCTACAGAGTACTCAACAAGAGGACTATGGTTACAGAGGAATCCATTCATGTGGTGTTCGATGAACCAAATGTAAATGGAGAAGACATTGAAGAATCAATCGATAATTTGAATCAACCAATCATGCGAGAAGAGTCCATATGTTGAAGTCAAGTTTGGAATTATAAACTCGAGATGAAATGAGATAGTGAGTCTCAAAAACATTTGGAAAATTTGCGGCTAAGTGGTTACGAGAGAGCGATCAAAGCAACACATTTGCAAGATGATGAATCCACTAACTTACTCCAACTTTGATGTAAGATGGCCGAGAGACCATCCACTTAACTTGTCATTGGAGATATAAGAGAAGGTGTCAAAACAAGATCGAGAACTCAACAAGAAGCTATGTTCACATGCTTTATCTTACAAATAGAGCCTAAAGATGTGTCACAAGCATTGGGCGACACACAGTGGATTCAAGTTATGCAAGAAGAGTGAATCGGTTTGAAAGAAATAAAGTATGGGAATTAGTTCAAAGACCCACCCATCAAAATGTTATTGGCACTAAATGGGTGTTCAGAAACAAGATGAACGAGGAAGGTTCTGTGGTAAGAAACAAAGCAAGATTAGTAGCCAAAGGATATTGTCAAGAAGAAGGGATAGATTTTGATGAAACATTTGCCCCTGTAGCAAGATTGGAAGTTATTAGGATGTTTCTTGCCTATGCAGCTCACAAAAATTTTATTGTATATCAAATGGATGTAAAGAGTGCATTCCTAAATGGTTTATTGGAAGAAGAAGTGTATGTTGAACAACCTCCAGGATTTGAGCAGAAGACTCTTGGAGATAAGGTATACAAACTCAAGAAAGCTCTATATGGGTTGAAACAGGCACCGAGAGCATGGTATGATACTTTGTCACAATTCCTGACTAAGAACGGATTCACAAAAGGAAAAGTGGATAGAACACTCTTCAGAATTCAAGACAGGAAGAGCATACTGCTTGTTCAAATATATGTGGATGACATCATTTTTGGATCCACAAACAAAGAGCTGTGTGATAAATTTTCAAACCTCATGCAAAGCAAATTCGAAATGAGCATGATGGGAGAGTCGACATTCTTCCTTGGACTCCAAGTGAAAAAAGTGAAGGATGGAACCTTCATAAGTCGGACAAAATACACAGAGATTTAATGAAGAAATTTGGTATGGAAGAGAAGTCTTACGTGAAAATACCAATGAATACATCATCAAAATGGACATGGATGCGGATGGCAAGCACGTAGATCAAACAAGATACTGAGCACTTATTGGATCACTGTTTTATCTCACAAAGAAGGGCGGACATCACCTTTTTTGTAGTGTGTATGTGCAAGATTTCAATCGCTCCAAAAGAAAGCCATATGACTGCAGACAAGAGAATCTTGACATATTTGAAAGGAAGCCAAGAAGTTGGCTTATGGTATCCAAAGGAAGGTGGATTCAAGCTAATAGGCTATTCAGACTCGACTATCTTTGGATGTAGAGTTGACAGGAAGAGCACCTCGAGGCACATGCCAAATGCTTGGAAACAAAGCTAATTTTCTGGTTTAGCAAAAAGCAAAATTCAATAGCCACCTCTGGTGCGAGAATACATAGATGCGGGCAACTGTTGTTGTGCCCAAGTCCTATGGATGAGACGGCGGTGAGAGACTATGAAGTTGAAGAAAATGAAATTCCAATCATGTGTGATAACACAAGTGCAATTGCAATCACTCAAAATCATGTGTTGCACTCAAGAACAAAGCATATCGATGTAAGATATCACTTCATAAGGGATCATGTTGAAAAGAAGGATATCACCTTGGAATATATTTCAACCGATAAAAACAGTTGGTGACATATTTACAAAACCATTATGTGAGTCAAGATTTGAAGAACTCAAGCATGAGTTAGGGTTAATTGAGCTGAGCTGACACTCAGAAGACTCAAAGAAAAGAAATGAAACACGAAAAGAGTTGAACTCTCAAATCAGCTAAGTGAATCAGCCATATGGGAAATACAGATGTACCGAGTTAGCTGACAGTTGAGTCACTAGGAGAACTGTGAGAAGAAGAGTTAAATCAGCTAAGGGTTAAGCTGAGTCATTTATGAGCAAAGGGACAAAAACGCAGTCGTTTTTACTAAGCGGGAATGTTTTTAAGAATGACGTCAGCATAATGATGATGTGTACAGGCAAAAGCTGCACACCAAACTTATGATTGGATATAAATGCTGCCACATTAAATACGAGACATTAAATGCTAATCGGCGTGCAAAATCTAAGCCGTTGATTTCAATCACATTTCAAAAACCACCCGCACGTCCTTTCAGAAACCATACTTAAACCATTTTCGTCCGTTTCTCTCACACATTACCAAAACTGTTCATTTCTCTCTCTCAGAAGCAAGGGCAAAAACTTTCCCAAAACCCTATCAATCTTCAAATCAACTTCTAAGTTTCATTCGGTGAAATACTGAAAAATGGCATCAACTTATGATTTTGTCAAGCTAGGAAAGCAAATCCACACCGGGTCTACTGTGGATTTCGAGGGTATGGTCAAACAGGGGTCCGATGACGCCCTCATAAAGAAGATCGCTGAAAAGCTCAAAAAGTCCGGGCTAAAACCATTTTTGACGATGGAGCTCCCGATGACCTATGTGGAAGAGGACGTATAGTTCTACGTGAACGCTGAGATTCACGATGAGGGGATCAAATCCTCTGTTCACGGGAAGGAGTTCATCATCACTGCCAAGGATTTGGCAGAACACTGCTCATTACCGGCAGAATGAGCACCAGAAATCAATGAAGCTGATGTTGACTTGGCTGCTGCTTGGAAGGAAGTAGCCAAGACCGACTATCTTTGAAAAGATAGTCTACATGACTAACAAGAGGTCTGAAGGAGGACTACCACAAACTGTTGGACATAGTTGCCAAATGCATAGACATCAAATTTGGCAGCTTTGACCAATTGTCCAAAGCGAAATTGATCATGATGGCTGCGATCATTGAAGAAAAGGAAGTGAACTGGGCTGAGTTTTTCTACAGCAGACTCTGCCAAAATGTAGGGAACAAATCCTTCAAGGAGAATGGAGCATTTGGAGGATCCCGGGATACGATGCAGTGATCGGCCGGTGATGGAGGTAAAAGGAGTCCTCTTCGACATGGAAAGGCGTTCCATGTCAACAAAAGGATGTTCGAGATCAAACCTCTCTGCAGCGCACGAGAAGAGAGCCTACGCCAAGAGAGGCGTCACGAGTGAGGGGGAATCGGTGACCACGAAGATACTGATTGTCTCCTCTCCACCAAAGAAGAAAAGCGCCCCTACAATTTGCTAAGAGAACTATCGCCCTGCAAAGAAAGAAAACCAAATCGCTCCCCTCGCCCCCCAGTCGAGTCACCTGCCCCGCGGCCGTGTCTCTCCCGCCAGCGGCGCGGCGGAGAAGGAATCTCAAATAACCTCTCCGGTCGTCGTCAAAAAGAGGGCGATAAGCAAGACGACGGCTCCTCGAAGAAAAAACAACAAAGCCCGCCCCGCCGCCAAGACTCGAGAAGAAACTTTTTCCGAACGAGAAATCCTCTGGTTCAAACAAAGCGAAGAAGAAGAATCTTCAAGCGCTCCAAGATTGAGAAACCGGTGAGTCAGTCACTGGTGAAAAAAATAGGAGACTACCGGAGAAGTAGAGTCTCGAAATTATTGATGAAACTTGACGACCAAGTCTGCTTTGAAGGCGTCACATGAGGAAATCAAGACCCAGTTTGTAATTCGAGCAAGTGAGACACAAGAAGTAGCCGAGAAAGCAAACTCTTTGTTGACAGGATCGTATCCCTCCCGCAATGCACGCGCACGGTGTGATATGGAGCACGAGCTTGCTACCTTCTATCCCCGAGAACAAGGGACGGCAAAAAGAAGATGATAGAGATGATGATGATGTGATGATCCTATCCCCACCTTATCCGGACATCCAAAATCAATCCGCAAGAGTGGAGGAAGTGGAAGTTGAGTCGATCCAGGAAACGATTCCAAAGGCACGAGTTTATTGAAGAAGAAGAGGAAATGTTGAACTTTCTTGGAGTGACCACTTTGTGGTCCAAGATTGGATGAAGAAAAGCGCACGAGATATCTTGCAGATCTTCAAGGACAAGAAGGAGAGACAGAGAGGAAGGCGAGGCATGTGAGAAGGCCAAAGATCTCGCCCCATCACCGCACCACGAACATACACATCCTCTCTTTGGCCCCTATCGAGAAAGTGATGAGGGTCGGACCTGTTCTTTGCCTGAGAAGAGTTGCAAATGCAGCAAGCAATGCACGAATCTAGAATCCTTCATGAGCAAAGAATGATGGAGGGACCAGGAGAGTCCTCCAAAACACGGTGGAAATAGACCCAATGGGAGTGGTGCAACATATTGCCACCGTTGTTGCCGCCACCACTTTCCCACTCACTCGGAAGAAGGAATTAAGGAACTGCGATGGCGGGATAGTGGGGACCCCAGTCGAGCCAACCCCTAATGAAGGTGTCTTACCACCGCCCCAACGGTGAACACTTAGTGGAAACAAAGGGAGTCCGGAGACGAGTGACCCCATTCAAGTCACTCACCGGTGGTGTGCCGGTGAGGGGAAACTCCCTCCACCTGCGGCAAGGTCGGAGGATCTGCAGATGACTCCAACGAATCTAGGAGGCAAAGTGGAGAAGGAAAAAACACAAAGTACACAACAAGTTGTCATCAACGAGGCTCAGGCGATTGAGACTGTCTCGGTGAGGTGCCAACCGCTCGAAGAAGGCTAATGACGCTGGCGATGCGATCGGGCACGAGGAAGGAACAACCACGGGAGTTAACACTGGCGACGAAAGTGCAATCCATGGAGTTGAGACTCCAATGGATTCCACCGCAGAAGACCCTAAGACAGTGACGACACTTTGTCGAGAGGGATGTCAAGGCCTCGCTGCGATTGAGCGCATGAGGTAATGAAGGCCAACGAGAGGTTGAGACTTCCGGGGTAAGAAGTCGAAGTCTGAGAACATCCCTCCCGCTATCATTGATCCATGAGAAAAGGAGATAAGTGCGCTTCACGATTCCCAAGATAATCCCGATGTAACCTTTCTGCGATCGGAAGAAGCGATGAAGCCGAGTCATCCCATGTGATCGATCCAAAAGACTCGGTGAGGATGTTCCAACCACGAGCAAGTCGACCTCAAGACTACTCGTCAAACTTTCAACTTTGATGATGAGCCACCCATGGAAATCTCATCATCGTCCGATGACGCTCGATAAGGCCGAGGACCGTCAACTCACTTGGAAAAAAACCGGTGAGACCGACGGTTGTTGAGACAAATTTGAGGAGGCTCAGCAAGTCGGGTCCACTTCACAACAGACCCCAGTGAAACAGAGTCCAGCTGCGCGCAGGCTCCCAAAGCTGCAGAGTTCAACTCCACAAGGAACTTCACGAGCACCACTCATCATTGAACAAATCCCGATTGCCCGTGATGATTCCTTTGTAGAATCATTTCCTTCTCTCGGAGGTACCCGACCTCCCGAAGAATCATAAAGAGATCTCGAGCGCTTCCACAAACGAGATCCTGTCATTCCATCGATACCATCGTTCGGTGACTATGATTTTGATGTTGCTTGGCCGTCACCGCAACAGAGAGGGAACATTTGAAGTTCGGGAGGTGTTCAAAGCATTATTTGCTGAAATTGAAGCGGATGGAGAGGCATCAGGCCTCGATGGACATGAGATCGGATAACGAGAGATGCCAACCTTGCTGGCGGCTTGAGAGGCATAATAGTCGAGAATCCGGGAGTGGTGGCAATAGCGCAAACAATGCGAGTGGAACAAGCTAGATATTTTGAGAACTTTGTTCAACAAGTTCTTTGATGCAGCGAGTTGAGAATCTTTGATGCAAAGACAAAATTGAGAGAACACATTGAGCACATGCATGAATCTCACTCTCTTGAGATAAAGGCTGCTGCGTGAGCAAAATAAGAATAATGAGCTCCTGCGTATGGAAGAAAACATGGATCGCAAATTCGGTCTTCTCATGGTGAGATGAAGTTGCTTAAAGTCAATCCAACACTACTCGTTCGAGTTTCGTGTCGCATACTCATGACAAACTCGAAGCGAACTCGGCTATCGAAGAATCGACTTCTGCTTGCTAGTTTGTTTCAGGGGTTCCTCTCTCCTTTGATGATGCCAAAAAGGGGAAGAGGAATACCTAAAAGCGAAGAGATCCTCGAAGTTGAGAAGGAGGGAAGCATTTGTGAAGGGAAAGACAAGTGAGGAAGTTTCAAGGAAAAGAAAGGAAAGTCTGTTTGGGGAAGGATCGAGAGATGTGACCTTAATGATTGCACAAACCCCCAACAAGGTCTTGTCACGGTGATATTATCGCTGAACAAACTCCCAGTGACTCTCGCCACTCCAACACTGCTTTGTATCTATGGTGAAAAAGAAAAAGATTGAAGCGAGGGATGGAGGAAGTGGAAGGAAGGATGAATGCCCGAGTTATGGATATCTTGAAACAACATGGAGGCATTCTAGTAGACAGAGACACTTATGCCATCTCGGATGCCGGGCGAGCCAAGATCAGTTGATGAATTTAAAACGCTCGCATCCGAAGGATACTTCGCAAACATGTCCATGGCTCAAGCACAGGACTTATCTTGGGAAAAGGGTCTCACACTATGTGAAGAAGATGACGCGAGACTACCGGCGATCGCTCTGCTGGTCACTCCGCTAGTCACTCGGATGGGAAGAAGAAGACCCCAAAGACAATACACGCCGGAGAGGAAGAGGTAGAGGAAGAAGCGTGTGGTGGAGGAAGAGGTTTGGACCCAGGCCCGCGCCCAAAAACATTGAGTACATAGATCCAGGAAAGAAAGGAGGGATCTCTTGAAATTTGGTTTTGACGAAGTAGCCAATCTGCAAGTGGCTAAGAACAATGCTGAGTATGTGAAAAGAATTGAAGAAGAAAATAAAAGACAAACTCAGCTATGGGAGGAAAGACAAGAAAGACTAAGAAGAGATGAAGCTGCCGGAAGGCATATGAAAAAAAAAAGAAGAAAGGCGGTCAAGATGAGAAAAAAAGAGAAGAAGAGCGAGAGAAGATGAGAGAATGAAGAAGAAGATGAAAGAAGGAGGCAGCGAAGGAGATGAAGTGTTGCTGTCCACCCCTTCATGTATCTTACTATGTAAATACATTTCATGTAAGTCTTCTGTAATAAATCTGTAAATTCTCTATTTTTGCGTAGACATAGATATTTGCTCGATACACCTTGTAATTCTCAGTAAAGGACAAGAATGTTATGATCAATAAAAGGATTGATTCTACGCATACATTCTCTATGAATGCACTATCTCGTATGTATCTTTGCTATTTATATTTTGAATGTCTTAAGTTTTGGCATCATCAAAAAGGGGAAAATTGTTGGGAAATTTATTGTTTAGATTTTGATGAATGCCATGTAAAACTTAGAATAGGAAGTTGGCACCCCATTTTGTTGTAAAAGCTGCATTGTAATAAAAAGGCTGGTCAAGTGAGTTAAGTCACTATGCCTAAACATGCAAGAAGACAATGGAGACTATAAGGAAGACTTCATTGCAAGACAAAGTGAGTATGGCAAAGAAGAGAAGACGGGAACTCGATCAAGGTGCGGTGAGATCTGGTGAGTAAAGTATCGATCAAGTCAACTCAAGATAGCCAAGTCTCAAGTTGAAGTGACGGAAGAGTCATCCATGATTGGAAGTCGACTCTAAGTCACCTGGGGAAAGCAAGGAAATGCGGTCAAGTCGAAATAATGAAAGAGATCCGTTGTACGTAAATCAAGAGAATTACTTAAACAAGTAATATATCCATGCTACCTTTCTTGGAGTGCTCGGTCCCGAAGCGTGCAAGGGGAATAAACCAATGGGAAGCACTACACCGTGTCGAACTCGAAAAGTCAAGAACAATTCATACGAGGAAGTGGCAATTCAAGGATCGCAACAAACAAGCCAACGACCACAAGTGACTTTCAAAAATAAGCCTATCTCTTCAACGGGCAGATTTTTGAAAGATCACTATAAAAGGCTGAGGAATGACTCTGAGAGAAGGTGATCTGAACCACGAATATTCAAGTATACATTTGAACTGTAACCTAAGATATTCTCAAATCATTCAAGATTAATCCTCAAGCCTACATTACGAAGAAAATCAATCCAACACTCACCTGTGAAGGAAAGATAACTTCAATCAGTTGAAGAGGAAATTGTTGAAGAATCAAGGGGTCTACATTCCACGGAGGATTGTAGAAAGGTTCAAGGTCGAACCAGTCTCAAGTTTTTGGAGGGCTTCGTGATCAAATCCAAAGAGCTTGAGCAAGTGGGTTGTAGTAGCAAAGCGTTTGCCGCCTGTGAAGAAGGCCGAGTCATACGAGAAGCCGGTGCGTGACCAAGGCATCTCTGATCGAGTCCCAAAGGATCAAGTCATTTGTGTGATCAAGACTTGTATCCGGGATTACACTCGTATATCTTGATCAATACCTAGTGGATTCCTCCGGGAGTTGGGGAAGAGAGGAGTAGAAGAATTACCCCATCTTCGAACCTCTATAAAAACTTATCGTGTCATTTACATTTCAAAGACTTTAATTCCTGCATCTTATTTGTTTAACTCTCTTTGATAAATTTGCTATCCACTTGATAATCTCTAAGTACTAAAACCAAGTATTAAATCATAACTAAACCAAATTTAAGGGTGTTAAGTCTTCCGCTGAAAACAAACTACAGTTGAGCTAAGTCTTCAGTCTTAATAGCTGAGTTATTCTATCAACAGCTCAGTCGAGTCTGTTGAGTGACTAACTCTACTGATAAACTAAATTAGCTGTCCACCAAGGACACAGCTGTGGAAGGGTTTTTCGTATTGGTGCAATTCTTGTCCAAAACCCTAGGAATTTGAGATTCCATTCCCAATATTGAAGATTGCGATCCATCTAGAACTAAAGTATCCTTAGTCCGTCCTGGTTCTGATGTGGACGAAGAGATTTCGAGCACATATACACCGTTGGGTGCATTCGACATCGATGCAGACTTTGAATATTCATTGAGAGAAACCGGTTTGGTTATTTCAGGGAATAGGAAATTATCGAGATCCATCGAAGACTTTGATCGGAAAATAATCATCAAACGCCGGACGTGAGGTTGTTGGCCATCGTGTGCCGTCCGAAAATTTAGGAGGAAACCCTAAACTGGTTATTGACCGTTGAATTTTTAAAAATTTGAATTTTCAAAAAAAAAAAGCAAAAATCGTCGTTTATAACCGAAACCGCCGGTTTCCTGTCAAAATCGGATGCCAACGGTCACAAATGTGACCGTTGGTAATTTTAAATTCAAATTCAAATTTTTAAATAAAATTAAGAAAATATATGAAAACCGATTCGGTTGCTAGTTAGTTATAAACGCCGGTTTAACCGGCGTTTTTGGTTCCAAATATTACAAACCGTAACCTAACCTTAGAAATTAGGTTTATTCGGTTCGAACCTAAACGCGATCAGCGATTTTGAACCGTTGATTGATTGAAATCGCCCGGTTTGCGGTTCGGTTCGAACCTTTGAACACGTCTAGGTATAATAGATACATCCATGTTCATTTGTAAGGAAGTTCAATTAATTACTGCAAATTACATTCTCATATTTTGAATTTTTCTCTCATATAGTCGTTGACGTGAACATCGGAGGGGGCTTCTTTGGGGCAACACAAGAAACCCCTAACATATTTTTGTGTGTTGGAGGGCATCATATCATAATCTATTTAATCAATTTGAGTGATCCATCTCGTCAAATCAAACGAGACCTTGGATTATTTATTTCAATTGTGACATTTTATCATTCTAAGTTAGAAATATATGCTTGTCAGAAAATATTTATGGTTCGTGCAATTAAAATGTGCTCGTTCCCTCCTGGGATGATTGTTTCCTTTACGATTGATTACCACTACTAATTAAAAATAAAGACGAACCACTTCAAATTATGCAATCAATCAGGATAAATAAGGAATAAACCACATTCAATGATATGGACATTCTCTTAAATCCGGTAATATTAAAGTTTGTATTTAACAGGATATGATATATTTACTAGTCACCTGAAGGTTTTTTTACTGCAACAATCAAAGATAGAAATGAGGATAAATAGGAAACACTACAGATCATGAACTGCAATTGAAAGTATTTACTTTTCCCTAAAAAAACTACAAGAGCTGGATATTGTTAAATACTAAATAGGCATAAATAGATCAATCAATTTGTCGCGGAGGGTGGATTATAAGAATATTCTTAAGGGTCGGGTGTAATTGTAAAAAAATAATAATAATAATAATAAAAAAAAACTTTTAATATTTTTTCTATTTTATGAAATGCACCTCTTGATAGGTATTTGTAAAATAAAGACTTAAGGTGATATTCATATAATATCTCAAGGGAGTTTTTATTATTTTGAAAGATGATTGAAAGTTTTACTAATTGATTCAATTTTTTTTTTACATTTTTTTTGAAGGGTATATGTTACAAATTTTCAAGTTTGAAGAAAAAGAAGAAGACCAAAATAATGAAATAAAAGGTTTTGGACTCCTCCTGAACAGTGGCTCTCTCTTCTCCCAAACCCTAGGATTGTGCCTCCATGACTTTTCCGGCGGCTCTCCCCGGCATTGGGATATAAGCCGCCGGTTATGATGTTTGCTCATTTGCTACATCTTGTTCTCCTTTGGGTTTCTCCTCTACGAGTTCTCCTATGTCTTATGTGGATTTTGCGGAAAAAGTTTATTCTATGGATCCTTCGAATCTCTTACTTGGGACTGCCATGAACTCATCAAAGGTGGTCCCCTTGGCAGCGGTCCCCCCTCCTAAGGTGGTTTCAACTGTGGTCCCTCCCAAGGTGGTTACAACAATAGTCCCATCATCTCCTTCAAAGGCCAATACTCAGGCAACAGTGGTCCTCCCTCCTAAGGTGGTTTCCAAAGATGCTCCTCAGATTGCTGGAATCTCTCCCCCAATGACATCCGATTATGTATCGAACCCGCGACATTCGGCTCATAATACTAAGGTTCAATCCCATTTTGGCCATTCTTTTGCTAAAATTGTTTCAGGTACTCACCACAATATGGATTTGACGACGCAGGCCCAAGGTAATTTTACAACATTTTCGCATGTGGTTCTTTGGTAAATCCCATTCTATCCCTAAACTGTTAGAAAGGAGATTATTATTGATTCACGATTGATGAAAATGTTTACCAACAACGCCTCGCCGGATTTTCTTATTCATTTATTGGAAGGGTGATTTTGGGCAAGGGTAACAAACCGTGGGCGACTATGCTTCGCATAAACGCTATCAGTTATGGGAATTAAAAATAATTGGAAACTAATCCCCCTGGGTAAGGGATTTTTGTGTCAAGTTCTTGAATGTGCGGGATAGAGCTCGAGCCCAAACACGTATTAATTGGGCACTCAATCAAGGGAACTATTAGGCTCTCTCCACGGGTCCCGATTTCAATCCGTACAAAAGGCACACGTCGGTGGCAAGCGTTTGGGTCGAATCTTTGAGCTCGGTTTGGAGTACTAGGATCCTAATACCATCTTGGGATCGCGGTGCAATTGGAAAAATCCGTCTGATTGATCAACGATCGGTTGACGGCTAACTAGGGCATTTCATTCGGGTATTAGTGGATATTGATCTGTCGAAACCATTGGAGGAGCACATCATGGTAGAACGGGTTGGCCAGTGTTCCTTTGTGTCGATTACTTATGAGAAATTACCGGAATTTTGTTCAAAATGCGGTAACAGGACATTCGACGGTTTCTTGCCGTATTACTCCTTGCAGAACTCAACCACTGAAAGATGCCTCTCACGACCGGGGACGCCCAAGACATCATGACGCACGTCCGAATTCTATGCAACGGGGTCGTTCTAGGGTCCGTAAAGTTTACCGTCCAGTGCAGCAGGACAAGGGCAAGGCCGTTGATGACTCCATGGAAAATGCGGGTCACCAAGGTCGTGTTAAGGAGGGTGAACCTTCTTCTTCGCATATTCACACTAAGAATTCTTTTGATGTTAAGGTCTTGATTCGGATGATGTGGCATGTGATAATACGAATTTGGAGCAAAAATCGATAATGAGAATCGAATTATGGCCCGGAATATAATACTAGCAAACACGCAGACATGAGCCATAGTTCCTTATCAACCGCAGGCAACAAATTTGGATGAACATGGACAGGCTAATTTGCAACGTGGAATGAAAATAGTTTCAAATAATCTTCCTTTTAATGATTATGTCCTTAGCTCTAATGATCCTTCTGAGGGGTTCAAGGCTATGACCGTTGCTTCCCGGAAACGTTGGTCAGATATGGTGGATGAAGATGATCAAGATGATGCAGACAAATTGGAAGCTTTAAAGACCAAATTAGGCGACTCTTCAACTGCTCCGATTCGTCAGAAGCTATGAACGCTATGGCAATTGTGGTTGGAGGATCCTGGGCCAATATTCCACATGATACATCAGACCATCAGGAGGATACTCAAGCACGTGCAACACAAACACAGACCAATGTCCTTCGAAAATCCTCTAGAAATAAACGTCCATCATTTCGATTGAGATTTTAAGTTATTTCTGTTATTTCTTTTATGCGGTACTCTTTTTCCTATCAAATGTTTTTCTCAATGGGTTTTACTTTGATAGGTTTTAATGAGACCCTTTTTTTTTAAAAGCTAAGCTCGCTTGAGCATTGTAGTTAGCGAGACATTATATTTTCTTTTTAATAATATTTTACATTTATTCAAAAAAAAAAAAAAACTCCTCCTGAACAGTGAACATAGGCCTAAAATACATTAGCCCCCTTAAAGATGTATAAATTCAAGGTCAAAGAACAATAATTTGAAAGCGAAGGGATTGTGGGTATCAAGTATCATCAACATTGAATGAAGCATAAAATAGATCAAATCAGATCATGTATTATGAATTGATGTTCTATTTTTTTTATTTTTATGTTATGTATATAATATTTTATAGAATAATAAATACTTGACATTAAATTACATTGATATGTCGAATGGGCCGGGCCGGGCCGACCTGGTACTAGCCCATCTGGCCAAGGAAAAAAATCGGGCCGGGCCACATCAAGATTTTGTCAGACCGCAGTTTTGAAGCCCAAACTCGGTCTAACCCTTGAAAATACATACGAAATTACCGAATCAATAGACCCGACTTGATATTCGGGTTTTATGAGTCGGACCAAATAGACTCAACTATTTTTGGGCTTACAAAATTATAATCGGTCCAACCCAACTCTATCACGAGACCAACCTATCAGGCGGGGCTCATTTGACAGCTATAAAATTACATACTACAATTAGCATATATCTAAAATAATGACAAGACCCAAATGGAAAACAAATCGAGCTTCATAAAAATTAAAATTATATACATGTTTCCACTCATTTGCCCTTGCTTTTTTACCATGTAAAGTGACCAAATTTTCTACTCATCACATCCTACCTAGATGATAAATAATCACTACAAAGATAAATAATCACTACAAAGATTTCTAGAATGTTGTAAATTGTAATGACATTAAGTCTTATGTTTGATTTATTTCGACTCCATAATGAGTAATTGAGTATGAATCCAATTTCCCTCATTTTTAGCATGACACATTTTTTTCCCCTATATATATGAAAGAAATCTGACGTCTTAACTCATCTGATGACTGACCATTAACCTAATAAATACAAAGGTTATAATTAATCAAACACCATTTACATATAGTAGTATTTAACTATTTATTACACTAAAAACCCATCTTTAACTTAAATTTCCCAAACTACCCTTCATCACGTTTCTTGGCCCTTTGACATGTGTATTCCAGTGACCAATTGACCCTAGATTTTCTCCCCCAATCTTCCGTCCATGTCCGAAATTTTCACTTATTTTAGATTTTTTCCCATTTTTAATTATCAAAAATTTCTATTTTCGACCCCGATTTCTGTGGGTTTTTGATCTGTTGTAGAAAGGAAAAGGACTTGATGAAATGGAAATGGAAGCTGACATTGAGCTAACAATTGAATCGTGAACTCAAAGAAATCTTCTCAATTAAACCCCCCTTTCCCACCCAACCCCCATTTCTTAGAAGCTACTCTGAAACCCATTTTTGTATCTTTTTTCCTCTCTCTGAATTTGCATTTTTGTAAGTAATTGCAGTTGCTGGGTTGTTGACGGAGGTGGAAGAGAAGAAATCCAGAAAAGGGAAGGAAAAATTATGAAGCAGCTAACGGCGTTGCAGCAGCAAGGCCGCCGGAGCAACAGTTTCCGGAACGCGTCGTCGCCGCTGGACGCCACCGTCGACGGCGCAATCAAATCGCCGGCGACGATTTTTTGGCTAATCCTCCATGGGCTCTGCTGTTTAATTAGCTTAGTTCTCGGATTCCGATTTTCTCGACTCGTGTTCTTCCTCCTCTTCTCCACTTCTTCGTCCCCTTCCGCCACCAACATATACTCCGCACTTCAAACAACACTGCCGTCCTCCGGAGCCGCGTCTCCGCCGGAGAGGAATGTTTCCGCCGCCGCCGGCGGGAGTAGAGTGGTGGTTGGGAGGCACGGGATACTGATAAGGCCGTGGCCGCATCCGGATCCGGCGGAGGTGATGAAGGCACACGGGATAATTGAGAGGGTTCAGACGGAGCAGAGGTCTCAGTACGGGGTTAAGAATCCTAGAACTGTGATTGCTATCACGCCAACTTATGTTCGGACTTTTCAGACGCCGCATCTCACCGGCGTGATGCATTCTTTGATGAATGTGCCCTATGATCTCATTTGGATCGTAGTGGAAGCCGGAGGCGCCACCAACGAAACCTCCTCCCTGATTGCAAAGTCAGGATTGAAAAATATCCACATTGGATTCGGTGGGAAAATGCCTTTTCTATGGGAGGATCGGCATAAACTCGAATCAAGGATGAGACTTCATGCTTTAAGGTATCTTCATAACTATATTTCATCAATTTGTTTAAAATTTGTATTAGTTTAGATGAAATTAGATTAAATTTTCTTACAGTAAGATGTTAGTAGTACATTATTTTTATGTTTGAAGATGTTGAAATTTGCAGAATAGTTAGAGAGAAGAGATTAGATGGGATTGTGATGTTTGCGGACGATAGTAACATGCATAGTTTGGAGTTGTTTGATGAGATCCAGAATGTGAAATGGGTAGGTGCAGTTTCAGTTGGAATTCTTGTGGGAGGTTCTGAAGAAACAGAACTAACAATTGTTCAAACGGATGATATTGGAAAAGATGAAAAGAAATCACAAGTGCCAGTTCAGGGTCCAGCTTGCAATTCTTCAAACCATTTGGTGGGGTGGCACACGTTCAATACGCTGCCGTTTGTAGAGAGGAGCGCGAGGTATATTGGTGATAGGGCATTCGTGCTGCCAAGGAAGCTGGAGTGGGCTGGGTTTGTATTGAATTCAAGGTTGGTGTGGGAGGACACAGAGGACAAGCCAGTTTGGGTTAAAGAGTGGGAAGAGGTTGGTAGGGATGATGAGGACGTAGAAAGTCCATTGTCATTGGTAAAGGATACTTCGGTAGTGGAGCCTCTTGGTAGCTGTGGGCGCAAAGTTTTGCTGTGGTGGCTGCGTGTAGAGGCAAGGGCAGACAGCAAATTCCCAGCGAGGTTTGTATTCTTTGATTTACATTCAGAGTCTGTAATGTTGTGGTTTTTTATAAGTCTGATCTTGCAAATGTGATTGATCTGCCTTAGAAATGCTTGTGTTGTTCATTTTGTCAAAGGCTGTGTTGCCACATTTTCTGCTTGTGATTTTTCTTCTTGATGCGTAATCTGTGGTATTGTAAACCAGTTTCTGAAGATTTGGAGTTTTATAGTTAGCCATTTCTCCGTGGACTAAGGGAGCATCTGGAGTAGAAATAATTCTTTATGTTGGCTAATATCAGGTGTTCCTTTGGCGATAGTTTTTGGGGTAACAAAAATTCTTAGGTCGTCTAATTAAGGTGTTTGTTCATTTGATCTTTAACTGGAAGGAACCAGTTACACCTAACTAGGGGAGTTTGTTGTAATAATTTTTTTGTCCGTAAGCATTGTGTTGAAGCTGTAACGTTTAGGAAGCGTTTCTTTGTTTATGAATTATGTGTACTAGTTGTTACTGTCTCTCTTGACTGGAGAAATTCCCGGGGCTGGTTCCTGAAATCTAGGAACTCAGATAACACATATGATGGTAATATTCATGCTAGACCATGTGTGTTATCTAATGGGTGCTTGGATAGTGGACAAGTACTCCATTAATAAAAATGAAACACTTATCCATATCAACGCACCCGGTGTATTTTCCACGTGGGTAATATCTAAAAGACCCTATATGACTCCACTTATTTTGCTTAATGTTAGGTGCACCACCATTTGAATCTTTTCTATATATACCCATTATGGACTCGGTCAACTTTCAGCTTAATTGTCGTTTGCAGTTAGGGGGATAAAACTCCTTAAGCTATATATGAACCAATATCAGTAATTTACCCTCCAGCTATAAGAATACCTATGTTTCTTGGATCCAGGTATGGAGTATTGGGTGTAGATACTGATGATGGCGGATGGAGATCTAATCGATTTTGTAATGTTCAGCTGTATGAAGGGATTATTATCCATAACATTAGTAACCTAGTAATAGAATGGTTGACAAATTTTCTACTGTACATTATAACACAGGTACAGAAATAAATTCTTAGCCCTCAGGAAGGTGTATTAGAACTGAAAAAGTTCACGTTTTACTACAAATGCTCGTATACAGTTATTGGTGTCTTTTCGTGAGACATGAATTTTTGACATGGACATCGACTGAACACAGCTTCATAGTAACATACCTTGAAACTGATTGCTTAACACATACTTCTTAGAACCAAGCAGTACCTCTCCGAGCAATTTGGTAGAAGTTCTTTGTTGCAGTTCACAACCTTTGAGAAAATTTTCACAGTTTATCTATTCTAGAAATACCAATACTGTCGTAGCTATACACATGTAGCATTTTTGACGCAACGACAAGCTTAATTTCCCCTAAGAGTGATTTGTGGCATAGAGAGGGAATGGAGCCTTCATCACACTTAGACTCTATGTAACCCTGCAGCTGTGCTTTTATTAAACGTTGATTTTACGTGCTATATAGGAACCTTATGGTTCTCGTATGTGGGGTTGATATTAAATCTGGGGCATATGTCAAAACTAAAATTGCAATGGGAGTCTGTTAAAACGGATTTTAGTATATGCCTTTGATTCGTTGCGTATGCTTAAAATTGGTGACACGTATTGCTTTACATTGATACACGCTTGTCATGCTGACATGCTGTAGCTTGCCTCTTTTTTTTGCATTCATTACTGCACAAAATAAAGAAATACATATCCACAAACAGTCCATATTTGCCATTTGAACATGACTGATTGAAGACACAGCTGCTAGTTATGCAAACACTTTGTGTTATCAAGTGGAACCGTTATCACATGTATCTCTGTATGCAAACATTTTTTGGTTCAAAACTGTAGATGGAACTCTGATTTGCTAGACACATCATTCACTAGTTCATTTTCTTAAATTAGAATTTAGATGTTCAAATAGAACTTATAGATGTACATGTCTTTTTTTAGTTAGGAATAAGTGGTAAAATTAGTTGATTAGGCTGTGATTGGGTATAATAAATGTATTTTATTTTTAGGAAATCTTAGCTAGCGATATTTTCTGATCAAAACATGTGAATGTAAATGAATTTTTTTGGAAAAAATACTATTCACTCACTTTCACTTTTTCTTCCACAAATCACGACTAATTATTTTTTTAAAAATAAAATCATCTAATCACCAATCCTTAATACACATTTCCCCACAAATTCTACTATTGACCAATTCACATATTGCTAACTACCAATCATTATTTTTCTATTTTTATATCTAATCAACTTTTCATCTCATATCCAATCACTCTCAAAATTCATTTTCCTTCTTCAAAATTTTCTTCGTTACTATTTTGTAACAGAAAAAAAAATTCCCCAGCAAAAATGTATTCAATCACAACCTTACATTGCTAAATAAAGTTTGGTAGTTCTTCACCTATTCTGTGCAAGCATAATTTCCCCCATTCATTTGTTTGTGCTCGTAATATTGGTGCATGCCAACTGAAACCTGTTGTGTAGACGTGCTAATTAATTGTGCCCTCTTCGTAGCTCAAAATGTTAATATGCTTAATCATCTTCCTAAATAAATTTTCTTTTCCCCAACACAGATGGATAATTGACCCTCCGTTAGAAATCACTGTCCCGGCAAAACGCACTCCATGGCCCGATGCCCCTCCAGAACTGCCATCTTCTGCCGAAAAAGTGATCATTATGCCAGAGAACACAGAGAAGCGCCCAACAAAGAGTGGCTCAAGAAAAAAACGCAGTTCACGAAGCAAGAGGAAGCGCAGTGCAAAAGTGTTAGATGAGCATGTTTCGGCTAGGCATACCGGTGATAATTAGTAAACTTTCATCGGTGATATCTGAGATTTTTTACCACTCTGTGAATTCTTGGTGTCCTATGGGCAAAAGCCTTCCATGTCAGAAGCTGATCAGAGCCATGAAGACGAGACCAAATTGGTGGATGCAGGAAGAACTAAGAAGGCATGTGTTAC
The DNA here is from genome assembly GCA_016081115.2 of Rehmannia glutinosa. Taxonomy (NCBI): domain Eukaryota; kingdom Viridiplantae; phylum Streptophyta; class Magnoliopsida; order Lamiales; family Orobanchaceae; genus Rehmannia; species Rehmannia glutinosa. The sequence continues at coordinate 81,341,642 of CM071932.1, forward strand.
ATATACAATAGCCCAGTTGATGCATACTTGAGATTTTTGTCCCATCTAATTTCTTTCTTGCTACTGTGAAGTATGTTTTTTGATTCATTTCTTTTTTTCATATTTGGTTATTAGTTTTCTGGTGGTGTGGTAGAGCTTTTTTGGCTCCTAATGCTGTTACATTTGCTGATGGGCAGAATGTGTATTTACTTTCTCCCAAGTTTTATACATAATTTTCGAAATAGAAGTCATACATTTCTGCTATACCAAATGCAAGTGTGCGTGATTTTGCTTCAGTAGGCTTTCTCAACATCGAATGAAAATAAAAAAAGAAAAAAATCATCACTTAGGGGATGACTCTTGTGCGCTATAGTTGAGAATATTAGGGACCTGGAAGCCATTGTGTATTCTCGCGGTTTACATGGGGCAGTTATTGAGGGGTTGGGGTTGTTTTTTCCGAGAACTAGTCATGTGGGAACATGAAACCTCATTATAAAAAAAAAATTAAACACTTAAGTGTATCAGGAAAGCAATTCATAAAATTTGATTGCCAGTGTCACTTTATAGCTATATGGACATGAAAAAAAGCTTCTTTCAAGAAAGAAAAGAAAAAGAAATAAAGGTTATATTCCCAGGACCGAGCCGACAATACCTATTTAAGTGGGACATATAGGGTATTTTTATCTGTTTTGTGGATAATTTTTTTTTTTTTTTTGATAACTGGGTTCCGAACTTACGCCCGACTAGTCCCGGGATGGCAATCCGGGCCCCTGCAAACCGCCACGGATAAATCGCGGGATGCGCCCTTAGAATGGTTAGAAGTCGAGGCCAAAGTCAACTATCCTCGCAGGATTGACCTGAACAAGAAGCGAGATAAATCTGCTCTACCAGAATCGAACCCACGGAGCAAGGGAATAGAACAGATTGCTTGTCCTCCCTTCACCATTCGGCTGTGCCCCGGGGGGCTTTTGTGGATAATTTATACCTATTTAAGTGGGATATAGAGGAATTATATTCTATTAAGTGGGACATATGTTGCCTTGTCTTTTGGAAAAATTTGAGCCGCATAGGCCTATATGTCTGTATAAGGTTAATGCTTTGATGTTTTTGGACCTAATCCGAAATATCCCCATCAAATTTGTATTACACGAAATGTCTACAATTTATAAAAAAACTCCGGAGATAAGAGTCCAAGACAGTAAGTCGTCCAACTGCAGAAATATAAACCAAAAAGTGAAAGTTATATAATTTAGTAGGGATAAATTCACTTTTGGTACACAACTTTTCATTTTTGGTACCCGCTTTATGGCTTATCATTATTAGTACCCAACGTTTCAAAATTCACTCATTTTTGGCACGTTCCGTTAGTCAACCGTTAAAGACTGGTGGTGAATTCTGACTCAAAATTTTATCCTGAGCAACTTTGTCTTCTTGGCCGGAGGCCAATTCAGCCGGCAACATGGAGATACGGGCCCTAAAAGTCGGAAAATCGATTTTAAGATCCCCTTTTATGTGTTTTTGGTTCGGGGGGCAAATCGGACCGATTGAGGAGTGGGATTTGTGCGGCTTAAGATGAGGAAGACGATGGTATGCTCAATTTTGGATTTGGGGAAGTATCTTGGATGGAATTTGACTTTGAATTAAACTTTGGGTTTTTCGAATTATCGTCAATTGGCATCGGAGACGAACTCAAATCATGAAATTGACCACTGGGCATTATAGGGCTTGCGGATACGCTCAAAATGAGTGGTTGCACGACACTTGGGGTCGCTGGAATCGGCCCCGGAGACGCCGTGAAGCATGCGCCAACCGTGGAAACTTGCTACAGTTGATCAACCGTCAGTCTTTAACGGTTGACTAACGGAACGTGCCAAAAATGAGTGAATTTTGAAATGTTGGGTACTAATAATGATAAGCCCCAAAAAGCGGGTACCAAAAGTGAAAACCGCTAATACTTTGGGTGCCAAAAGTGAATTTATCCCTAATTTAGTACCTACCAAAGTACTTTAGCGACATAAGCTAAAGAAACATACCCCTTGATCCCAAAATCAACGTTAATTCAATGTTTAGTACAAAGTTAAACAAACCTTTCAACTAAACTTAGGGATAATTACAAAAACAACCCTGAGGTTGGGACTAATTAGAAAAAAACCTAGAGATGTTTCGATTAAAACTACAACAAAAAATTCTGCATGTTTGATTATGTTCTAAATTTAGGGTTGTAATATTTTTACAAGTGTCAGGGAATTTTTGAAATACTTTTTCTTATGAAATGGGTAAAATTTGAGAAGGATCAAACGGATTTTTGCAATTTTCAAAAAATTTTGTTTTTTTAATTAGTCCGAACCTCAGGGTGTTTTGTAATTATCCCCTAAACTTATCGTATAAAATTTTTATAATTGTAATATTCTTAACATTCTTGATGTATGTATTATTGACTAATCAACTTGCTTATATATTAAGTGATACTGAATAGTTTGGTATTTTATTTTCATTTAATTTCAAGTATTGCATTTGCAAACATAACATCTTAATTTAATTTCTTTTTTCTTGCATTTAAGTAACTTTGCTTCCACAAGTTGTTTAGCAAGATTGGTCAGATGTCGGCATGATGTACAATTTGCTGTTCTGGCCAAAGAATTTGAGTAAGTTTTTTTTCATATTTTTTTTTTGCCAAAGAAAAGAAGAAAGTTTCAAAAAATGAAAACTCAAAAGACAAATTACAATTCGAAACACACACTGGCTTGTAGACCATCTAAGCTATAATTTCAAACTAGAGAGAATCCCATGGACACAACCTAGGAAAGAAACCATAGCTAATATATATTCAAAACTCGAAAAAAAAATTACACTGCCACACCTTGAACAAACATTAATGTCAAGGGAAAAGCTCCGCACGAAATAAAAACAATCATTTATCGATGAGTAAAACAAGACTCAAAGAAATAAATTAAAAAACAACAAAACAAAATATAAACAAAGCACACTGACAGGAGACCAAACCATCCCCAAAAGGAGGACTAGACACTCCGCAACGGAGACCCACAATTGGAACAATCCGGGCACGAACTACATCACGCACTGCAAGACAGAAACTACTGATCTGCCAAAGTTTTGCAAATCAATCTCGAAAAAAAATATACCAACAAAATACAAAAAAAAAAAAAGAAAAATTACAACAAACTCAAAGAAACAACATGGGAAAACCAATACTGGAGTAAATTGTTGAAGATGTTGACAGTGGTCAATTTAGTTATTTCACAGTTTTCTTGTTACATACGTTTATTTATTCTATGCTTGGGACATATAAAATGGAAAAAAAAAAATTTGATTAGAAAACAAGTTAAATTGAAAATTCGAGTTACAAAGTTTTATATACTAAATAAATAAAAATGAGAGACATATCTAATTTTCTTGTGGGGAATGGGTATTTAGTTGGAGGGATGAAGCTTGCATGACTAACTAATAAAATTGATTTTTCTTTTTTTTTTTTCATTTCCAGCTATTATATGATCCCCACATACCCTCAATCATATCTTACTTGGTCATGTTTTTAACCAATCAAACAAAATAGTCCAATCAAAAACATGTCATGTTCATCAAACTTATTTAATACAAACTAAAGAAGGATTCAAAGCATATTATATATCTACATCAACTTCTGCTTGTGAATTTTGAAACTGCATCGCCTTATGAACTCTTTATTTTTCTTTTCTTGATAATTAGATTAATCAGTTGACATTTCACAAGTCATAATAATTAAAATGTCTAAAAATTTTAAATACACCAAACAACAACTAAAGTGATTGTTATAGCAGGAAAATGCAGAAAACGTGTAGGATTTGTTAATTTCAATTTGCAAAGAAGGGTCCATCAATCCAGCAATTCTGCTGGATTAGGTCAAGCTCAACATCCTATAATTATTACTCCACAACTATTCTAAATTTCTAATGATATCTTCAAAACCTCTTAGAATTTAGGTATAATTGAAAAAACACCCCAAGGTTTGGGCTAGTTACAAAAAAATCCAGAGATGTTTCAAAATTATAAAAAGCTCCACCAGGTTTGATTTTGTCCTTAAATTTAAGGGGGTACCTGTAATATTTCTACAAATATCATGGGATTCTGAAATATTTTTGTTTTCTTATGAAGGGGAAGATGTAAACAGAAACAAACCATAAGGGTTTTTTTGGTAATTTTCAAAACACTTTTTTTTTTTGTAATTAGCCCGAACCTCAGGGTTTTTTATGTAATTATCCTTAGAACTTATTCTAAAGCTAAAAAAGGTAGCTCTCATCAAGGAATAAGAATTTCAAGAAAGTTTGATTCCCTTCTCAAAATCTATCTCCACAAACCCAAACACAACTTAATCATACAGATCAAAAAATGGTTGCAGTATTCAACAAAGAGCTTCTCAGTTGGTACCTCATAACTCTCAAACTCAATCAAACAGTAGAAAATGGAATTCAAAACACACTAACTCCCACAAATTCAAGATCCATCGACTTCCCAGAAACAACACAACACAACCTACCACCAAACTCCCTTCAAATATCGATCAACGACGACAAAACGGGCCGGGGCCCAGTCGAGCTGGTCCGGCCCAAGCCCCCTGCATCCGAGTGGGTGATCAGCATCAAAGAAAAGCTGGATCAAGCCCAAAACGACGAAGCAGCAAGCGCTTGGGCCAAACTCTGCATCTACAAAATCCCACAATGCCTCCGTGAAGGCGACGACAACAAGGCCTACATTCCTCAGACCGTGTCGTTAGGGCCGTACCACCACGGCAAGAAACGTCTGCGCAACATGGACCGCCACAAATGGAGGGCCCTCCACCACATACTTAAACGAGCAAATCAAGAAATCGAGCTCTACCTCGACGACGCGTCAAGCCCAAAATTTTTCCCCTCATTTTCTAGCTCAATTATTTTTTCTCTTTAAAAAAACACATATAAATTTTTTTTTAATTTTTTTCCACTGAAAAAAAAGGGGCCTGCGACGCCATCAAGGAACTCGAAGAAAAGGCCCGGGCGTGCTACGAAGGCCCCATTTGCCTCAGCAGCAACGAGTTCGTCGAGATGATGGTTCTAGATTCGTGTTTCGTTCTTGAGCTCTTCCGCGGCGCCGCGGGTGGGTTCACTGCGCTCGGGTACTCGAGAAATGACCCGGTTTTCTCGATGCGTGGGACGATGCACTCAATCCAGCGTGACATGATCATGTTGGAGAATCAGATTCCTCTGTTCATACTAGATAAGCTGTTTGGTATCCAGTCCGGCAATCCAGACCAGAAAGGCGTTGTCGCCAGGCTGGCGCTGAGGTTTTTCGACCCGTTAATGCCGACGGACGCGCCGTTGACGAAAAGCGATCGGAATAAACTGGAATTGTCTCTCGGATATGAAACCACTTTTGATCCATTGACGGAGCAAGGTGGACTCCATTGCCTTGAAGTTTTCCGGCGAAGTTTACTAACCATTCGGGCCGGGCCAAAACCGACTCCCCGGGTTTGGATTAAACGGTGGTCCCACAATAACCGCGTGGCGGACAAGAGGCGGCAGCAGCTGATTCATTGCGTCACAGAGCTAAAAGACGCTGGGATCAAATTCAAGAAACGGAAGACGGATCGATTCTGGGACATAAAATTCGCAAACGGGATTCTCAAAATCCCGCGTCTCTTGATCCACGACGGGACTAAATCACTTTTCCTTAATCTCATCGCCTACGAGCAGTGCCATTTGGATTGCACGAACGACATAACGTCGTACGTGATCTTCATGGATAATTTGATCGACTCGCCGGCTGATGTGAGTTACTTGCATTACTGTGGGATTATTGAGAACTGGCTGGGGAGTGATGCTGAAGTTGCTGAGATGTTTAATCGTCTCTGTCAAGAAGTGGTTTTCGACATAAACGATAGCTCGCTTTCGAGGTTGTCTGAGCAAGTGAATAGGTATTATGAACACAGGTGGAATGCTTGGAGGGCTAGTTTGAAGCACAGATACTTTAATAATCCTTGGTCGATTATCTCGTTTTTTGCTGCTGTGGTTTTGTTGGCGTTAACGTTCGCGCAGACGTTTTACAGTGTGTACGGTTTTTATAGGCCGCATTTTTGAACTCTGGATTTTGATGTTACAGAGAGAATGGTTCTTGGGACTGCATTTTGGGGTAAAGGTAAATTGACAGCAAAGTGAGAATGATTTTTTATTCTTCTAAGTGACCAGAGAGAGAGATTTTTCTTTTTTCAATATTGTTCTGAGAAGAGAACAGAATTGGATATAGTTATCATGCATATGTAGAAAGTTAGAAACAGAGCTATATGGTGGACATGCCCCTTTTCTATTTATTATTTATTTTTATAATCGACCTAATGAATAGGTAAACAAAAATAAAGTGTGCCCCAATTAATTGTTTTTGATGTAGTCTATAATTGTATTTATTTTGTGCCCCATTGTAAAAAAAAAGTTCTGGATTTGTTCCTGTGCATATGAGATCAGTACTTGGTAAAAAGAATGTTATAGTTTTCCTTCAATTTCTGGTTTTTGTTTCTTTTAGCACATGAATAATAAATCCCCAACTAAATTAAATTTCAGAATGTGCTTTCAACTTCATTTCCATTGATCTGAAAAAGTGAATAAAAGTACTTTTGGTGCTCTAATGTCAACTTTAACATTTGCTAGGATATAAATCTCTGTTTGTGATATTGCTTAACCAAATCTATTCTTTCAAACTTCTTTTCCTCAACCTTTGCAGTTAGATTCAACACAACCCCCTTCCAACTAGCAAAATGTCCAGCTCGAAGAAAATGCACTAGGGAGTGTTTGCAAACTCTAAAAAAAAAAGTGATTCTCAACTTCTGAATGGAAATTTGTCACCTCGAAGCTGAAAATCACTTTTTTTTAAGGGTTTGCAAACACTCCGAAAATCCTACAATAAAGCTCGAACAAGATTGTACTTGTGCAAATTAAAACCTTATATAATCCAGTTCTATAAAAAAGCCAATACCCATCTTGTATAACAATTGCCATTCACTCATAAAACTGATGATACATTTGGCCAGTATACAAGTTCTTCCTCCAGGTACAAAATATGCTTTCATAATTTAGAAACTAAAGGAAGGCAGTAACAACATCATCTTCAACAAAGTTAACATATGACCTTCAAAAGATTGGCCACGAAGCAACGAGAAAGACAAGATAAAGTTGAGGAGATACAAGGAAAGAGATCCTTGCAGATTACTGTCAAAAAAAGAAACAAAATTCCTCTAAAACCTGTGAATTTAAGACTAGGGGAGCAAACTTTCGCTCTCACTTGAAGGCGCCCGCTTTCTGTCATACCGCTGAAAAGAATAAAGGAAAAACATAATGCTGAGGACTATACCATTTTGAAAAATTAAATATGCTCAGGCAACAAACATATTTGAACTGTATAGGTGAAATTCAAAAGTACCTGCTTCCCAAAGGAGAACGGAACATATTTATATTTGATCATATGTTCTATCTGTCGCCTTAGAGTCATCATACACAAGAGAATCCAGTAGAAAAGGAGAATTGGCCAAAAAACAGGTACATCGAATACGCTGAAGAATGTAAAGATGAAGGCGATGCAAAAGGCTTTGGTGATTGAGTACCTTAACAGAAGACAACAATGAAATTTGTTTAAACGCAATGCAGTATAAACAATGACTCAAACATATCCAGCATATGAGAAAATGTTGGGATAGATTATCTCAATTGACAATATCATTTGAATTGGCAGCACATATCTTAAGTGATTCAACATTTTCGATTTTCAGAATTAGTGGTAATAGTCATGCAAACAGGGCGTGCCCATCAAGAAGGTATTTTTATTCCTAATATGAACAAGGGGGAAAAAAATACACAAATTTATTACAGCAACCGTAAGAAATGCAATGCAAGGTAAATTATCATTTGTACATCAGAACTCAATCCGCGGAAAAATTATTGAAATAGAATAATATCATAACCCTCAGTTTCAATTGGAAGATTAATTTCAGATTATCATGCCCTAATGCGTAATAATTCGTAACAACGCACCAGAATTTGAACTCAGGGAGGCGGCGGACGAAGGGGCGAAACTCGTCGGAGCCCCTAGTTGGTAGGGTCGGGCCACCGGAAAACTCCGGGTCCTCCTGCGGCGAAAGAAATCCAATCAGGAGGTTGAGGATGTATATGCCGAGGGCGTAGGAAACCACGTAGAATCCCTCGACCAGGTACACCCGAACAACGTACACGAATGCGATGCAGATGAACGCGATCCACCGGTAGAAAACGTGCGGCGTTGATTTGTCTAGGAGGTGCTGGTACCGCTGCGAGATCGCGAATGTCCAACGCGACAGGGCGGCGGCCGACGCGGTCGAAGGTAAATCGTCCGCCGCGTCGGCGGCCGTTGCGGTGGTTGGGACATCGGTGGTGGAAGTAGAAACGCCTGGGGTGGGGTCCATTGAGATTTGGCGGAAGTAATTGGACTCTTGGTTCTTGGGATGCTCTGATCGTGAGTTTTTGGAGTTACTATTGCTAGCCACAAGCGGCGGACAGACGGAAGAACGTTTATTTCATTGTTAGTCCTTAAATTTTGGGAAAAATAAACATTACTCCCCAGTATTTTCAAAAATGGCAAAATCATCACCGAAAAGTAGAGCTTGCAATTTGGGCCCAGTCGGTTGGGCTAGCTTAGTTGGCCTGACGATGGTCGATAAAACCAGATTGAGCCCTAAATTTGAGGCCCGAAAAGAACCATGCCTCTTTGGCCCAGTCGGCCCAGCGGACCCGGAACAAAATACAATACATAGGTCAGGCTTGACCAATAATATATTGGCTCGAAAGAATTTTGGGTCGGCTCGGTCTGGTCCGATTTTGCTCTATGGCCTCGATCTAGCCCAATTGTCATCTCTAGCTAAAAGATTTGTTTAGGAAAATTAAAACTCAATTTTTTTTATTTACACACTGGGATAGAATCTCTGGCCTCTCCACAAAAGAGGGAGGCAATACCACCCGGCAAAATGGTATAAAGAAAATTATTAATAAATTCAAGAAAAATTTGTTAGAAGAAAATCATAACAAGGACCGTTGTATATAACTAGAGTTGTGTTAGATGAGTTGGTTTGGTGCAGGCCCACCCGACTAAAGAGAAAATTTGGTCGACTCAAAAATCCACCAGACTGCTAATTTTTGGAATTTGACCCAGCCCACAGTTTGAAAATACATGTAACCTATCGTGCCGACTGGGCTGGCCCAACTTTTTTGAGCCAATGGATCATAATAGGCCCGATCCCTTCTGGACAAATTGCAACTCAACCCGACCTTTCATAGACCGGCCCACCGAGCCGGGTTGGTTTTGACAACGCTAGTTATAATATTACTCAATTCTTGAGTGACAATTTTAATTTAGAAAAGCTAAAATCAATTCTTTATATACATATATATATTTACTATCTATCTATATATATAATAAGAGACTATTCTTAGAATAATAACTCTTACTTTTCCCGCCTATTTTTCAGTTTCTAAAAATAATATTTTTTTTGCTTTTCGGATTTAACTAATAAAATGAGATTTTATTATCTTTGGTGGTCAACTTTCTTTAAATAAATCAATTTTTAAAGTTACATAAAATATAGAGTTATATAAGCTTTCTAAATCGGTGTGTGTACTGTATTAATTATTATATTTGTATTTTTCTTTTTATTTTAAACTTTAACAATTGTTTCCATTTTATACTCATTTTTGACGTATAATATATCCAATTAATCATCTTTTCTGATCTTGATTTGACACCTATATTGCATATATAAATAAAAGAAAATATATGATACATTTACTCATTATTTATAATGGACTTTAAAAATTATGCATTTGAGCTACTGGACATCAATTTGTATATTCATGTATTTTGACTATCTATAATACATGTATAGTTTATATTTGAGCTTATCTCATTTCTTTTAATTATATAGAATTGTATTTAAGTTGATTAAATTCAATCAAACAATATTTATTTTAATTGAAGAAAATATCTCAAAATATGTATCCAAATATTATTTTTATATATATTATATATATATTTATACATAACATTATAATTATATATATTCATGTAAGAAGAAATAAAAATATATTTAATATGAAATTATATTCATAATAATGTATATAGAAAATTACTTCTTATATTTATTAACATACTTTTCATGTTAATAGATTTTCTTAATATTTATCCGTGTATATTGATATTCAACTTTTATAGTTGTACAATTTGTCTATTAGATATGAAGTTATTTGTTTGGTATTTTTTTGATATATGTACATATATATAAATAGAATAGTTTTTTTTTTTTGAAATGTTTCATTTCCCCCTAAAATTATGTTGCTTAATACGAAACAAGATTTTTGTTTAATTTATTTAATAATTCAAACCATTGTTTAAAATTTTAAACCATAAAAAATATTGGAATTTGAAATGACTTTATTAGTTGATTGTATTGAAAATATAATACATTAATATTTAACATTGGAAAATGTATTTTTTTTTTAAAATTGTTACTTTCTTCTAGATAAACATGTTCAATAAATAGATACAATTCACATTCACAAAATTTATTACCAACCAAATTTATTGTCCTTAAAGAGAGTTTTTAATATAATAATTTATTTTTATATTGTTTAACTGTATGATTTATAATCAAATTAATTAAATTTATATTTCAATTAGTTATTGAAATTTAAAAAAATTTGTAATCACTAAAACTTATTTTTGTACAAATATAATACGTGCTTCGCCCATCTTGAAAAATATAAAATATGAGAACTCAAATATAATATAATAAACAGAAAATCCAAATAGTACAATAAAAATCCCCACAACTAAATTTCAACAAAAAATTAAAAATTGACTTAATAACATGAATAAATAAAATACATGGTAAAATCCGCAAAAATGAAAAATATCTCTAAAAAATAAATTTAATAAAAACAATAATGTTGTCAAAACTATGTTTTGTTGACTACTATTTCATTAATTATTGTATTTAGTTCTCTTATTATCTTATATACACGTGTTAACTTTTCATTTACTTTACAATGAACTTTTGCAAAAAGCTATACCACCAATTTACACATACATACAACTTGGGAAAATAACTTTTCATCCGAATTTATTATTATAACCTTGAAAAAAAGTGACATCAATTTCCACACTTATTAAAAATCTAGACAAGACTAAAACGAAATAGGTGATGTAGGTACTCTCGCATGCGAGTCCTATGAAAAATCACTTTTTGAAGATGGAACATAAATACACAACCTTGAATATATTATTTATAATTATAAAGTATGATACTTTTTTCTATTTTAACTTCATCAATAAAAAAAATATTAAATAATATTTCATGTTTATTGTTTGATGCTATATCAAAGCTATTATAATGCATGAGATATATCTCGTAGAATTATTAGGAAAATGAACACGTTACAGTACAAAACGGAGACCTCACAAATATACACACGTGCATCGCATGGGTAAAACACTAGTGTATAATAATAAGAAAAAAAGAATATGAAAAAATTGTTCCATGAAAAAAATTGGAAAAATGACATATCTTCGATCCACTATATGGTCCCGAACCGGAACGCCATCATATCAAACTGTTGTTCGTAAAAGCATCCTCCCTTGACCATCAAAATAGTTTTAGACCTCCTATGAACGATGACGTCTGCCGCACTGAATCTTAGCTCATAACCAATAAATACTTTAAATTCAATCAGATCACAATCTAATACAATATAGCTCAGAAATATCTCCAACCTCACTCGATCACAGTGCCAATTTTTGAAAACCTAAACGTTAAGACTGTTAACAGACTCTTAATTCAGCATTTTCTTCTTAGGAGATTTAAATTCTGAATAATTTCCAATTTTTCATTCAAGAAAAAAGATTTCCGAGTAGTCGAAGATACTAGCGGAGGTATCTCAATCTTCAATCGAGGTGATTCACGCATTAATATTGGGAACATTGAAGGATTTCGTGAACAGATCTGAATTTCTGTGCCATTTCCAGGTATTGTTTTTTCCTTTTTCTTTTCTGCTTCTTTCTCTTGTGGCCGTGAAAATGCAGCTAGTGTTTACTCGCATCTTAATATCATTTAGTGTTTATTTTTACGCATTTACTTGTTTGGCGTAAAATGCAGTAGATAGCGACGCAAGTAGAGATTAATCTGACATTGATTGGTTGTGTGTGATTCTAATTGCATTTCGATGGATATTCTTTAATTAGCAGCAATTTAGTGGTATATACTCTTTACCAAAGAAAGGTAGTATTTTTAACAGTTTTACAAGCTATGCGAAATGTACAAGCAACTATTATCAAATTTAGTATTTACAATTGCGATCAGTGACAGACTTTCACAAGTTTAAGAAAGAAGTTCATGATGATTTGTTTAAGTTTGAAGCTAAGCAGCATTATGGCTGTTGCTTTGTTGACAAAGTAAAGTTGGAAATTTTACTGCATTCCACAGTTGTTCAAAAATTGTAATTATGTGTATGTATTATACAGTCAAAGATTGACTGTAAACAAGGACTGGTTTTGGGCCTTTACAAGAATTTGATGTCAAGGTAAACCAATCAATCAAAAGCGTATTCTGATTGCGTTTGATGAAGGCTGGTATACTGTTATATGAAAATGTGGAAGATCGGATGCATTTCTGTCACTGAGCGCCACTTGAACGGGAACATAATTGGCATGTTAGTTCAGTGATTTGTGCATGTATCATTGATTTCTCATGTACAGTTGATGTTTGATCTTAAGGACCTACACCTGCATATACTTACGAGGCTTGTACTGGATTTATTTTGGTTTCGGAGCCTGTATTAGAATAATGGAGTTTAAACCTCACATTTGTTCGGGTTATTCTTTTCTGTATCTGAAATATCAGAATGGAGTCAGAAACTGCCAAATCATCCCCGTCACACCCTGATGAAGGATCTGATGTTCAATCTCCACCTTCCATTGTCTCGGATAAAAGAAATTCGGCACAGGATTCATCTTCTATGCTGTCTACGTCAGCTATATCTTCTTGGGCAAAAAGTCTAAAACTTCCACAAATGCAGCAAGACCCACAAACTACGAATGCTGGGAAATTTACCTTTTCGCGCCTTGCTAGTGGGCTTGGACTGCAGAAAGAAACTGCATCAACTGAGACTGCTAACAACAACTCTACCTCTGCACAATCAGGTGTTATCGGGTCATTCACAAAAGGGATAGTTGACTCTTCTTTAAATGCTGTAAAGGCTGTGCAAGTAAAGGCAAGGCATATTGTTTCACAAAATAAGCGAAGATACCAGGTAGCCAAATTGTTATTCTGTTTTAGTTTCAGTTGAACAAGAAGTCTAGGGAGTTCTTTTAAGTTTCTTGTTGCTTTTATTTATCAGACCATCACTAGGGTGTCCTTTCTTCTGCACACTTTCCTGTATATGTGCCTATAATTATGCTTCAATTTGTTATTGCTTTTTTTTTTTTTTTATAAATGTTAGGTATACATCTATCTGAAATAAAAGAACTTTGCATTATCAATTGAAACACTGGTACTAGTCCTAACTAGTCATGAAGTTTACCATGTAGTCCTTGTTTATGATTACAAATGATGCACTCTGGTGGACATAACTGCAAGATAAGAATCGACAAAGTTTTTGTTTCCTTCCCATACATCCTTAAAATGTATCATGTTAAGTACAAAATTGATATATTTCAGTATAAAGTATCTGCCAAATGATGTACTGTCAGTGTATGTAGATTTCTCATATAGTCATTTGTATCTGTAATGCCAATTCTTGCTCATTAACTTTTGATAAAATTGAAATATTGCAGTCTGCACTCACATTATGTTATTGATCATCTTCCACTCTATAAGGTCATCTCTTGTATTAGCACTTAAGCAAAAACATTTTTTTCGCACATGATCCTCATGATTGCTTTTCTCTCTCTGAGTCTAGATGTTTAATAACGATTAAGGAGGTTCATAAATGTATTTTTCCATTTCCTGTCTTCAGAAGGGAGGATTTGACTTAGATATGACATATATAACTGAGAATATAATTGCTATGGGGTTCCCTGCTGGTGACCTAAGTTCTGGCTTATTTGGATATTTTGAGGTAAGGCTCCGTGAATGTCTTCACACCTCATTTATTTTTTTTTTCAGTCTCTTAAGAATTTCCTTCAAACATGATGCAGGGATTCTATCGGAATCATATGGAAGAAGTGATCAAGTTTTTTGAGACTCATCACAAGGTATCTCTGCTGCTGCGTTTTTTGTATTAGCCAAATAAAAAGAAAATAAGTAAAAAATTCTACATGATAATCACCTCAACACAGCCCTTTGCCATTCGTGCGTGGGGCTTGTAAAGGATTAAACGTTGGTCCTCTTTTTCCACCCAGCACTAGAAAAGGCTCTCTAAAGTTACACCATTACAACATTTTTTCTCATTGCATGTAATTATGCATGGCTGAGTCTTTAAACAGTTAATTGTTGGTTTAGGGGGTGCAGTTTTATGATAAGACTGATGTGGCTGCTACCCTGATTTCTTCCTCTGCAGGAAATATTTTGAAGTAATAATTAGGATATTATTTCGTTTCTTGTTTTAAGTATGTTGATGTAGGTTGAAGGTCTTCTGTTAACAAATAGGTTATGTTAAAATAACGGATAGAAAATTTTACCAAAGAAATGCAAGAAAAAGTTCTCGATCTTATATCCACTTATAAGACTATTGAAATCATGACGCAATGGTACCAGAGTGATAACAAGAGAGATGATCATCTTCATGCTGGATTTCTATTTTTACATCCTGTCATCCTGAAATGTTTTCGAGGTTTTCATGTTATAGGATCATGGAAATTGAAATTCTTCATTACCCTCATTGAGTGAGCATAGTCAGATAATCATTTTCCAGCAAACACGTGGCACTTTGCATATCATCGCTAGCTAAGAATTTGAAGTGCTTCATTCTAGTACTTGCGGGAGAGTAGACATAATCCTATCTCAGTCTGCCATTTACCAAGCAATTCCTGACATTAAAATTCTATCATATTTCATTATCTCTGAAGTGGGAAAATTGCCAGTTCCTTCTGAAGTGGGAAAATTGCCAGTTCCTTCTGAAGTGGGATGTTAAATTCCAGCGACAGCTTTGAAAACAGGTGTCTTATAGTGAGAAATTGTTTTCTGAGGGGAAATGGAGTTTCGCGTCATTAGTAATGCCCCTATCAGCTGACAGTCTCAGCTAGGAACAATTTGGTGGCTGAAATACGAGTATTTGAGAATTTCGGAATCAGCTGTGTCCGCACACATCAGAGAGCTATATTTCTTATGCCATTACTGAACAATGTCTTAGAATTCTACTAACATTTCTTATGCCATCACTGAATACATCAGAGTTCGTCAAGGAGAAGCCTGGAGTTAACGTGATAAATCCATCAATATTTTTTTGTCTGATTTTATTGAAATATGCCAGAAATTTTTAATTTTCCTTTTGAATTTGTGTGTAATTATGGCTTCTAAGTGTGACGCTTGAGAGAGAAGAGGAATGTAAAGAAAAAATGGAACTATGCTGCCGGAAATTCAAATACATGTAATATTCCAGCAGCTTTTGGTTCTTTGATTTTAATTTTCTAATATTTTTTGGTGAAGGCCTCTAATTGGACATTTTCTTTTTTTTTCTGAAGAAACAATTTTTCATATCCGTTGTTTTCTAGCACATTTTACTTTGGGAATAACAAATGCCATTCCTTTGTGAACTAAGGATGATGTTGGTTGTTTGTGATAGAGTTTATGTTGTGCATATGGCGTTGATTTAGTTCCTGCGGCCTCTATCCCGTTGACTTTTTTTCATTGTTAGAATTGTTAAAGTTTAACAGTGGTTTATTTATGCAGGGAAAATACAAAGTGTACAATCTTTGCTCAGAGAGGTTATATGATGCTTCACTATTTGAAGGAAAGGTATATTTTGGTTTACAAACATTTTGTTGAGAAAATAAGAAACTGAATCTATAGGGAACCAAATGGTAGTTTTCTTAGTTTGGTTTTAGTTTGATTCCATAACTTAATTTGGTTCTGTTCAACTGAAAAGTTAAGTTGACGGTATGAATTTCACTAAACCAAACTAAATACGCCAAATGCTCGTTCTGAGAATTAGTCTAATTGGTTCAAATTTGTTCAGGTTGCATCTTTCCCATTTGACGACCACAATTGCCCTCCTATTCATCTTATAAAATTGTTTTGTCAAAGTGCTTACTCATGGTTGAAGGAGGACATATTGAATGTGGTAGTTGTTCACTGTAAAGCTGGGAAGGCAAGGACAGGATTGATGATATGTAGCCTTCTTCTGTTTTTAAAGGTGAAACCTAATCACTGAAAACATCAAAACCCTGGTTCATTTTTTGGGCAAGATTAGCTGGTTTGATTTTTTTTGACCATTGTAACTTTGTCGCTAACTGCAGTTTTTCCCATCTGCCGAGGAGTGCATTAGTTACTATAACCAGCAAAGATGCACGGATGGGAAGGGTCTTATTCTTCCAAGCCAGATTGTAAGTCCGTTACTACCAAATGTTATGTGAAAGGTCTATGGCATATGAGAAGCGATTGATTTCTTTTTCGTGTTTAATCAGAGGTACGTGAAATATTTTGAACGAATCTTGACGCAGTTCGATGGTGAAACTCCCCCTGGACGTAGGTACTTTTCTGATGATTCAGTTCCCATATTCACCATGTTGTTTTTATTAAGTTACTAATAATAATATGTTACAGGTGCATGCTAAGGGGATTTCGGCTTCACAACTGTCCATATTGGGTTAGGCCTTCTGTCACGATATCTGATCATAATGGTAGGCAATTAGATTCACTCGAATTATTTCATGACATCGATTCCTTTCGAGCAGTACTAGTAATCTTGTCTGTAGGCTGAATTTTGTTATGCACTCTTTCACACCCCACTTCCCCACCCCCACCCCCACCCCCAGATGCAGCACTACACTGTACTAGCTCTTTTAGTGTCCTATTCACTTGATCCATGATGATGACAGTCACTTGGGCTAGATCATTGAGAATATAATCAAAATCAGGCTGGTTTTTGGGCTTTTTAAGAAATGGAAATGTGAAATGATAACTTTTACTGCTAAAACAGGTTATATTAAATTGATTCACTCAAAACGAACCTGTGAGATTATTCTTATTTAGAAATTTTCAACTAATTGATTTGCACAAAGTAATAGAAAGAAAAAGAGGAAGATCGGGCTAGATTATGACTTGCCTATTCTGCCTGCATTTTCGTTTTATTGATATGCTCTCATTTCATTACATGGCATCAACTTCGAGAAAGATCGGGCTGAAGTGCAACTAAGCCTCTAAGTCTGGCCTATATCCGCTCTTTTCCCCGTTGGTACTTGAGTTCTCTTATTGCATAGCTGAACTCATCGTAGCCTTATGAGGAACTTAATATTTTTACAGGGGTATTGTTTTCGAAAAAGCATCCAAAAACCAAGGATCTCATGGTAAATTTCCTTTCTGAACACTTATTTTGGTAGTCTTAGCTGAGGTATTTGTATATAGATGTGATTCATAAGCTTCTTATGTAAAGCAATATATCCTGCATATTACCTGTTTTGGGGAGAGCTATTTGAGATCTTATTCAATTATGCTTTCTCCTGGGAAGGGGCTTGTCACAATTTCACGATAGCTGTTGACTTTCTGCAGCCTGAAGATTTCTGGATCCGTGCACCAAAAAAGGGAATCGTGGTTTTTGCCCTACCAGGAGAACCTGGTTTAACCGAATTGGTGGGGACTTCAAAATTCAGTTTCATGATCGCCAAGGAGACTTCTATTGGTAAGCAAATTGTCCTCCATGTTATTTCTGCTTCATATTAAGCCTATATTTTATATGGCATCTTAGGATCAGTATATACTTCAGTTTAGAAATGAAGCCTCGACATGATGTCCATCGACAAGTGAGAGTTGTAGACATTAGGGAAGAAAATGCTTCTGATAGAAACCAAAATGCAAACCTTTTTTTTGTTCAAATTGGCAGATTAGTTGTTAACTAGTTCTTCATCGATTAACTGGGAGAATAATTTCAGATGTGTGCCTATTGAGTTGCTTGTTAATTCGTGAGCGTACTTCATTAGTTTTTTGTTTATACAGTAGGCATCAAAACTAATTTTACCATTAAACCGTGCTGTTTATCACAGTGTTTCTATCGTTGCACATGTATTGTTCTTTCAAGCTTACCTTTTTCTCTATTAGCGATATGATTAACATAACTGTTAACATGTATTTTTTTTGTACTCAGTTGGATGAACACAACAATGATGGATAATAGAGTGATTTTAGATGCTTCTGACCTTGATGACTTTGACAATGTAAGCTCCTTGTGTGACATCATTCATTTTTTCCGAGTTTTTTCAATGACCCCATCGGGCCATGAAATATGCTAACCCTTCTTTGATAACTAACTAGGGTTAAATAACAAAAAATACCATTGAACTTTAGCCTAATTACAAAAAAAGTCCAGTTATCTTTCAAAATTACATATACCCCCTTGAGGTATTACAAACACCCCATTGATGTTTGTATGTGCTTAACAAATACACTACTCAATGAGGGTGCAATTGTAAACTACAAACAAATATCAAGTGGGTTTTCGTAATTTTGAAAGATGGGTTTTTTTGGGTAATCAAACTGAACCTCAGTGGTATTTTTGGTAATTAACCCTAATTACTATTATGATACCCAAGCCCAACAATAGAGCAATTTTCTTACTTCTCCTGCCCTCCGTAACAACACATTTTAATGACTTTCCCTTGCAGAGAAAATTGCCTTCTCCGGGGTTTCAGGTTGAAATTGTGATGATAGACTATGATGGAACTATTCCACCCAAGACCAAAACTGATCATGACACAAAGGGCGCTGATGGAAAATCGATAGATGCTCTTCCAAGTAGTGCCAACAAATCTAGTTCTCAACAGAGCGATCCCTCGAGAAAACAAAATAACGAAGATGATGTATTTTCTGATAGTGAAGGGGAAGAATCTTCTTCTTCTAGAAGCAGAGTGGGTCCCGCCATATCTGCTGGAGGTACTACCCCACATTCTGAATCTGGCACCGAAGCTGAGCGTGTTTCCAGCGTATCACATCAGACGGCACAGCTTTCTCTGGGTAGAGAGTCCACAAGTTCCCAGTCTAAAAATTCCCATGAAATGAGAATTGATGGGGTTGAGAAAGCTTCCACAATTCCCAACATGGACTCCACAGATATCAAGGCCATTGCTGCAGATGCTTCGGTTTTCAGTTTTGGAGATGATGAAGATTATGAAAGTGAGTGAAATAATGATGAGAGGCTACTGGTGCTATTGGGATATTTCAAGATCAATGCTTCTGATTTGGTGCAAGCAGCAGATTTGTAACTGGTGATTGATTTTGTCTCTCCTCACTCTTATCCCTTTTTAAATTTGTTTTCTCACTACCATCTAGAATTTCATACATCTAAATGATACAGTTCTATTTTGCAATTGTGTCTATTATGAAATTATCGCCAACACTTGCCAAGTCTGATAATTGGATCCTGGTGGTCTTTCCATATTATGGGACTTGCTAGGTGCTGTGCTGCCCATGGCAAAAATCAAGCATCAGCTCTTGCTCTAGATATATACATGCTGGAATTCATGTCATGATTCTGAATTTACCTACATATTTGCAAGGCTACTATTCCTAATCATGCATTACTAGAATTCTTAGTTCGTACTAATGTCTCAAGCGAATAAGGTCTTTGCTGTCCTGTGTTGGGGATGTAAGTGCCTTGAAGTTCAGGTCCAGGTTCTGAAATATCATAATGTTTCTCGAGGTAGGCCTTTTTGTTAACCAGAAATATTTGGAATATGCAACGTTCCAGGAAAAGGCACTCGGCTCTCATTGCGTGAAAGGGGGAAGAAACAACATGACAAAATCATTCCAAATAAGGGGAAAAAAACACCACCAATTAATGCAGAAATAATGATAAAATCTTCTGAAATATTTCAACGAAAAGAACCTTTGAAATTGAAGTCCTTTTCAATATGCTGCCACATAGCATAAGGGGCCTCTACAAAGCACTAGAAATAAATTCTTGAAAAATTAAAAATAAATATTTTATAACATACACTGATGTAAAGAACATAACAAAAATGCAGCTGCACTTCCATCATCTCCAGCAATTCCCAGTAGAAACAACCCTTTCTATGGTAAAAAACAAATTCTCTATTTTCCAGGCTTCTCACAGAACAAAGCCTTAGGTAACCATCGTGTTTCCTACGGCTTTTGAAATCAATGCAGCTCTTTCAAACTTCACAAAACTTCACAAAGCATGCATTGCAGGTGACGGTTTCCTTTTCATCTTGTTTAGCCAAAACAGCAGACACCTTCATGGGAATGCTCAGAGTCCTTGTTTCCTAGCAAGTGCAGCAATTATTTTATTCAAGTTTGAAATTTCCTGATCTCTTTGATTTAGCTCTGCCTTCAATCTTTCAATTTCTTTCAAATGTGTTTCACACTGTATCGAATCCTCAAGTTCTTCTGAAGTTTGGTCTGTTTTCAACTTCTTCAATATGCCAGGAGTGTCCTCTTCGACTGATCTCTTCTTTGACACCTGGCCAACAGGATCCCCATGGAAAGTTTTGCAGACACAGAAAGTAACAGTTTTTCCCGAATCATGCTCGAACTTCACAAGCTTTTGTGGTCGCCCACATGAGTCCTAGCATAATTTAGGTGAAAAAAATTAGAATCTATTAAAGAACAGAGAGGAAGAAGGTATTTTTGTCAAAACATCTAGCTCTTTAAAAGAACAGTACAGTGAATAGAAGTATGACATCTAGCTAGAAAATCTAAAGTCTACCCCTTTGTGATGCGTGAAAAAGGTTAGGTTACATATACAAGAGAGCATATGAACAGAGAATTACAAACCTTTTCTAAGTCGCCTTCAAGATTGTCAAACGCTTCAATTGCTTCTTGCTGATTTTTGAATATTGCAAAGGCTGAATACGTATCCTTGGCTTTTTTACTCACCTGTAGAGATAACTTATCAAATGGCATGACGGCCATGAAGGGAGGGAGGGAGAAGAAAGAAAGAAAGAAGCCAACACAATCAACACAGTCATGACAGTACATTTTCATAATTTGATGTTGAGCACAATTCTCAGCAACATATTACTAATTCCCCGAAAGGACCCTTCTATTTTCAGTTAAGTTCTCTCCTGAAGTGTACCAATAGCAAAAATTGGCAGAAGGCAGTGAAAGGAAACTTCAAAGAAGAAATGCAAGAGAATGTGTATTATACAAACCTTCGCTTCAATAGTACAGTCCCCAGTAAGAACACTCTTCAAATCTTTGGTAAGAATATTAACAGGGATCCTATGTACAAGCAACTTTGCCATGTCCAATTCTTGCACCTAAAATCAGAAATTCAGTGTAAGTACGTCTTGACTTTAAATAGTAGCCACAAAAACAAAGAAAAAAAGCCAGTGATGCATTGCAGTTACCTCTTCAGCTATAACATCATCAATTTTTCCCTCTAATCTGGCCAAGACAAGCTTCATTGCAGCACATGCATCATCCAGACAGTTGTGTGGACTTCCCTTCTTCCGAAGCTCATAACCTAACATAGCCTAGCATACAACACAGAACATGGAACAAGTCATGAATGCTTGCCAGGAAACATAAAGAGTGGTAGTTTTTCAATCTGTAAAACAAGTTTGATATTCTTGTTCTTCCCCATATACAAATTCAAAATGGCATTTTTTTTTTTTTTGGGGGGGAGGAGGGTTGAGAGAAAAGTAACTGATTAGTTAGGAAATAAACACTGTTTTACAAAGGGTTCACGCATAAAGTAGACAGATCACTGAGAACAAGTATAAATGTTTGTTTAACCAAATGCATGGATAAAAAGTCACCTTACACAACAAACTCAGAGAAGGTTTCCTGTTGATAGGTCCATTTGCGTACTTGAAGAGATAAGATGTGTCGATCACTCTTGTGTGGTCTAACTTCAATGCTTAGCATGAGAAAAAATGAAAGACCAAAAATCAAATACAAAGAAAGAGATTTCTAATTTTCCAATAAGTCATCATAAGAAGAATTGAGATTTTAGCCAAAAGTCAACCTTTAAACAAAAACCCCTTAACAACACAAGCTTATGGTTATTACAAAAACCCCTTAACAACACAAGCTTATGGTTATTATTTGTACAATATGGAGATACAGAAGATTAAGATGTCAAGTTACAGAAGTTACCTCGAAGATCATTATTGGCACTGTGGCCTACTAAAATGGTACCATGTGACAATAACTTCTTCAGGGATTCCTGTAATGTATCACATAAAGTAAACAAAAGTCAAATCAGAATGCGCCAGTATATATATCACAGACAACTAATAGTCACAAAGTATACCTGGACATCCTTCAAAGAACGAGTCACTCCATCTAAATCTTTTGCAGATATTCCAGTTATCTCTGTTCGATAATCTGCAATTGCTTTATTTGGGTTTACAACTTCATCAAGTTTAACCTAAGATTAAAAAGAAATTCAATTTATTAAAGCATAAACACAATAAATAAAACTGTTTGACCTCAAACTAAAAATAATATAGTACACAAAAGTGTGTCAAGAGTGAATACCTGTAAATTGCGGTTTACAGCACACACCTTCACCAATGCTTCAGTGCCATCTTCACAAAGGACCATCTCACAGTCAATGGCAAGCATTTTCGTAGACTTCATAACTTTCGACTTTTTACTGCATTTTATAACTGCCCATTCCTGTCCAGCTCAAGAGTTCAGAAAGGACAAGCCAAATCAACATATTTATGGGTTCAAAGACACAGACACATACACATACACATAACAGATCACAGGAAAAAGCATGCCATTGACTACCAGTGTAACATGACATGAAGCAGTTTCAAGTTGGAGCAATAATTAACCAAATATATTTTACTATGAAGATAAGATGAAACATTTTTTAGCAATGACAAACTTATAAAATTATCTGTCATTGTAAGGTATGCCGATTAGAAGAAGAAAAACAAAGTAAAATGAAATAAAACTACCTCCTCGTGTGAGGGGAAGGAATAATCAATAGGGTACTGAGGATGCTCTAAAGTCAAACGGACTAGCCTCTGCATTGACACAAACAACTCACTGTTAAGAACACAATGCAGTGATGCATGACGATTATAAAATTACCAAGGTCCTTCACTGCAAATGAAAATAACAAATTGAGACCTGTTCAGCAGTTTCTTTATCAGGGGAAATTTTCTTAAATTGCTCCACCTCAGTGCGGTTGGAATGACATTGCAATAATTTCTTGAAAAACTGCAAACTCAACATGAGAAAGCATTCTATCATAACTTTAAGAGCAATTGATGTACTTATTCTTTTGTTGTGAAACAAGAAGTCGGACTCCATTATCACCGACAGTAAATATTAACATAGACTGACTCAAAATTTACCTTCAGATCATCATCTTGCTCGAAGGTTTTTAAAAATGCCGCTAATGAATCAACAGACCTGCGAGATGGGTCACTCAAGCTTGCCCCAAACTTCTTATCATAAACCTTCAAAAAATCTTTCCAGCCACCTTTACACCCGGCCATTCCTCTCTTTTGCGCCAACTTCACCATTTCAACTAACACCTAATAAAATCAATAAGACCAAAAAAAAAGGCGACCTATAAACATACTTTTCCAAGGATTAGGGATGATTTCATACCTAAAAATCATGGAGATTACTAATGTGTTCTAAAACCTAATTAATATACCTCTGAGGAATAGGAAGAACAAGAAAAAAAAACAACCTTTCAGCAAATAAATTCTCAAGTGAGGATTTGAACTCATGGTCAGCAGCGCTTAATAGCAGAGGGCTGAATTGTGTTACAAACACATGCAATAAAAGCACATAAATAGTATTGGAGGCCAAATACACCATTGATGTCGACAGAACATCTCACGCCAATGCAGAAACCAATTAAAACGTACCTCTTTTTTCGTAGAGTCGATCAACTCATCCATTATTAGCGGTGAAAAGGAAATCAGTTAACTATTCTACCGTTTGCGTCGGAAGATTCAACGAGAGACGAAGAGTGGTTGTCCGGTTGAAGAAATGGGATTTAGGGTTTACGCACAAAAACCAGACTAGGGTTTATCTGTTATTGAAAATTTGTGCCCATGTGTTCATACTATTGTCAATTTAGTCCTTCGACTTTCCCTTTCTGTTAAATATTTGCCTATCTTTTAGTTTTCTTTTTGTTTTTATCATCATTTACTACTTAATTGTATTAATAAAGTATGCATTAATGTATTAAATATTTGCCTATCTTTTAGGTTTAACAAATTACTGTAATTTTTAAAAAAAAAAAATATAGATGAACGTTGTTTTCTGAATTTCTGCAGAAATGATTTTTCTTTTTTTTTTTAAAAAAAAAGTTAGAAAACAGAGTTTACATATTTTTTTTAAAAAAAAAAAATTATATGTTTTTTTAAAAAAATCGAACCGCAATCTTAGAAAAATCGAACTAAACCAAATCGAACTATTTCGGCTTGGATCGGTTCGGTTTTTCGGTTTGGGCTTTATTTTGGGTCTCTACTTTTTTTGCTAAAAAATATATATTTTTTATATTTATTTAATAATTTAACAATAAAATATTATAGAAAATTAAAATAATAATATAAAAATATATTAAAAAATATAAATTAAAATAATAATATAAAAAATATATTAAAAAATTTATGGACCAAAACCAAACCGAACCGAAAATTCGTTCGGTTAGGAAGTGTTTAGACCGAATGAATTTTCGGTTCGGTTCGGTTTTGGTCCATAATTTTTTATATATATATTTTATATTATTATTTTAATTTATATTTTTTTAATATATTTTTTATATTATTAATTTTCTATAATATTTTATTGTTAAATTGTTAAATAAATATAAAAATATATATTTTTTAGCAAAAAACGTAAAGACCCAAATAAAGCCCAAACCGAAAAATCGAACCGAACCAAGCCGAAATAGTTCGGTTTGGTCCGGTTTTGATTTTTCTAAGATTGCGGTTCGATTTCGGTTTGAAAAAACATATAAATTTAAAAAGAAATGATGATTGAAAATAGAGTTTACAACTCTATTTTCTAACTTTTTTTTAAAAAAAAAGAAAAATCAGAAAACAGCGTTCACAACGTTGTTTTCACCTAATTTAAAAAAAAATGCAATAATTTGTTAGATTTTAATTAACATTATTTTGTTAAATTAGCCTTATTTTTGCCATGGAAGTGTTAAAACTCATAAAAATTTGGCTATAAAAGCTCTAATGCTAGTGTAAACTATGTTGGAATTTGGTCTTGAGAAATCGGTGTTGACCCGATTTTGACCAAATAATTAAGTGGTTTTCATTAGTGTAAAATGAAATTAAATTATTTGTAAAAATTCTACTAAGAGTGTAGATGGGAATAGCATTTGGAATTTCTCAAAACCGATTTCGGGTGAATGAGAAATTAATGCTAGAAGATAGTCACTTAATACAAGTAAATTGTATGAAAAATGGAAAATGTGGTGAAGGAGAAATGCTCCATCCCACATAGGAAAAGGAGGCTAAGTTTGCACACTTAATATATCCCAAGTTGACTTATGGGTTTTTGGCGGGTAGGGATGGCAATGGGTAGTTTTTGGTAGGAGGGTGAGATCCTCCATCCCCATACCCATTTATTATTCATACCCATACTCATACCCATACCCATCGGGTATCTTGTTTTCATACCCATCCCCATACCCATCGGATGATCGGGTATTCATACCCTACCCATACCCTCTTACCACCTACAATTGTTTTTTTTCAAAAATCTTTTTAAAATAAATAGTTATTTAAATTATTGATATTTAATTAATTAATTAAGGAAAAAGAATACAAATAAGAATTAGCGAACTAAATATTATAAAAATATAGCAAAATATTAAAAAGGATTAAACAAAAGTGTTAGTGGGTTTGTAGATTTTGGATTTGAGACTTGGGGGAAAAAAATCCTTTTCTTTAAATATAAATAAATAGAGTTGTATAAATAAAAAAAATAAATGTAAAATATTATAAATAAATATATATGTAGATATATTATATATATAATATTATTATTTAATGTGTCTTTCGGGTAGCTTAATGGGTAGGATCTTTCCATAGACCCACCTCCATACCCATACCTATAAAATACCCATACCCACGTGCCCATTTATTTAATTACAAAATCTTATACCCTAATTAAGGTCGGTGATCGAATCCTCCGTCGGGTTCGGAGGAAATTGCCATTTACCCTTGGGGGCACCCAAGTTTTTAAAGGGTGAGAACCTACATGCTCGTGAAGTTTCGGTTTTGCGCCGCCGCCGCCCGTGGGCCTGGGCGAGGCCCTTATTCTTTTTGTACCAAAAATCTTTAAAATAAATAATTAATTATTTTTTGAAATTAATTAATTAAACGATTTTCAACCGGGAGTGTTCGACTTGGGCGGGGCGTTTTCGCCTTCGGTCGTCGTCGTCGATTGATCAAGTTCGATTGAGACGGGCTTAAGCGGCATACTATTTTCTTAGCCATCTGTCAGTGAACCTTCGCATCCAGACGGGCATATGCCAGGTTTTTTCGATGAACATCAAAGCTTGAAAGTCAAAATATGTTTTGAGCTAAAAGACGTGATCTTTCCGACGAGGCACTCCGAGGCTATAATGTCGACCCTGTCGCTTGTGTTGAAAATTACACGAAAATCTTGGATAAATTCTCGCATACGAGCATATTGACATTTTCCTTCCTTCAAAGCTTGAAAGTCAAAAACTCTTGTTGTTTTTTGTAGTTTCGGTTTTGCTAGTTTTGTTAGTGATGAATAGAAAGTAAAAGTCGTTGTATCTTAGAGACGAGCGCGAAGAAACCGTAAGCACTCGGTATATGGGGCGTTTTTCGTCTTGCGGAGATCGAATCAAATTCGAGGCCTCGACTAAGCCATACTATTTTCTTAGCCATCTTCCGAAAAACAAAACCATACACAATATTTTTCCTAACAATCGCAAGACGAAAAGATTATGTTTATGTTTTAAGACGATGGCTTCAAGATCGTTCACTCCGATGGATGTCGCTTGTGTTCATGGCGAAAACCGGCAAAGTTCTCCGGTGTTGACTTCAAGAGATGGCAACCAGAAGATGTTGTTCTCACGTGACAACCTGGAATTTTTGTCTCGTTTTCTGGAGGAGGACCCCCTGCCGTTAGTGATGAAGAATCCGACAATGAACGAAGAATCGTTGTGGATGCTTGGCATAATAGTGATTTCCTGTGTCAGAATTATATTTTGAACGGGCTAAACGACACCATCTATAACGTTTATAGCACGTTCAAAACATACAAATAGTTGTGGGACTCTTTGGAGAAGAAATATAAAACAGAAGATGCCGACACAAAGAAATTTGTGGTCGGTAAATTTTTGGATTATAAGATGGTTGACACCAAGACGGTGATCAACTAAGTGCAAGAAATTCAGATCATACTTCAAGACTTAGTGTCTGAAGGGATGATTCTGAGCGAGTCATTCCAAGTGGCTGCGATTATCGAAAAGTTGCCGCCATCGTGGAAAGATTTTAAGAACTACCTCAAGCACAAGTGGAATGAAATGGGGCTTGAGGATTTGATAGTTCGACTTCGGATTCAGGAAGACAGTCGGGATTCCGAATGGAAATCGACAAATGTGGGGGTATGACCACACTTTTGGAACACAAGTGGAGTTTTTTGCATTTTTAAATGTAATGAAGGTGTTGCCAAAAGTGTTGTAAACCCCGAAACCACATTTGCATGAAGTGTTGCCGAAAGTATTGTAACACTAAAGGTAGACACCGTAACAAGTTAAGTCAAGTCTTACTAAAAATGTGATAACACCAAAGGTTAGAAACCTTGTAAAAGGTGTTAATGGAGTTGTTGGAACTAAGGTTCAAAACCTATTAGAACGAGATTCTAAGCTGGTTTAAAGGGACGATGTTCTAACAAATAAAATAAAATGGCCGAGAGCTATAAGAGTTACGGTTAATCTTGATTTAAACAATGATACCGAGAAGTTGGAAGGGGAGCTTTACTTTTTAGCAAACCACATAAAGAGATTGCCTTGAAATGTGGGGGTGCTTTGGAAAAAAAGTAGAAGCGCGAATGAAATAAATTCAAAGCATTTTTGATATAAGTGATGGCACGATCATTAAATCAAGAAATGTTGTATTTATTAGAGGTCTCTTTTCTTGCAAAGGAAAGAGGTAAGTCTAGACATTTTTTGTCATAGAGATAATACCAATAAACAGTTGATTTGAAAATGGGGTTATTTCGGTAGACTACGGGAAGTCAAAGGAAAACCTTGCGGATCCGGTTACAAAAGGCATAAATCGAGATCAATTGTATAAACTGTTAAGGGGAATGGGTTTAAAATCCATAACTTAAAGAATGTTCATAGCGGTAACCCAACCTTGTGAATTGGAGATCCCAAGACATTAGTTCAATGGGACAACTAAGTTATGAATGTTCAGTTGAACACTTGGAAAATGTGTTAGCTCATTCTTGAAACATCCAAGTGAATGTAAACCTGTTGAATGTGGTGAGGTTAAGTTTAAGACTTTTAATGATTGCTATACCGAAAGGTGGAGTATGGCAGGATACTCTTCAATAGGAGATCACTTATATAAGTGAGAAGTAATGGCCGCTTCAAAGAAACACTTATGAATCTAAGATATTGTCCAGGGTCGAAATGGACACAACGTGAGAACAACAAGTGTTAGAGTTGTTATTGTGTAAGTACTGTTGTCTCAGTTTACACAAACGACTGAGTAGTTCAAGACATCACGTCACTAAGCAGCTAGTAAATCCGATAGTATTTTACTAAGGAAGGTTCAAAGCCACAAGCTACCTATCCTGATGCAATAACGATTCGCCGAGACTTTCAAGTGAATCTGCATACACGAATGCATTAATTTCATTCATGTGGGGGATTGTTGGAATTTGGTCTTGAGAAATGGGTGTTGACCCGATTTTGACCAAATAATTAAGTGGTTTCCATTAGTGTAAAATGGAATTAAATTATTTGTAAAAATTCTACTAAGAGAGTAGATGAGAATAGCATTTGGAATTTCTCAAAACCGATTCCAGGTGAATAAGAAATTAATGCTAGAAGATAGCCACTTAATACAAGTAAATGGTATGGAAAGTGGAAAATGTGGGAAGGAGAAATGCTCCATCCCACATAGGAAAAGAAGGCTAAGTTTGCACACTTAATATATCTCAAGTTGGACTTATGGGTTTGGACCCTTGGGGGCACCCAAGTTTTTAAAGGGGTGAGGACCTACATGCTTGTGGGTTTGGTTCAAAGCACACGCGCGCGCGCCGCCGCCGGCTCGTGGGTCGAGGGCCGTGGGCCTGGGCTTGGGCTTGGGTTTGGGCTTCAAGGCCCTTATTCTTTTTGGACAAAAAAACCTTTAAAATAAATAATTAATTAATTTTTGTAATTATTTAATTAAACGATTTTCAACTGGGAGTGTTCGCACACAAGACGGGGTGGGACGAACCCGCCGCGTCCGTCGCGTTAGTTGATTGGGTTCGCGGTTGAGAACGGGCTTGACGCACGGCCCGTGCATCGGTCAATCGGCGTCAGTCAACCCAGCGCATCCACGCGCTGGCGAAGCGCCGACGGGTCGTGCGCCTGTCGTCGGCGTCGATGAACAAGTACGTCTGTTCAGTTCAAAATGTGTCTTTTCGAGCCATAAGACGTGATCTTTCCATACGAGGGCACCTGAGGCCTATAATAATCGACCCCTGCTGTTTGAAAAATACACGAAAATCTTCAGATAATTAACCTGTCATTCTGCATACGAGCATATTGATATTTTTCTTCCTTCAAAGCTTGAAATTCAGAAACTCTTATTGTTCGTTTTAGTTCCGGTTTTGCTAGTCTTAACCTAGGAAAGTAAAAAGTCGTTGTATCTTAAAGACGAGTGCCAGAACCGTAAACACTCGGTATACGGGGTATTTTCGTCTTGTGGAGACTGAATCTAATTCAGGCATCGACTTAAGCCATACTATTTTCTTAGCCATCTTCCGAAAAGAGAAACCATACACAACATTTTTCCTAACCAACTAGAGGTGTCAAAATAGGTCTGACTTAGTAAAAAAGCCGAGCCAACAACAATTTTTGTAATGACCAGGATTTATATGCCTTAATAAGAATTTTATTGAATATGTTATTAGTTTATTTATGGAATAATAATAGAGAATTATAATTTATTAAAGATTTCACTAGATAGTTCATTTGTTAAATTATGGCTAATAAAAGAGACTTTTTAATTGGACTTTGAATTTATTTAGTTTGGGCCTTATAATGAATAATTGAACCTAATATAAGGTCCACATTGTTAGTAAGTTAATAATAAACCCATGTATCCAAAATCTAGCACAATTGAGAGTAGGTTAAAACACAGATATAAGACATTTAAAACTCACATTGAAAACACAAAGTATAAGCAGAATACACGATAAAAAAAAAAAAAGAAAAGAGAGAGAGAGAGAGAGAGAGAGAGAGAGAGAAAGAGAGAGAGAGAGAGAGAGAGAGAAACCGACAGAAAGAAGAAACAAAAAAGAAAGAAAGAAAAGTAACTTCCCCAACGCGGTTGATTCGATAGAGGCATGAGAAGAATTTTGTTATCCATAAGTTGAACAAGCAAGTAATCTCCTTAGTTTTCATATAGATTTATCCTAATAGATTGCAATGTTGTCGCTATGTTGAATTTATGTGTTGATGTAATAAATTGACTTGTTGCTTTACGTGATAAGAATTTATGTGTTGATGTGATAAATTGGCTTGCCGCCAACTATTCTGGATTGTTTGAATGAATGGTGTTTCCCTTATTAATTGAATGTATGACTTTTCACTAACTAGTTGATTACGTAGGGTATTTTCTAACTAACTGAACATATGAATTTCTTCCAAAGAGGTTAAATAATTGAATGTAGGGTTTTCCCCTAATTAACAGAATATATGGATTTTCCGTAGATAGGTTTGACTAATTCAATGTAGGGTTATCTTTAATTAATTGGATACAGTGTTTTCCCATAACAAATTGGCTATAGCCTATAGGATTTTCTTTCCCCTAAATAAGTTTGAATCATTGAATATAGGCTTTCCTTTAATTAGTTGAATGGAGAATTTTGTTTCTCGAATTGTTTCAACTAATATGACTTAGTTATTATAATATGCGCTTACGTTTATTCTCGTATTTGACGATACATCCCATCACTTAAGTTCATGCATCATGTTAATGTATGTCATAACATTTCATGAGTATCATACGATTAAGTCAAGTCAAGTCTTAAAGTTTTGTATTAATAATGTTTTTCAAAGAAATGAGTGCACA
Source organism: Rehmannia glutinosa (assembly GCA_016081115.2). Taxonomy (NCBI): domain Eukaryota; kingdom Viridiplantae; phylum Streptophyta; class Magnoliopsida; order Lamiales; family Orobanchaceae; genus Rehmannia; species Rehmannia glutinosa. Next base: position 81,373,097 of record CM071932.1, read on the forward strand.
TTGTTTTATGTGTTAGGGATAGTGCCCTTAAAGCAATTGTGAATTGTTTTTGATTATTAATAAATGCGACACTTATTTTCGAACTCTTTTACATATTGTATGTATTTTATTGAACTTCATGAAAATCCCTAGTTTATTTATGTAACCATAATCTTAGTATATAAGAGTTATATACAAGAGGATTAAGATTATGCATAATAAACTAAAATTAAATCGATGATGAAATTAATTAAAGTATGTGATCTTTAATTAAAACATCATTAATGCGGCTCAAAACGTTTTGAATGTGATTGTCTTATCCGGACCATCGATGTGGAGACATCTTAGTGGGGGCATTTATATATAAAGATCATATAGGACTTGGACCGATTTAATTTGAATTTTCCATAGAAATTCCGTTGTAGAAATGGAAAATCAAATTAAATCACTAGATGATCATATATGGATAAATCTTAATCCTGAGTGATTATAGACACCTGTTTATTTCTATGTGATTATTAATTTGCTCGTTTAAGTTTGTCCTACGACATTCTCAAAGACTGCATTTTAGATTCAAATTTGAATTAAATAGCCGGGAATATAAATTCACAGATATAGAATCCATTCCTTCTTGCGGGAAGTAGAAAGACGATTCCCTCATTTGTTAATATTGGAACTAAATGGTTTGAGATCTCTAATTTATAATCCGATTATAAATTAACCATTCACTAGTGAATTAATGGTAAATGAGGATAAGATGTAATTGAAGGGGTTTAACGGATACTACCTAGCTTCAATTATGAATTGTCTATGGAGGATTAATCTATATGTAATGATTGTATCAGTGGACTGCTCAATTCGTAGAGTATGATATTCTATAATTATAAGAGTGCAATTCCGAATTTATAGTGGAGTAATATCGGAATTAATAAGTCGAATAAATTAATTAAAGAGTTAATTATTTATTTAATTTATTGGAGCTTATAATTATAGGTCCATGGTCCCCGGTTCGCCTTCCTAGAGTAAACGGGTTGGAAATAATATTTTCTGTTCCTAAGGGTTTTGGAAAATAGTTTTCCAAAATATTTGGGCTAATATATTAATATTAGTTAATTAGGTAATATATGATATTCTACAGTTTTGACTGTATTTGGAATTAAATAAATATAAGATATTTATGATATTAATATAATTATTAAATTGATAATTATATTCGATAATTATCAATTAGAGGTTGAGTCTATCTAGAATTATGAATTATTGATTAGATAGGAAATTGAATTGGAGTGGGAAACTGTTTGAACAAGGCCTATAAAAAGGGGACCACATCTCACAAGTTGAAACACAATTCGACTCATTTTTCATGCAAAAGAAACAAAAATCCGGTCCCGCCATTGTTGAAAGATTTCGATCAACTCAACAATTAGAAAAAGTATTCTGACCAAGAGAATTGCAATTGAATGGTTGTTGCCAACTAATTTTTGAAAAATGATTTTCTTTGTCCAATTCAATTGCAAATTCACGTCCATTATCATACTTCGTTCCCAAAGGGCTGGTTTTTGTGGTCTCATCGACGTGTTGTGATATTTGTGGTTTATTTTTAATCCCAGTTTAATTCCTCTCCTATCCAGATTAGCTCAATCCTACGATCTCATGAGTTGAGTACATCGTAGGAAAATAAAAGTTAGGAACTTGGAATTATTATTTGGGTGCCCACACACTGCCGTTGATAGGGAGGTTCGAATTGGAAGATCGCGGTGTCTACGAGCTTCAGGGATTCAAAGGATTCACGTAGAAAAAGCGAAGAACAAGAAAATCATCGAAAAAGGTAAATTTTCTTTTCTTCCTTTAGTTTGAATAAATTTAATAAGCATGGTCTTGTGTTCTTATATCTAAAACTCGATTTTTGGAAATCCCAGGCTTCCGCTTCCGTTCGATTAGATCAAAAAGCCGGATCTTATTTGGCCCGGATTAGATCCGGGACCCGAATAATTCCAACAAATGATATCAGAGCCATTTGGTTTTTGATATAAGAACTAGATCTACTTTATTAAATTTATTTTGGAGTGGGTTTAAGATTTGATCTTGCATGTTTTGATATATGGATGCATGTGTGTCTTTTAATTTAAGGCATCAATCGTCATAATTATTATTTCGCGGATTAATATTTATGTGATGTATATGTGACATATGTGCCATGCATATTGATATGTCATTCATGGAACCCACTCCCAAGCATGTCATGCATCATGATAATTGAATTGTTTCATTGTTATGATAGATATATGAGATGGATTGACATTGATATAAAAGTGTTTTATATGGTTTTTAAAATTGATATAAAAGTGTTTTATATAATTTTTTAAAATTTTGTATAAAAGTGTTTTATATAATTTTTTAAATTTTGTATAAAAGTGTTTATATGATTTTAAAATTGGGATAATTGTTTGAATTAATTTTGTGAAAATTGGATCCCGGTTTTTATGAAAAATCTCTGAATTACATGTTTTAGAAATAAAATAATTTGAATTCGCGTTCGGGCAGCCCAAGCGTCCGGACAGACTGGCGACTGGCAGTCCCGGCGGCGGGCGGGCGCGACTTCGGGCGATTGAGACGAGTCCCGGACAGGGCTTGCCCACTTTTAGTTGGCGCGTTGTTTCCTTTGTTCTTTCATGAAATTTTTTCGTTTTTATCCCTATTCTCTTAATTATTTTGATAATTTAGGGGTTTTAAAGTTGATTGAAATTATGATTTAATTTCTAAAAGTTAGATATTTAAATTAGAGAATTTTAATCAAAAGACCAATAGGATTGGACTTGACTTATTAAAACATAAGATGTTTTATAACTTAAATGTTTAGGAAATATTTATAATAAAATAGTGAGTGGGAGAAGGATTCATGACAATAAATCATATGGCTTCCATTATTGATCAAAGCACCGTGAGATTTAAGTGACGCCTCGCGCGCTCAGATTTGTCCCCCTACGGATGATTTTCACTTAAATCAATAATCAAGGCTTAATCTCCGAAAGGATATGAATTTAAAATTTAACTCTTAATTTTCCTGCCCTACGTCGGCGATTTTGAGTTAATTTTTAAAATTCGAAATAATGGGTAACACTCATAAGGATACAATCAAATAGTTTGGATGTATCTAGGCTAAATTAAAAGGTGATTAATTATTAAATGAAGATATGAGATGTCTTCATTATTTATTTTATTAATCCGAGATGGTCTCGATTTAATCGTCATTTGATTTGACCTACCCTATGGCGGCTTTTTAAATGTGAGATTAAATTACCTTAGAATTGGTAGGATAAACTTTATTGCTTTTATGCATCATGTTTATTATTCCTAAATTGAATTCTCTATGATGTTCGTTCGCTTATTTATGTCGCTTTATTTAATTTTCAGCAATGATGTATTGTCCTATGTTTGCACTGTTGAATGATTCATTAACTGGAGAAAATTGTAACAAGTGGAATAATAACATGAATATTGCACTCATATGTGAAAATCTCAAAGGCAAGAAGCAAGGTTCCTCTAAACCAAAGGGAAATTGTTTCCACTGCGGTGAAGAGGGACATTGGAAGAGAGACTGCCCCAAGTTTCTCTCCAAAGTAAAGGAAAACAAAAAACGTAAATATGATTTACTTGTTATTAAAAGTTGTTTGGTAGCTAGAGATTCTTCTACTTGGGTAGTTGACTCTGGAGCTACTAATCATGTTTGTTCTTCCTTACAAATGCTTAGTTCTTATAAAGAGCTTGCAGATGGGTCTTTCACAATGCGAGTTGGCAATGGTACAATGGTTTCGGCAAAAGCAGTGGGAGTAATTAAGCTTAATATTAGAGATAAAATATTGATTTTAAACGACGTTTTTTATATTCCTGGTTTTCGTAGAAATTTGATTTCTGTTTCAAAGTTGCATGAACATTTGTTTTCACTATCTTTTAATGATAATTCAATTATTATTTCTAAAAATGGGCGTGATATTTGTACTGCAAAATTGGAAAATGGACTCTATTTAATTATGCCTAATGAACAACCACTGCTAAATGCCGAAATGTTAAGTAGAAAATCCTAAACCAAAAAGGCAAAAGGTTTCTCAAGATGATGAAACATATCTTTGGCATCTAAGGTTAGGGCATATTTCACTATAACGGATAAATAGGCTTGCAAAGGATGGTCCTTTGAGAGAGCTAAAAGTTGGCACTCTTCCTGTTTGTTAATCTTGTCTAGAAGGAAAAATGACTAAGGGACCTTTCTCAGCAAAGGGCAATAGAGCCAAAGAACCACTAGAGCTTGTGCATAGTGATGTTTGTGGTCCCATGACCACACAAGCTAGAGGTGGCTTTGAGTACTTCGTCACTTTTATTGATGATTACTCGAGGTTTGGATATGTTTATCTCATGCATAGAAAATCCGAGATTTTTGAAAAGTTCAAGGAATTTCATGCGGAAGCTAAAAAGCAGCTAGGAAAATCTTTGAAGTGCCTTCGATCCGATCGAGGGGGCAAGTATGTCGATACTGAGTTCAAAAATTATTTGCTAGAGCATGGTATATTGTACCAACTCACAACACCTGGCATCCCTCAGCAAAACGGTGTTGCTGAAAAGAGAAACCGAATGTTGCTAGATATGGTTAGGCCGATGATGAGCTACGCGACACTGCCTGATTCGTTTTGGGGATATACATTGCAAACGGCGATTTACATTTTGAATGTAGTTCCGCCTAAGTCAATCCAAAAGACACCACTAGAGTTGTGGAATGGGAGTAAAGTTAGTTTATGCCACTTTCTCATATGGGGGTGCCCAACACATGTGCTGAAAGGAAAGACTGGACAGTTGCATCCACGTTTTGTTTTATGATCCGCAAGAAAAGAAAGTAATAGTTTCGACTAATGCTATCTTTCTTGAGAACGATTATATAGCATACTTCCGACCTCGAAGTAAAGTTGTACTCGAGGAGTTACTTTCTGATGAGATCAGACCACAACCAACAAGAGTTGTTGGGGAAATCGCTAAAAATACCACTATACCCGATCAGAATGTCATGACACCTCGACGTAGTGGGAGGGTAATTAGACCAGCAATCCGCTATCGTCAAATCGAAGAGGCAAATATTGCAGTCTCCAATGGGGTAGATGATGATCCATTGTCTTTTCGACAAGCAATGGAGGATTCTGATAAAGAGAGGTGGTGTGAAGCTATGAACCAAGAAATGGAGTCTATGTAATCCAACACTGTCTGGGTTCTTGTGGATCCGCCTGAAGATGTCAGGCCCATTTGGTGCAAATTGATCTATAAGAGAAAGAAGGGTGTGGATGGGAAAGTAGAGACTTTCAAAGCAAGGCTAGTGGCTAAGGGTTACACCCAAAAGGAGGGAGTCGACTATGAGGAGACTTTCTCGCCTGTAGCAATGCTAAAATCTATCCGCATACTACTTTCAATTGCTGCATGTCTTGACTATGAGATATGGCAGATGGATGTCAAGACGACCTTTTTGAATGGCCATCTAGACGAGGAAATCTACATGCAGCAACCAGAGGATTTTGTAGTCGAAGGTCAAGAGCATAAAGTCTGCAAATTGCTTAGATCCATTTATGGGTTAAAGCAAGCCTCAAGGTCATGGAACCATAAATTTGATGGGACGATCAAGTCTTATGGTTTTGACCAAAGTGTTGATGAGCCTCGTGTATACAAGTAGATCAATGGTGGTAAAGTGGCATTTTTAGTGTTTTACGTAGATGATATTCTACTCATTGGGAATGATATAGAGATATTATCTGCGGTTAAAGGTTTGCTAGCCAAGCAATTCCAAATGAAAGATTTGGGAGAAGCGAATTATGTTCTTGGAATTCGAATCGTTCGAGATTGGAAGAACAAATTATTGGCATTGTCTCAAGATTCTTATATCGATAAGATGTTGTTGCATTATAGAATGCAAGATTCCAAAAAGGGTTACCTACCAACTCGACATGGAGTCGTTCTCTCCAAGGAGCAGTGTCCTAAGACACCTCAGGAGGAAGAGGACATGAGACGTATTCTCTATGCCTCTGCAGTAGGCAGCCTTATGTATGTTATGTTGTGTACAAGGCCCGATATTTGTTATGCGGTAGGGATAATCAACCGATTTCAATCAAATCCAGGAATGGACCATTGGATAGCAGTCAAGAACATTCTCAAGTATCTTCGGAGAACGAGAGACTATATGATTGTCTATTCGGGTGATGACCTTAAAATAGATGGGTACACTGATTCTGACTTCCAGTCAGACAAGGATTCTCGAAAGTCGATATCTGGGGTCGTGTTCACTCTTGGTGGTGCTATAGTTTGGAGAAGCATTAAGCAATCCAAGACGCATGATTCGACCATGGAGGCCGAATATATAGCCGCTTCAGAAGTAGCTAAGGAGGCAGTATGACTAAAGAAATTCCTTTCTGATTTGGAAGTTGTTCCAAATGTGGATAGGACACTCACTTTGTATTGTGACAATAGTGGGGCAGTGGCTAATTCGAAGGAGCCTCAAGTCACAAGAGATCAAAGCATATAGAAAGAAAGTACCATCTTATTAGGGAGATAGTACAAAGAGGTGACGTCTCAATTCTCAAGATTGCGTCTGCCGACAACCTTGCTGATCCATTCACCAAGACATTGCCTGCAAAAGTGTTTGAGAGGCATTTAAATAATTTAGGATTGAGAGACATGTCCCATATGCTTTATGTCAAGTGGGAGATTGTTAGGGATAGTGCCCTTAAAACAATTGTGAATTGTTTTTAATTATTAATAAAGACGACATTTATTTTCGAACTCTTTTACATATTGTATGTATTTTATTGAACATCATGAAAATCCCTAGTTTATTTATGTAACCATAATCTTAGTATATAAGAGTTATATACAAGAGGATTAAGATCATGGATAATAAACTAAAATTAAGTCCGTGATGAAATTAATTAAAGTATGGGATCTTTAATTAAAACATCATTAATGCAGCCCAAAATATTTTGAATGTGACTGTCTTATCCAGACAGTCGATGTGGAGACATTTTAGTAGAGGCATTTATATATAATTTGATCATATAGGACTTGGACCGATTTAATTTGAATTTTCCATACAAATTCCGTTGTAGAATGGAAAATCAAATTAATCACTAGATGATCATATATGGATAAATCTTAATCCTGAGTGATTATAGACTCAAGTTTATTTCTATGTGATTCTTAATTTGCTCGTTTAAGTTTGTCCTACGACATTCTCAGCACCTGCATTTTAGATTCACATTTGAATTAAATAGTTGGGAATATAAATTCACAGATATGGAATCCATTCCTTCTTGCGGGAAGTAGAAAGACGATTCCCTCATTTGTTAATTCTAGAACTGAATGATTTGAGATCCCTAATTTATAATCCGATTATAAATTAACTATTCACTAGTGAATTAATGGTAAATGAGGATAAGATGTAACTGAAGGGGTTTAATGGATACTACCTAGCTTCAAATACGAATTGTCTATGGAGGATTAATCTATATGTAATGATTATATCAGTGGACTGCTCAATTCGTAGAGTAAGATATTCCATAATTATAAGAGTGCAATTCCGAATTTATAGTGGAGTAATATCGGAATTAATAAGTCGAATAAATTAATTAAAGAGTTAATTATTTATTCGATTTATTGGAGCTTATAATTATAGGTCCATGGTCCTCGGTTCGCCTTCCTAGAGTAAACGGGTTGGAAATAATATTTTCTGTTCCTAAGGGTTTTCGGAAAATAGTTTTCCAAAATATTTGGGCTAATATATTAATATTAGTTAATTCCGAGAATATATGATATTCTACAGTTTTGACTGTATTTGGAATTAAATAAATATAAGATATTTATGATATTAATATAATTATTAAATTGATAATTATATTGGATAATTATGAATTAGAGTTTGGGTCTATCTAAAACTATGAATTCTTGATTAGATAGGAAATTGAATTGGAGTGGGAAACTGATTGAACCAGACCTATAAAAAGGGGACCACATCTCACAAGTTGAAACACAATTCGACACTCTTTTTTCATGCAAAAGAAACAAAAAGATTTCGATCAACTCAACCATTAGAAAAAGTACTCTGACCAAGAGAATTGCAATTGAATGGATGTTGCCAACTAATTTTTGAAAAAGTATTTTCTTTGTCCAATTCAATTGCAAATTCACGTCCATCATCATACTTCGTTCTCCGAGGGCTGGTTTTTGTGGTGTCCTCGGCGTGTTGTGAGATTTGTGGTTTATTTTTAATACCAGTTTAATTCCCCTCCTATCCAGTTAGCTCAATCCTACGATCTCATGAGTTGAGTACATCGTAGGAAAATAAAAGTTAGGAACTTAGAATTATTATTTGGGTGCCCACACACTGCCGTTGATAGGGAGGTTCGAATTGGAAGATCGCGGTGTCTACGAGCTTCAGGGATTCAAAGGATTCACGTAGAAAAAGCAAAGAACAAAAAAATCATCGAAAAAGGTAAATTTTCTTTTCTTCCTTTAGTTTGAATAAATTTAATGAGCATGATCTTGTGTTCTTATATCTAAAACTCGATTTTTTGAAATCCCACGCTTCCACTTTTGTCGATTAGATCGAAAAGTTGGATCTTATTTAGCCTGGATTAGATCCGGGGCCCGAATAATTTCCAACATTATGATGCTAGAATGAGTGGGAAATGGGCGCGGGAGACCGACGTTCCAACAATGTGCCGTTTGCGGCTAATGTTAATGTTAAAGGAAAAGAGCCTTCGGGCAAAACGAATGAAAATGGGCCTTCGGGCAAAATATCACGGGCTTCAAATAACAAGGCCAACTGCGACCCTGATTAGAACAATATGTTACCAAATAAGCTTGTGTCCTAAGAATGTTTAATGCAACGAAATGCCAAGTTTTATGCGAAAGAAAGTTTTAAGCAATGAAAGGAAAGTTTTAAGAAAGAAAAGTGTAAATTCTTTAAGCTATAAAAGTTAAAGATATTGCATTAGGCATGCATTCATGCATGAGTTTACTTGTTGACCTCCTTTAGCTCATTCCACGAATGTTAAAATTTTCAGATGAAAATGCAAAAGAGGAAGGAGACGGCCGAGCGCAGTGACTCGGGGAACCCATGCCAATGGAATTATTTTATTTTCAATGTTTTGACTTTTTAGCTTATTAAATTTTGAATGTCATTTTATTTTCAATACGAATATTTTTGGACACATATTTATTCCAGTTATTAGCATTTAATTCAGCTGCAAAGTTTTCAAACAAAATAAGTTTTTTATTATTCCTTATTTTAAGCATTAAATAAGATCCCAATGCAGAAATCAGCCAGAAAGAAGGAAAAAAAAGAAAGAAAAGTAACTTCCCCAACGTGGTTGATTCGATAGAGGCATGGGAAGAATTTTGTTATCCATAAATTGAACATGCAAGTAATCTCTTTAGTTTTCATATTGATTTATGCTAATAGATTACAGTGTTTGTCACTATGTTGAATTTATGTGTTGATGTGATAAATTGGCTTGTTGCCTTATCCGATAAGAATTTATGTGTTGATGTGATAAACTGGCTTGCCGCCAACTATTCTAGATTGTTTGAATGAATGGTTTTCCCCTTACTAATTGAATGTATGACTTTTCCTAACTAGTTGATTATGTAGGGTATTCCCTAACTAACTGAACATATGACTTGCTTCCAAAGAGGTTAAAATAATTGAATGTAGGGTTTTCACCTAACTCACTGAATGTATGGATTTTCCATAGATAGGTTTGACTTATTCAATGTAGGGTTATCCTTAATTAATTAGATACATGTTTTCTCCTAACTAATTGGCTATTAGGGTTTTCTCTCCCCTAAATAAGTTTGAATCATTGAATATAGGTTTTTCTTTAATTAGTCGAGTGGATGGTATTATTTCTCGAATTGTTTCAGCTAATATGACTTGGTTAATATGATACACGCTTACGTTTATTCTCGTATTTAATGATACATCGCATCACTTAGGTTCATGCATCATGTTAAGACTTGACTTGACTTAATTTTATCATGCTCATGAAATGTTATGACATGCATTAACATGATGCACGAACCTACGATGTATCATTAAAACGAGAATAAATGCAAGCGCACATCACAATAACTAAGTCATAGCTGAAACAATTCGAGAAACAAAACATTTCATTCAACTAATTAAAAAAAAGTCTATATTCAATGATTCAAACTTATTTAGGGGAGATGAAACCCTATTGCCAATTATTTAGGGAAAACCCGTATCCAACAAATTAAGGATAACTCTACTATCTACGTAAAAATCCATACATTGGTTAGTTAGAGAAAACCATACTTTCAATTATTTAATCTCTTTGGAAGAAAGTCATATGTTGATAGTTAGGGAATACCCTACATAATCAACAAGTTAGGGAAATGACATATATTCAATTAGTAAGGGAAAAACCATTCATTCAAACAATCCAGAATAGTTGGTGGCAAGCCAATTTATCACATCAACACATAAATTCAACATTGCGACATACATGGTAGTCTACTAGAATAAATCTATATGAAATCTTATAAGGAGATTACTTGCCTGTTCAACTTATGGATAACCAAATTCTTCTTAGGCCTCTATCGAATCAACCGCATTGGGGAAGTTACTTTTCTATTTTTTTTTTCTTTTTTTTTCTTCTTTCTGGCTGCTTTCTCTCTCTTTCTCTGCGTTTTTTCTTTTTCTTTTTTTATTGTGTATTATGTTTATACTTTATGTTCTCAATGTGAATTTTACGTGTCTTATATCTGTATTTTAATCTATTCTCAATTGGGCTAGATTTTGGATATACGGATTTATTATTAACTTACTAACAATGTGGGCTTGATTTTATACTCTAAACTAATTACATGTCCAATTATTCATTGTAAGACCCAAATTAAATAAATTCAAAGTCCAATTAAAAAGAATCTTTTATTATCCGTAATTTAACAAATTAACTATCTAGTGAAATCATTAATAAATTATAATTCTCTATTATTATTCCATAAAATAAACTAATAACATAATTAATAAAATTCTTATTAAGGCATAAAAGTTCGAGTCGTTACAATTTGGAGGCCTAAAAAGGATTGGGCTTATTGGCCCGACCCATTTGGTCCAAAAAGTCAGGTTTATCCGATCATTTCATGTATATTTTTATAGGTTGAGTCTCAAAAATAGCGGTCTCATTGGAACAGTAACAGCTTACAACTATTACAATTTATATTACAACTTTTATATTAGAGAGTATATAACAATAAACGAGAGAGATAAGATAGAAAACTCGATGCCTTACAACTGAAGGTTGTAAGCCTTTTATAGAATTGCGCGGACATGAAAGGCGGATTTCAAAAAAAAAATTAAATTGTTGACGTCATAGCCTACGTCATTTTTGTCGTCATCGCTTACTTATGTCATATTTGACGTCAAGGCTTGCATCATCTGTCATTATTTAAACAGGTACTATTTGAAGTTACTATGTTGTTGATTTTGATCTTTTATCCTTCGTATTCTTTTGTCATTATCTCTAAGATTAGAGCTTCATCATCGTATGGATCTTGAGCTCATCTCAATATCTTCAGTATTTTCTTTTGAAGAAGATGTGCTAGGTTGAAATTCTTTTTTTCTCGCTTTAATCGGTTCAAAAATTCCTTTGAAAAGCTTCGCAATACTGTCTTTATCAATATGTTGCAACAATTCTTTAAGAAAGGCCGACTGAGTAGGGACCTGATGATTCATATTCCTCATAGTTTCATGAACTGTTTTAAATATCTTATTTCTTTTATACTGTAGGCAGAACCTTCACCAAAGAAATCTTCTTTGGCCCACCATTTGATCAGAATTTTTCTTCCTAGAAAAGTGACATTTAATTTGACATCTTTTTTAATTAGTTCTCTCTTTTGAAGAGCATATTCCCATTTGATAATCCATGTGAATTGATATTGAATTGCGAATTGCAATAAAGAAGTAAAGAGGATCAAATTGATCATTTGTCTGTTGGAAAAGTTTCCAAATCTGTTTTACATTTCTTGGTAAAATATCAGGATACTCCCCACGAAAAGAAAAAGGTTTTAAACCAAGTGGGAATGGGTTGAGTGGATTCAGAGAGAGAATTCAATCCACCATGTATGTTTTCTTTGAGGAGTATCATAAAGAAGTGTGAATTCCCAAACACGAATATAATCGTCATAATTATACAAATTAGGCAATGCTCTCTAAGTGTTTAGCTGCCTAGGTTGTAGTAATTATAATCCCCAATTTGTTGGAGGAATGACATTTTTAATAATCATTTTAGAAATATTATATTCGTGAGTGCCACGATTCATATAAATTATCACAAAAACTCCCGTCAGACCGTCTAACGGGTCTGACCTGTTAGACGGATCTGACCCGCGAACCCGGTGGTATTTTCGTAATATTAGCAGTGGTATTTTAGTAGTTTTCAGGGACCACCGGTATTAACAGTCCTTCTGAAAAGTATTAGCCGTCCTTCTAAAAAGTATTAGTAGTTCTTCCGAAATGTATTAGTAGTTCCTCAAGAGTATTTTAGTATTTATCCGAATATACTCTCGAAATGTATTAGTTGACCTTAAAAAAAGTATTAGTCGTTTCTCAAAAAAGTATTAGTAGTTCCATGGAGAGTATTTTAGTAGTTTCCTGAATGTAATTAAATTTTCTCCGTAAATATATTAACGATCCTTCTAAAAGTATTAGCCATCCTTCTAAAAAGTATTAGCAGTTCTTCTGAAATGTATTAGTAGTTTCCTGAAGAGTATTTTAGTATTTCTCATGAATATACTCTCGAAATGTATTAGCAATCCCTCAAAAAGTATTAGTAGTTCCTCGAAAAAGTATTAGTAGTTAGTGGAGAGTATTTTAGTATTTCTCATGAATATAATTAATTTTTCTCTCGAAATGTATTGATCTTACGAAAAGTATTAGCCGTCCTTCTAAAACGTATTAGCGATTCTTCGAAATGTATTAGTAGTTCGAAGGAGGGTATTAGCGAGACTGAAAAATGTATTACAAGATTAATCAAAAAATTGCATTCTATGGATGTAGTTTGTGAATCCAACAAACATATAGAGCTTTAATCGTGGAATTAAAAAAAAATCAATTAATGCCTCGCAACACAACAATATCAATCTACTGTGTAGATGGAAGGGTGATGTCTTTCCTTCAATTGTAGTATCAATGACACCCAGGCCACAATTCTTTTATTCGATTTAGCCAAATATGGCTTATGCAGATGCGTAAGTTTCAGGTTTTGTGAAGAGAAAAACATCTGTGTGATTTGGTCTGTATGTGTGTATAAGCTTGTTGAAGAAGAAGAAGATCGTGTGATTTTTTCTTTCTCTCTCTCTCTCTATATATATACATGTATTAGGTTGGATTGAGTTGGTTATTGTATATGGGTCTAGATTGGTTGTTGGGGCTCCGTCTGACGGATTAGATCCGTTAGACCGTCTGACAGGAGACTAGCTCATAAATTATTTCTACTGATCCAGTTTCAGATAAAATATCCTCGAAGTATTCTCGAGTCTTTTTGCCAATTAATGGTGGAAGGTCTTTTAACAAATAAGATTGGACAACATGTGCCGGAGGAAGGCTATTTAAGCTTTCTTCTACATGACTATATTTTATATGGCTAGATATAAGGATATTTTAATTCCTCTATAGTCTTATTAGGACTATTTGAAAAAATTGCATTTTGATATATTTGAATATCATATGCATTTTCATCATTTGCAAATTCTTTCATAGGGTCAAAATTCTTAATTTTAGAAGATTTCTTCTTATACTTTAGTGCTTTTAGCACTTGATGAAGAGGCTGAATTTTTATTCATCCTTGTTTGTTGATTCTTTGGATGTTGATTCATCCTGGTTTGTTGATTCTTTGGAGGTTGATTCCTCCTGACGGTGTTCCAAGGATTTTCCCTGCAATAATTCCCGTGCTAAGAAATCTGGTAAAGAATTAGATTTCCATAAATATGTTCAATATCAAAATCAAAACAAGACAGATTTTCGCCATCTAGCAAATATTTGTTTAGATGTCATATTCTTAACATCTTTAGTTCAAACATAATTTGCAGATTTGCAATCAATTCTTAGTAAGATTTTGTTATTTAATAAATCACTTTCAAATTTAGTGATATAGAGTACTATAGATAATATTTCTTTTTTGATCGTAGAATAATTTTTCTGAGTCTGATTCCATAAACCAGATGTATATCTGACAAGAATCTCTTTAGAATCTTGTTCTTTTTGTTTTAATATTCCTACGTAATCAATTTCAGAGGCATCTGTTTCAACTATTTTTAATAGTTGCGTATTAGCAAGGAAAGACATGGAAGAGATTTTACTCTTTCTTTTATTCATTTTATAGCATCTGTATGACTTATTGTCCACTTTGATGGATTATTTTTAAGGCTTTGAAATAAAAACTTGGAATCAAAAGATAAATCTTTGTAAAAGTCTTTGACATAATCAAAGACTTCCTAAAAATCTTTGTAACTGATTTTTATTAGTAATTTCATCAGGAAATTTTTCTGCAAAATTTTATTGCTCTTTCAATAGGATGAATTAATCCATTTTCTATGTCATGTCTAAAAATGTTTATTTTTGTTTGACATAATAATAATTTTCTGGCAGAAACTATAAGTCCTGCTTTTTTGACAACATTTATAAATGTATTTATATGTTTAAAATGTTGTTCTAAATTATTTCAATATAATATAACATCATCAATGTAAACTATTGTAAAATTCATATAAGGATTGAAAATATCATTCATAATATGTTGAAATTTAGATGGAGTATTTTTAAGTCCAAATGGCATAATATTCTATTCGTAATGTCCAAATGGTACAGTAAAGGCAGTTTTATACCTATCATCTTCTTTTATCTGAATTTGCCAAAATCCTAATTCATGTCAAATACTGAAAAGATTTTAGTAAATCCCTTTTATTAGGTATCAGATATCTTATCCATCTTAACACTTTACTAAATGGCTTGAAATTGATTACAAGTCTTGGGATTTCTCTTTCAATTTCAGCATTATTTTCAACATAAAATGATGGACAACTCCAATGACTTAAACTTGGCCTAATTAGACCTTTTTCAAGTAATTCTTGAATTTCTTTTTTGCAAAGATCCCAATATCTTTGATTCATTGCTATGGATCTTGCTTTTGTTGGAATAGATTGGAATAGATTTTTCATTAAAATCTGGTTCATATGGTAAACTCACCATATGTTGTTTTCGATCCCAAAATGCATTGGGAGTATCAGCGCATATTTCTTTAAAGAGTAGGTCTCATGTAAGACCGTCTTACGGATCCTATTCTGTAAGACGGATCCACCTGCCCCAGCCCAACCCGCCCGCACCTGCACTCCCGGTTTCCGCTTTGACCCATTCCACATTTTTATTTAATTAAAAAAAAAATTCAACATCAACACTTGTGGGGAATTGAACTCACAACCTATACAGACTTAAAGTGATGTTCTACCACTACACCGTTCTACCACTACACCACTAGTGCTCATTATGCAATTTCATAATAACAATGTATATAAACCCATTCATAAATACGCCTGGTAATTAAAAAAAAATTTGAAAACGCCTATAAATGTAAAGGCAAATAATCGAACCCAAGTCTATTAAAAAAACATGATACATTATCTTAATAAATGGATACTTATAAAAGTGTTACTTTATGTTTTTAACTACATCATATTTATTTTTTATTTTTTCTCTTTTTTTGTTCCTAGTTTGTAACTGTATTAAGAAATCTGATACTTTATCTCAACAAACGGATACTTTTACTTATAAAAGTGTTACTTTAACTATATCATATTTATTTTTTATTTTCCTTCTTTCCTTCATTTCTAATTTGTGACTATATTAAAAAACATGATACTTTATCTCAAAAAATAGATACTTTAACGTATAAAAGTGTTACTTTAACTCTGTTATATATATATATATATATATATATATATATATTGTAATATTATATATATTTATTGTAATATATTCATAATTTGTGACTATATTAAAAAAATATGTTACTTTATCTCAAAAAATAAATACTTTTACTTATAAAAGTATTACTTTAACTCTATCATATTTATTATTCATCTTTTTTTGTATTTATTATTAAAAAATATAATACTTTATTTATAAAACAAATATTTTTACTCTTAAAACATGATATTTTGTATCAAAAAATATATATTTTTACTCATAAAGGTGTTATTTTAACTCTAATATATTTATTTTTCTTTCAATGTAATGTAATCATAATCTGTGGCTATATTAAAAAATATGATACTTTATCTAAAATAACCGATACTTGTTCTCAGAAAACTGTTACTTTTAACAGGGGAAGAAAAACAGAAAAATAGAAAACAAACAGGTGACATTGACCAGACCTGGTCAACAGGATCCGCGGGGACCAGGTCCACGGGTCATAGGATCCGTCTTACGGATTCAGACCCGTAAGACGGTCCTATATGAGTTTTTGCCATCTTTAAATATGGTTTCTTTGATTTTATCTATTTTTTCTTGTACCTTTTTTGATTCAAGAGTTTGTTGTAGAGTTTTAAAAGAAATTTCATCTTTCAGATGATATAAATTTTTTTCTTTCTTTTGAATAATGTTCAAAAGTGTATTAATGAAATGAGTTTTTGGTGGCATTGAAAAAGGAAAATGGAAGTCATATTCCCCCATCCTGGTAAAAGTGCCAGTATTATTTTTGTATTGGAAATATCGTTTGAAAAAACAGAGTTTCCAATATTACAGATGTAGATAGATTTTTAACCATAATAAAAGTTGTTGGTAAACATATACCATTATTGCAGATTATTGCATTTGATAATTTGTAATTAACTATCAAATGTTGCTTATTAGCAACGGTTATTATTTGAGTAGTCTTTGAATATTACCTTGTAGGAAGATTTTATTTGGATAAATAAAATTGACAAACACATTTCAAAAATGGTATACAAAAAATTATCATTATAGTTAATAATGAATTATGTTTGAAAACAGAAGCTTTGTAGATTCAGGTGCTGATATAAATTGCATATCAGAAGTAATATGATTAACTAATTATTGAGACGGTATTTCGTCTTCATCATTTTCATTGATTTCGTCAACTGACGAATTATACTTTGTTTTAGAAATAGAAGGTATACTTTCAATAGATTCTATTTTTCTTTTTTGAATAGACAATTTGTCTTCAATTTCATTGATTTCAGCTTTTAGCTCGGGAATTGTAGGCTCTCTTATTTATAAGTAACCATATTCAAGTTAAAAATAAGATTATTCAATAAAATAGCCTATCAGTAAGCATTTTACATTTGCAAACTAGTTGGTCATGATAGTTGAGAGAAACCAACTAATATCACCATAAAAAGGGAAAAAAAGGAATCAATTTATAACACATAAGGTCGAGGACCATTCATATTTTATAACGACGATAGGTGAATTAGCTCGACCATATCTTACAAATTTTTAAAAATATAATGTTCATAATAGAAAAACCAAAAGGGTCACATATATTAGAACTAAGGGAGTGTTAGTAATTACTAAAAAAAAGTTTCCCAACTTTGGCTAAAAAAAACCAATTTTTAGTGTTTTCAAATGACAATTTCTGCTTCTTATTTTATTTCATTTAATCAGAAATTCAAATTATGGAGATGGATGTTTTGGATATTTGATTCTACTTTTGGTTTAACTTTTACAAATAAATATGTTCTTTTATATTTTTTTTCATCAAACACTTTCAACTTTTAATTTTATTTGCAAACACCGCCAACATTTGATTTTCAACTACTTTTATTTATTTATGTTATAATAAAACACTTCGAAATACTCCCAAAATTTAATAGCCCAAAGTCTATGTTTTTTAGCCCAATTGATTCAAATTCGAAGTTCGAACTCAACTTTGACTTGTAACTTCAAAATGTTAGTTGGTGAGTAAATTAGTTATATTTATATTATATTAAGTAGTTTATGATAAGTAGTAGTTATATTCATTAACTATTGACAAGATACTCTACCTAATAGCAATCAACACGTAGGAAAAACTGGGCCATCAAGACTGTAAGGTCTTTAGTCCCAATCGTACCAATATATAGATGCTTGTTTATATTCATACTAGTTTATTAATCGAATTGTTCATAGCTAATTGGTGACCGCTACAGTGCTACTTAATTATTGTTGTTGATTAATACTCCTGGTAGCTGTCCACTTACAAAAACTGGTTTCTACCTGCCACATTATAGGAGCAAATTTCAGACGACTTTCATTTGTCTCAAAGCATGAACCCCGATTGTTTTCCACTTCGGGTCATTGAGTCATATTCGTGTTTAGTTTTGGGTTAATTTTGGGTTATGTTCAAATTATCAACATCGTGTCAGATTCAATTCGTGAAGTCGTGTTTAGGTTCGGGTTTCTCATGTTCATATTCAAGTTTCTCTCAATAACTTCGAGTCGTGTTCAAGTTCGGGTTTCTCATGTTCCTGTCGAGTTTCTTTCAGTGAAATCGAGTCGGATTCGTTTTGGGTTACCGAGTCGTGTCAATGATTGCTACCCCTACTTTTAATCCGTTGGTTCATGACCACAAAGAGTAGGGCTATGTTGGTAATTTTTTGTCGCCTTTTTTTTTTTTTTTTGAGTACAATGGGGAACTTGGGGAGTGGACACACGCACCCGTATGGGATCGAACCCGGGTCATTCACCCTTACAACACATGTCTCAACCACTAGAGCACAAGGTCGATCCCTTTTGTCGCCTTTTCTATTCATTCATTCATGTTAAAACCAAATACACACATTCCTTAGTTTAAATATCTTTTGAATGGTCATTTTGCTTCAATATCGGCAGAAAGTATTTGAGGCAACAAAAAACTTACGCCAAGCTAAGCCCTCTATTACTTTTTCAATGAGAACTTAAAATATAGGCATCACCAAAAACATAAATCTGTTGGTTTTGGTGTCAAAAATAAAAGAAGTGGGTTTTGTCCCACATTGCTTGTGGAACAAAATGGGTGGGAGCCTTAAGGTTATTTAAGGAACCCATGTGTGGTGTTATCAAGTCACTAGGTCAAATACACTTTAACTTTTGTGGTTTGACTCTAGTTAAATTCTCTCTTGTATTCTCAAGTATGGAGAGTTGGGAGAGGTGTGTGAGTTAGTTAAAGGTTTGTAAGAGTGTGGGGTCTTGGGTCGGGAGAGAGAATGTCTGTGTGATTGTAATAATGTTTCACATAGTGGAATTTCTTTCTCTGGGTGCCGTGGTTTTTCTCCGGTTTTGGAGTTTCCACGTAAATTCTTGTGTTGTGGATTGTTGTTATTTTTCATTTTATTTCTCGGTTATTTCTGTTTGTCCCTAGGGGATGAATGTGGGATCCGATTTTTCCCAACAAGTGGTATCAGAGCCCGGGTTGGGTCTCTTGAAATTCTGAGTATGCTCTGTGGTCGCAGCGATGTCTGACCTTCCACATCAGAAAAGATTTCTTGAGCGGTGTCCGGGGGGTCTCATTTGGAGGCGGTTGTTCATCAGGCTAGGGTGGTTCAAGCAGGTGGAGAAATTTGATGGAAGAGTCAAGTTTAGCTTATGGCATGTATAAGTCAATGATGTGCCGGTACGATCTGGGTTACATAAGGCGTTGAAGGTTAACTGTCAAAGTGGAGGTGGAGTGATCTGGCAAATGGCTCCTAATCCGGGCTAACATTGTGGCAGTGAGGATTTTCTCTGTTGAGAAAATGTATGTTCTTTTGGCATGTCAAGTTGCCATGAAAGAGGATGTAGTTATGTTAGCGGGTCCATGAATTTGCACACGGGCATTGACTTGTCATGAAAAGATGCAGGGTGTGGTGGAACTTCACACGGGCATTGGTTTGACATGGATGCAGGGTGTGTGGTGGAATTTACACACGGGTATCGGTTTGGCATGGATACATGGTGTGTGTTATGTCGATGGCTGAAGGACTTCCAGGAGGGCCAAAAGCTGGGAGTTACACCATAAATTTCAGCGGGTTTTTCGACATGTGCCGAAGGAAATTCTTAGAATGGTGTATTCTAAGTGGTCTACTCATATGGTGGAGTAGGGTTCTCTGGTTTGAGAATGATGGTTCTCTGGTTTGAGAATCGTGATTGTCGGTGAAGACAATGGGGCTTCTTTTATTTTGCAAGGTGGAGTTTGTTGGTTTTGGTGTCAAAAATAAAAGAAGTGGGTTTTGTCCCCACATTGCTTGTGGAACAAAATGGGTGGGAGCCTTAAGGTTATTTAAGGAACCCATGTGTGGTGTTATTAAGTGCACCAGTCAAATACACTTTAACTTTTGTGGTTTGACTCTAGTTAAATTCCTCTCTTGTATTCTCAAGTATGGAGAGTTGGGAGAGAGGTGTGAGTTAGTTAAAGGTTTGTAAGAGTGTGGGAAGTACTGGGGTCGGGAGAGAGAATGTCTGTGTGATTGTAATAATGTTTCACATAGTGGAATTTCTTTCTCTGGGTGCCGTGGTTTTTCTCCGGTTTTGGAGTTTCCACGTAAATTCTTGTGTTGTGGATTGTTGTTATTTTTCATTTTATTTCTCGGTTATTTCGTTTGTCCCTAGGGGATGAATGTGGGATCCGATTTTTCCCAACAAAATCAACTCGATAACTAGGATCTAAGATGGATAACTCGAATTTACAGACATATTTTCTCATGCCGCTTTATAGCAACCATTTAAGTTAGTCTTTGTTAAGATGCTCTTTTTTTCTTTTTGACTAGTCGATTTACTCTTCTTTATCGACTTTATAGAACACTCAAATATTAAGAGAAAAAGTGAACAATCAAATAATAATTGGTTCCAAACAAGAAGTGCATTTGAAGGACATCTTCTCCTCTTAAATCTTGAAAATATATGACCAAAATGTCTTCAATCTTCATGTGTTTTGATAATGTTGTAAAAAACGCTAGGCACTAGCTAGTCGGGCGACATATCAGGGTTGGCGGTGCCTAATCGGAAGAAAAACGTGGCGGACAAGGGAGCTAGCGCCCGAGGCCGGGATTAATCGGGACTAGGCGGGGTTTTTGCACGATTCCTTATCGATACATTTCAAGGGATCAAGATTGAAATAGTTCCTAAATGAACAAATAATATCTTGTTTTATATTAAGCGAGATACAACTAAAAGACAGGTTTAGTTAAGCCTCGATGGACTAATTCAAAGTCAATGAGAATTCACACAATCGACCCACCAAACATTCCAAGTCTTAGAAGTACAAAGATATGTGATAGAGAATAAGACACCTCTCAAATTGCGGTCACCAAACAAAAGACACCCAAAATCGAAACAAAACAACAACAACAAACTAAGTTTTTAATCCACTACGTGGGGTCGGTTATACGGATCATATCGCGCCATCGTTTTACGGTCATAAGCCATATTTTCGTTTATTTCTAGGTATAACATGTCATGTTTAATAGCTTCTTTCCAAGTCTTTTTAGGCCTACCTCTTCCTCTTTTGATTTGTGTGAGTGATTCTCTACCTTCTAAACGTCGCACGGTGCATCTAAAGGTCTCCTATAAACATGTCCAAACCATCTTAATCGTGTTTCTCTAATTTTTCGTCTATTGGTGCTACTCCCACTTTGTTTCTAATGTGTTCATTTCTTATTCTATCTAATCTAGTGTGTGTCCGCACATCCATCTTAGCATTCTCATCTCTGCTACCCTCATTTTTTGTTCGTGTTCATATTTAGTCGCCCAACATTCCCGCTCCATAAAGCATTGCGGGCCTTATGGCCGTTTTATAAAATTTTCCTTTCAATTTTAATGGTATTTTACGGTCACAAAGGATAGAAAGATGCACTCCTCCATTTATTCCAAACCCCTGGATCTATGTGTGACATCTTTATTGATTTCTCCGTTCTCTTCAATTATAGATCCTAAGTATTTAAAACTCTTTGTTATACTCACTTCATGTCCATCAATTTTAACTTTCGTCTCATTGTTCTGTTGTTTTTACTAAAGTGGCATTCCATGTATTCTGTTTTAGCCCTACTTATAGTAAAACCTTTTGATTCAGTGCTTCTCTCCAAACTTCCAATTTTGCATTTACTCCTTCCCTTGTTTCATCAATTAAGATCATATCGTCCGCAAATAACATACATTCGGGGATGGATTTTTGTAAGTGTTTAGTGATTTCATCAATTATTAGGATAAAAAGGTACGGGCTTAGAGCGGATCCACGATGCAAACCTATAGTGTTTGGGAATTCACTAGATATTCTGTTGGTGTCTAATGCATGTTGTTATACCATCATACATATCTTTTATGGCATCTATGTAGGCTATTTTTATTCTCTTTTTTCCAATACGCGCCACATTATATCACGGTTGACTCTATCGTATGCCTTTTCAAGATCAATAAAAATCATATGTAAATCTTGTTTTATCTCATTATATTGTTCACATAATCGTCTAATTAAGTGTATAGCTTCAATTGTGGATCTTCCGGCATGAAGCCAAATTGATTATCTAATATACTAGTTTCATTTCTTATTCTTGCTTCTATAACTCTTTCCCATAGTTTCATTGTATGACTTATTAATTTAATTCCCCCGTAATTTGCACAATTTTGTATATCCCCTTTGTTTTTATATATAGGTATCAATATACTTTTTCTCCATTCATCGGGCATTTTCTTAGTTTTTAGAATAACATTAAATAATTTAGTAAGCCATGCAATTCCAACTCCACCTAAACATTTCCACGCTTCAATTGGTATATCATCTAGGCCAACCGCTGCTTTGCGGTTTTCATTTTATTTAGTGCTTTTTGTTTCATGAAGTTGAATTCTACGATAAAAGGTACGGTTTTATTGATTCAGATTGGCCTAGTTCCCTAATGTGACTTCATTCCTCTTCGGTTCATTAAAAAGATTATTGAAATACCTCTTCCATCGATCTTTTATGTCCTCGTCTTTCACTAAAATGTTTTCATTTTCATCTTTTATGCATTTAATTTGGGTTAGATCTCTTGTTTGTTTTTCTCTAAATTTTGCTATTTTATATATATCTTTTCTCCTTCTTTAGTATCAGTTTCTTATAGAAATCTTCATATGCCTTGATTTTTGCTTCATATATTGTTCTTCTTACTTCTTTTTTGGCGTCTTTATATCTTTTAAGGTTTTCTTCGTTTTTACAGGAATACAATACTTTATAACTAGTTCGTTTTTCCTTTACCTTTTCTTGGATTTCTTGATTCCACCACCATGACTCTTTATTCCATTTATTACCATTTGACACCCCTAATGTTTCTTTTTGCGATCTTTTTCATTTGAGTAGTTACATAGTTCCATGTTTCATCGGCTTTGGCTTCCACTTTCCAATCAATGGTTTCTACTAGAGATTTGACAAAACTATCTCTTTTTCTATATTCTTTAAGTTCCACCACTTAATTCTCGGTATGTTAATTTTCTTTCTCTTTAAGTGTATGTTAATAAGTTTGATATCCAAAACTAGTAGTCTATGTTGGGTGGTGAGGCTTTCTCCAGGTATTACTTTGCAATTTTTGCATATTTTAATCGTTTTTCCGGTTAGAAAGTAGTCAATTTGTGATTTGTTAGGACCACTTTTAAATGTGATTAAATGTTCGTCTCTCTTTTTAAAGAAGGTATTACCTATAATAAAATCATCAAGAATCGCAAAGTCAGGATGGTTCTACCCTCATTGTTACGTGAGCTAAATCCATATCCTCCATGGACCCTTTCATAATCTTCATTATCCTTCCCAACATGTCCATTTAAGTCTCCACCTATGATGACTTTTTCATTTTGAGGGATTGATTGCATTAGAATTTCTAAATCTTCCCAAAATTTAGCCTTAGTAGCATCATCTAATCCTACTTGAGGTGCATATACACTAACAATATTTATAAGTTCGTTACCTACTACAATTTTAAGGGATATGATTCTATCTCCTTTTCTAGTTACTCCTACTACTTGATCTATGAAGAGAGGATCTACAATGATACCCACCCCATTCCTAGTTCTATCATTTCTGTTAGAGTTATATGTATGTTATGGGGGTAGTTTTGTATTTTCCCTTTCTTAGTTGATAGCTAGGGTTTTATCTTTTATCTATATATTTAGTAGCCTCCCTCCCCATTTTGTATTGTATTGTTTTCCATTATATTTGTTGTATTTCTCAAAGAGTTCTATCAATTCATCTTCTTCATTTCTCTATCATGTGTACCAATTAATCTAACAATTTCCACTATACCAAAGCTTATAACCTGTAGTATCTAGTGTCTTAGCCTTCTCGCCTACCCATTTAGTCTCTTGGATACACATAATATCTATGTTTCGTCTTTTCATAATATCTACGAGCTCTATAGTTTTACCTGTCAAAGTACCTATGTTCCAAAACTGAAAAACCAACAAATATTAGGCACCCCTACTCATAACCACATTCTGCCAGCAAAGAATAAGAATTCAAAATTTTAGACGATTAAAACAAATCAATATACGACGCATCCAATCATTTTTATTCCCCACTGAGAAAAAAAAAAAACTAGATTTCATACATTAGATGCCACACCAAAAAAGTTGTACCAATGTCTCTAGCATGAATGAAACTCCTAGCACATCTTCTGGCAAAAAGGAAGTGAGAGAAACAATTAAGTAGGATGAATGGATTCATAGCATCTTCGAGATGAGTTTCCATTAGAGTATATCGTTAGAGGCTAACACAAAAACCACCCAAACCACCGAAAAATGAAGATGCTGGCATTTCAGACTAAATTAGCCTACACTGCAGAACAATTCAAGAATGCAAGTCATAAAAAGCAAGCTATTGAACATATAGAGGGCACAATCACCATACATAATATTTTAAAAAACGGGATCTCAGTGTGCACGTTGTAAGTGGCCGGTTACATACGACACCCCATAAACTGAATGCAATACAACAATACAAGTTCAAACAGACTTTAGCCACTCATGGTTGAATAAAGACAACAATGCAGACTGAACAAGGGTTCATAATTTTCCATCTCTAAGTACATTTCATTCATAAGCTATCATTTGAACTACCATTACCATTTGATAACCTTCGGAAAGCACACGCCACAAGAGTCCTTCCAGCGAAAAGGCTAAACCTCGACTTATTGGGCAACCTACCTCCATTACTCGTCGATGGAGTATCAATATCGGGAGCAACATTTCCACCGCTGCCACTTGCTGCTCCACTCACTATGGCGGGGAACTCCACACCGTATTCCTGCGCTCCTCCATCGCTCGTGCTAGCATCCAACGCCTCAGGTTCAATCTCATCTGCATCCAAATTCACGGACAGTGTCACTCTCCTCGCCCTAAGCCAATCCGCAACTTCACTCGTTACTCCCTGCACTTTTTAACCTTAATCTTCACTAAATTGGGACATCCAAAAGCGAATGCTTCTATCCCGGAATCTGTTACACGACAACCCTTTATACAAAGCTTCTTCAATGCCATACATTTAGCTGCGATGCATGAAATTTCAGGATCTCCAATGGTTTCGCTCCCACAAAGAGCCAATCGTTCCAACTTTTGACAATTCGAGGCCATTGCCATCAAACTCACGGAACTAGGGTTCACCCCAATAAGCACCAATTCGACAAGATTCACACTATTCTTTGCAATGGCAATTAATCCCTCATCACCTATCCTATTTGTCCTCCACCCATCAATATGGAGCTTTCTCAAAAGCTTACAATTCTCAGCAATTGCCAAAATCCCATCATTTGAGCAATCAGGAGCCTTCACCAAGTGGAAGATCTCCAAATCCGGGCACTTTGAAATTGCTATTAGCCCCAAATCACTCACCTGCAGCCTCTCCAAATGAATCTCCGTCAAACAACTTTTCCCCTTAGTAATTGTCTCTAATAATCTATCCCAATCCCCCAAACACCTCAAAATCTTCAAGGTCTTCAAATTCTTAGATCCAATAATCAAAGGCCCAAAGCACTGCCCATTGTAAAGCTCCTTAAGCGTAACTGACTTCAGAGACGAAGCCGCAGCCCCCGGACCAATCGGCTCAGCCGCAAATCCGTCATTAATTCCCCGTAAACGCTTAACAGATAACTCCTCCAGCGAGGAGCAGTTATTCAAAAGCGCGTTCATGCCTTTAGCACCAAACATACACGATCCGCAGGAGAATTTACGTAACGATTTGCAATTCGTAGCCAAAGCGAACATACCGAGGTCGGAGATTTCGCGGCATCCCCGGAGCTTGAGCCGGGTGAGGTTACGGCATCGGAGGGAGATCAAGGTCAACGCATCGTCGTTTATGCTGACGGACTTCCTGTCGCAGCGGAGGGCGAGCTTGGTGACCGAATCGAACCGCGAGAAGATGGAGGGGAGGTGGACAGCGACCTCCACGGAGGCGTTGAGCGCGAGGCGATGGCGGCTCTGCCCCTCCACGGCGAACCATCGTCGGCAGACCAAGGAGCACCGCTTCCTGTCCCCGGAGCTCAGCGATTGGAAGATCAGAGCTAAGCATTCGTCGGGGATCTCCGATGTGTAGTCGAGCTGTTGATTTACGAAAACGCCCTCCGGAAGCTGGGGACTAGCGCTGGTGGAACGGAAATGATGAAGGTCAAGGCTGGGATTGCGAAAATGATTCGAGCCGGCGGCGCCGGGAGAATAGCCGTGGGTGGAGGTGGCTTGACCCATTTCCGGGTTCTTTTACGAAGGCGAGCGAAAACCACGCGCCGCCTCTAGAAAAAAAGAAAGATAGGTGGTGAGACAGACAATGTTTGTGTTGGGTAAAAATCTGAATATGAAGAATAGAAATGGAAAATAGGGTAGCTTTTAAAGTAAAGAAATTTGACCCGTCAAAAGCTAATTATTTTCCGGGGTTTGTGCTTGGAGTGGCTGCGCGTCAACACCACGGCTGATTCGTGGGAGTGTGGGAGAAACAAGTGCGTGAATCAAAATGACTCAATTTTCGGAGAAATTAAACAGAAAATGTTTGTGGATTTATAAATGGGGGAAAAACTCAGGAAGGGAGAAAAAGAATTAGGGTTAAAATTGGTTCATAGTTTGCGGCTGGACTTAGAAAATTTTTAGGACCCCGTCAATTAATTTTGTCTGAAACCGTCTTTAGAGTTTGGAATAGACTCTTTGGAGACTCGTTCATTTTCTATTTCAAGATTTAAAAATTAAATAGATTTTTGTAATATGGTTTAGAATTATTATTTTTTTACCTATTCCTTTTCTTAATTTAGGATAAGTTAAATTTGGTTTGGTTGTGATATGTTGAAATATAGCTAATAATTGGGTTTAGTTCGGTTGGTGAAACTGAAATTTTAATAGTATGAAATTTTTGAATTCGAATTTATTAAAAATTAAGAATATTAAATCTTGTATGGATGCATTTCCAAGTCCATTTTTCAATTTTCAATGTCGGAAAATAAATTTTAAGACTTTATTGGTTTTGTGTGAAAATTGATAATATATTTGGTTTGTTTCTAAATTTACATGATGGTATTGTTGGGGGCAAAAATGACATTTAATAATTAATATATAATTCAGTTTATATATTGGAATATCACAATTTGTCCAATGGGTACATATGTAATAACTGTTCCAAATGAGTCAGACCTGGTCCACATGCCAATTTTCTTTGCACGGCCCACAAGGCCCATTACCCATGTATAAAAAGGTTTACCTTCTTCATTTGTAAGTTAATTCTCTCATAATCACTCTTACTCATTATTTAGTATCAATTAGTGTCTTACATTCTCTCCGGATCACTATATCGACCAGCGTCGGAGGGCCTCCTCGAGACAACCCCGGACTATCTAACGTTTACGTGTGTGTGCAGCAAGTTGTTGAAGATTTCAGGTTAGGAGAAGAAGACTTGGAAGACTTCCCTTTAGGAAGGAGAAAACTTAACTTTTATAAAACATCTTGACTTAGGGTGATTTGCCCTAAAAAGAAAGACCATGTATATGTTTGAAATGAACATATGGTTGGCCAAGTTTTGATGTATGTTTTTGACATAGGCCAATTTGGGTTATTGTAGTGAAAAATTGTTTGGCTATGGTTTTTAAAGTGTGTTTTGATATAGATTTTCTGTAATAATGATGAAAAATTATTTGGTTGTATTTAAAAATCCATAAAAAATAGAAACTGAAAATAACTCTATTTCCATTGAAAACTTCCTTAAACAAACATAAATCCATTTTTTGTAATAGTTGCGAAATGGAAAATGAGTTCTGAAAACATAACTATACATGACCTTAGTAGTAGTATTTGACTATTTGTTGATTATTAGTTGTCATATTGATTATTGATTTTAATTACTAATTAATTATAGGATATCGACATTCAGAATGTAATTGTTGGGAATACATACATCCTACATTAATTGAGCAAGTAGGTAAAAAAAAAATTAGAATAATATTACAAATCATATCATAACTGTAGGTCCCAAAGGTGATAAGTAAAGTTTAGAAGGGGGTTAGATAAATTTTACCAATTTTTTGTTTTTAGTCTTTTTAATAATTTCAGAGTTGACTCAAGTTAGCTACGTCCTTGGTGGACAACTAAGTTGACTTAGACAACAAAGTTACCCACTCAATATACTTGATTGAGCTGTTGATAGTATAACTTAACTGTTTTCAGCTAACACTTTAAAATAACAGTTGACTTGGTTTTAACAGCGGAAGACTTTCACCCTTAATTTTTTAGTATGTTTTTCGACACTTGTTTTAGCTAGATTATTATTAGTAGACTTTAGCAATTCAACAATCAGCATATCTAAAGATATGCAAGAAGGTAAGTGTATTGAAAGTAAATAGACACAAGCAGTTATAGTGGTTCGAGAATGGGGTAATTCCTCTAATCCACTCTTCTCCAACCCCTGGAGGAATACACTAATGTAACTTGACTTGGTTACAAAATGGTAACAATCCGATTAACTTTGATTACACAGCTAGCTGCTCTTGGAACTCAACTTCTTCACAAGACGGTTGCTTTGTTACTTCAGTTTCTTTCAAACCTTTGGACTTGATCACTTAGCCTTCCAACAGGTTCAAAGCTTTGGTTCAATCTGGAACCTTACTACACCTCCTCCAGTCTTGGAGAGTAGACCCCTTGTTCTTGATAACAAGTTTTTCCTCTTCAACAGATGAAGTCGCCTTTCCTTCACTGAGTGAGTTGAATCGATTTCCTTCGAGTTTCAGGCTTGAGAATAATATTAAATGCTTGAGAGATGTTTTGCTTTGCATGTTATTTGCTTGAATGCTTGCGTGCTTGTAATCTTGGTTACCTTCTCTCAAATGGATCCTCAACCTTTTATAGTGCACGTTTGAAAATATGTCCGTTTAAGAGATAGACATATTATTCAAACTACACTTCGTAGGTTGTTGGCTTGTCTTGTCTTGCAGCATTGATGGAAACTGTACCTTCGCACTCTTTTAGTAAAACAACTTTATTGTAGGCAATCTGACACATGCCTATTTCCAGCAAAACCTTGACTTTGCTTGACAATAGATCTCTTTTAGCTTTCTTTGATCCTGTCTGCTGCATACCCCTATGACAATCGATTCTAATTATTTTGGAATAACTTTGCTGTCAGTCAGCTGACTGAGACAATTTTTCTGTCACTTGACTGAACCTTCACTTGACTTCACTCAGTTGTCACACAGCTGGGTCTTTCTTCGATCTTGATCCAAGTCCCCGCAAATCTTCAACTTGGCTGCTTCCACTCAGCTTACATAGTCCTATGTATTACAAGTTGATTTACAGTTGAATTGGTGTATCAACTTCCTAATCTAAGTTTTAAATGGTATCACAAAAATCTATACATAAATTTTCCCAACAATAACTTACAACAAACCACAAAGGTGGAAAATCAGCCCACATGCCATAAACAAGGATCGAGCATGAGACCCAGAAGTCTTAAGATCTCCAAACTACCACTAGGCAATGTTTCATCACCAAACAGGTAGATCGTGACTTATAAAAGATCACCAACTCCAAAATAAAATCACGAGACTTGCCAAAACAGACAATATGTCTTGGACAAACTCTAGTCATCCACGTCACATGTGCAATAGCATGTTTCACTCAAAAAGAAAGAAATATATCATATGAGTTTAAATGAAATATAAGATAATTAAATTATAATGTATAATGTCCGACATTAAAAAGTTTTTACTTGTTTGTTTATTTAGACACAAAAGAATACTATTTTTCTAAAATTTTACTAAATTATCATCAACTAAATAATTTCATTTCCTTCCACACCTGATCTCAATATGGGGAAATAATTCTACTCATATTTTACCGAGTATAGACCAATAATTCTGTACTAAATAATGGCCTTTCTCAATACAAAAATACATTATTCGCCATTGTTTTGTAGTAATCGTGGGACATGATCAAGAAATAAGTTATTTATCATTTGATGCCTCAAATAATAGAGTTCCAATTTTGACCCATATATCTTTTAGTTCCTTGTATTTTGAGGCATAGGATACCGGCCCAATTAAACCGCTGAAAATCATTATAGAATACATGTAAGTCCTCTGGTTATAATGGTGGAGAGCACGTTGTTCTCCTTGTGCTATACTAATAATTTTACGGGAAGTGGAGACAACTTTAATACATGCAACAAAAGTTTTCACAGTCATTGGTTATTTGTTACGCTTTTTTCTTAAAAAATGTTGGATGTTCTCCCTTTTCCTTTTTCTTTTTTCCTTGATATATATATATATATATATATTATATTTTAAATGGTATTTTATCATATATTTTAATGATATCATTACGTATAGTCACTGACGTATAATAATCCATGAAACACCATGGAACAAAGGATATGAATTGCTATTTAATGGCATTCCATAATTTTTTTTTTTTTTTTTCACTCACGTTATCTTTTACGCTCGGAGACAACATTTCTCTCTCTTATTATTTGCAGCAAATCAAGGTAAACGCGGGATGTGCACGACCGATCGGTGTTCGACAGGTCATTGACGTACAACCAGGTTCCTCCCAAGTAAAGAGAACAATTATGCTCGACCTCCCAATCTACTAATAACGATTTCTCCCCGAATCGAACCCACACGGATGCTATTCAGTATGAGTTCCCAATTTTTCACCAGCTTGCATATGCCCGGAGAGCAATTTGATGGGGCAGGAATTTGAATCCCTGACCTCCACCTAGAGCTGTCAAAACGGGTCAGGCCCGTCGGGCCGGCCCGCCCCGCCCCGCCTAAGGTAGGGGGGTGGGTTAAGTATTTAGTAGCCCGCTAAAGGGCGGGCCTAAACGGGCTAGCCCGCCGCGGGCTTGGCGGGGCGGGGCGGTGGGGCGGCGGGGCGGCGGGCTAGAAATTAAAAAAAAAGGAAAAACAAAAATAGATAAAATATGAATTAGTATTAATACAAAGTGTATATAAAGAAGAAACCCCTAGCAAGTTTACATGTCCATGCTATTAATACAACACCCAACCAGAACTCCAGCAAAGTGGTGGCATTTTCATGCAGCGAACATCAGTTAAACAAGATAGTTTCATCAGTACATGTAACAGATGCATTGTAAGTGTATCAAAAATATTTGTATCCCTTATAAAAGTGTATATAATATTTTTATAAAATATATACTTGTTATCCATTAGCATTGGCGTAGTTAGGGGGGGGCCAACTTGGGCCCTGGCCCCCCCTCTTTTAAAAAAAAAATTTTTTTACTAAGCAAATTTTTTAAAAAAAAATTAAATTTAGTTAAAATTTATATGATTTTTCTATACGGCCCACCCCACTTTCGCGTATCGGCCCACCCCCTTATAACGTGCTGGCTACGCCATTGTCCATTAGTATATTTAATTCATTAAAATTAATGATATGAATAAAAAAATATTTTTTTTCATTTTTATTTTTTTTTAATTTTTGGCGGGCCGGCCCGCCCAACCCGCAGCCCAAGGCGGGTTGGGTCGGGCTGAGGTTTTCTCGGCCCACCACCTCAGCGGGCCAGCCCGCCCCGCCCCGCCAAGTGGCGGGTTTTGGTGGGCCACGGACTGGCCCGCCCCGCCGGCCCGTTTCGACAACTCTACCTCCACCCCACAATTACTTGTAGTGGTCAGGTGAGCTAAGCCACAAGATTATTTTTAATGGCATTCTAACTTCTAAGTACTCTTTGATGCTTCCGTTTAAAGAATTAGCTGGTTTAAAGCTTTTTGAAAAATACACGAGTATTTTTATATACTATTCTAAAAAATAGATTTATGTTTTCTTTAATGGAAATCTATGGAAATGAAGTCATTTTCTATTTTCACTATTCATGGAAATAGGATTTTGGAAACACAACCAAATAAATTTTCACTACAATCACGCAAATATGTGTAAAAACACACTTCAAAAACTATAGTCAAATATTTTTGACTACAATCATACAAATTGTTGAGGTGAGAAATTTTCATGAATTGTGATTTTGGAGGTCATTTGATTCACTCTCAAATCTGCGCACAGTTATGACCACGCGGTACATTTTAAAATTCAGTTTTCGGCATTTTGGTGCTCATTTTTAGCTGGGTTCTTACTTGGTGTTGCTCCTTGATTCATTTCGTCCTATTTAATTTCAAATTGCACACCCACTGAAGCAGTTTTAGTCACTGCCATCCTATAATCGGTGTCTTTCTATCACTAGAGATGATGGTTTTGGACTATGATGTCGATTCAGATGGATTACAAGAAACAGAATCTGCCCCAGTGATCAAGGGCGGAGCCAGGACGATTTAGTAGGGTGGGCCGATACCGAAAATGGGATGGGACGAATAGAAAATCCAAGAAAAAACAATACAAATCATAACTATTTTTTTTTTTAAATTTCTCCACTAATTTTTTTTATATAAAAAAGGGCTGGGCCAAGGCCCAGCCCTGGACCTGCCCTTGCCGGTGATCAAAACCAGAAATGCACACTAGATGCTTGAGAAAATGCGAAGCTCATTCACGTCTTAACTCAATTTGTTCCCATAGATGGCGCCAATTATTGAGGCGAAAAATTTATCCCACCTAGAAAACCCGATCTTCGATGTTCATTCCGCCCACCTAGAAAACCCGATCTTCGATGTTCATTCCGCCTTGACGTCTGCAAAACAAAAGTGAGAAGGGAGCCGAAGGATTTTCCGGAGTACCCTCTCCGACGCTCAAGTCAAAAATCTATCAAAGGAGAATAATCAAAGTAATTCATGTGAATGTAATGTAAAGAAAATAAGAATACTTTCTTTTCAGTTTTCATGGAAAGCCATATTTGTAAGAAGATTAATAATTAAGATAAGAATTTCACCTCATTTTGTGGATACGCATCATCTTGATATCCAATTAGATATATTTGGTGTATATCATCAATTCTTTAATATAAAAATATTACAAATTATGACCCTAATAGAGTTCATATTTGTATTGATACCCATTTATTATGTTGAGGCCCAAATTATATTAATCCAATTTAATATATGTCAAAAATATACTTCAAAGTTATAATCAAACATATTTTCATTTTAAAAACATATCATGTTAAAAATTTAGACAATAAATCAAATATATTTTTATTTTTTCATACGAAAATCAATAATTTCTCTAAATTTATTTTTCAATGCTAGAAACTAGCAATCGAACATAGAAATACATGCCCTTATAATTTGTATCGTTTTAGATTTTTTCACTTCTCCGTTTTGGAAAGACAAATCGTTGGTGATCTGAAATGAAACAATCATTGCGCAAAATGGAAGAAGGGATGAATTGAGTTTTCCTAGAAAACTCTGAAAATCAAATACGTTGTACCAATTGAGCGTGTGGAGAGGGCTTTGGGGCTGGTCCAATTATAAAATAAAGAAGGTCGTGATGTCTTCTAATTCATTAAATTTGACCTCCTCAAATGACGCTTTCAGGTCACGGGTTACACGCTTCTTCCAATCTGTTTCCAACCAAAAATAATGAATTTGCTTTAACTGTAAGGTTCCTAACTCCATCAGCCAACCACACAATGTAAATCATTTGAGTGCTTATTACATTGTGTGTGACCCATTTTCAATTCACACGGGATGTCCTATTTTTCATGGCATTTTATCTTGGTGAATGTAATGTGTGTAGAATGATATTATTATTATATATATACATAATACATGTAATTTATCAAAATACCATATAAAACATTAAAGAGAATTAGAGCAGTCAAAATTGGTCCAACCAACCCCTAATCGGCTAATCCCACATATGGGGTTGGGACGTGCTCCATTTCTAGAGGCTTTAAAAGCACCAAGCTTACTTTGGTCCTGCCCAATTAATCAACTCGAAGCTCGACAGGCCTCAACCAAAAATAAATGTGTTGGGGCTGGGCTAGGCCACAAGAAGTGCGGTCTGATGAAATTTCAAGCTAGTCCAACCCGAAGATTTTATGATTTGGTCTGTTGGGCTCGGGCTCGATTGAACCGACCCAACCCATTGTCAGGTCTATGGGGAATAAACGATATGAATTGTTTGGACAACTGCTATATGTTTATTTAGACAAAACATTGATATTATAATTTTTATATGAATGTCCTCAAGGTCCCTTGATCAGGCTTATTGTATAGCGTAAACCAAGAACTTCAGGTTTCATTTTGATTGAATGATTTAACGTTAAAGGGCTTCAAATTTATAAAATATCGTGATAATAAATTTATTGAACTTGTTAGGAATAATATTTTGAGACATTGGATTTCAAATATTATATCTTTCATTTTAGCTATTTGTTTAGTCATTGTGGTGAAACTAAAATTCTCATCCACCCAGGGGCGTAGCTAGGGGGGTGCCACCCCGGCCCCCGGCACACCCCAAATTTTTTTTTGTCCCGTTTTTTATGTGAAAAAAAATAAAAAAAATTTATATGTGTTTTTTTAAGGGGAAAAAAATAATTGAGCTAGGGGGAAATGGGGAAAAAAAATTTGGGCTAGGGATAACCAGTCGAGCTGGCTACGCCCCTGCATCCACCCTTGAAATTTGAACCCTCTTCTCATCAAAATGCAACTTGAGTTTTTTGACCGGGGCAAGAAAGTTTTGTTTGGTTTTGTTAGTATATTTTTATTTTCGATTACATTATTAATTAATATAAAACCCACAACTGTTCAATAATTCTCATTAGTAAACTTTATTACCAGTCATACCATACTTGATACGGGATGTCGGGATCCACCATCCAAGAATTATTTGTTATTTTTAATTGATTTTCTACAATATTAAATAATTGATACTCAAATGAAATGAAGAAGTGGCATCATTTTCATAGTTTCATTTGGTTGGAGAGTTCATGCTTCCGTGTGGCATTTCATAAAGCACTTGGGACTTTTGTGGTTGTAAATGGTGCCAAATTCCACTATAATTTTAAGAGTCCATTAAACTCCATTGGACATTGCACTTCGACTTATTAGGGTGGCCCTTATTTCTGACCATTTTTCACCAAAAGTATCAATGCGTCTCCCGGTTTAAGTTCATTGTGATTAATGGTAAGATTGAACCAATATATATATATATATATATATATACACATATGGCCAAACTTAATTTATTATTATAACAAACCACGAACCAGCAGTGCAAGTGGTATTAGATTGCCACATTTTGTAAAGATGTTGACACAATTAATCTCAAATCGGATATCAAATAACTTGATTTTTATTTTTATTTTTTACACAAGATCTTTCTCAGAAACAAGTGACCATGTGTATCATGTTCATGACATGTTCATAAGGAGAGAAAGATTTTCACTTAACTTCGGCAAACTCAAATTTAATCACTTTGAGCCGAAAGGCTAGTTAAGTATTAAGAGTTCTTAATCATAAAGGGACAAACTCATTGGTGGAATGAGCCTATATAAAGAGTATTATGTTAGGTCCCTAAAATCATCATTCTCATTCAGATACACAATCAATACAAGGATAAAAGAGATTTTAGAAGTTCTTAACAAAAGAACTTTAAGCCATAACTCAATCTCTAGATTTTCAGATTCAACTATATCAAAGCCGGAGATAATATTGATCCAATTAATTTCCGCATTGTGATTTTATGTATTATTATTGATTTAAATACACAATAAGTGTATCTAACACTTTCAACATTATATTGTATTAATTCGTTCGATATTTTCCATTTTTTTAGAATCAATCAATATTCATTTAGTTGAAGAATCTTATAACTTACAACTGATTACAAAGATCAAAATTTTTAGACCTACAAAATCTTAAATCTATACAAATCCAAAATATAAACATATTTTTAAATTAAACATATACAAATCTAATCGATCTAGTAGAATCAAATCGGAATAGCATTGGACAAATCAAATACTATTTCTGTCACTAAACTTCCAATGATGTATTATCTGAATTTTATTCACAAAACATCCACTAGGTGGACAATTTACTCGATAAACGAAAAATTGAAAAACTCACATAAATGAACACTAAATATGAAAATTGAAAGTCACTAAATATGAGAGATTATGTGATGACGGCTGGATCGAGTTGGGATTTTTTTTTTTCGATCATTTTATTTAGTTTATGGCCATAGTTAAAGTGGTGGTAACAAGTTCATCCACTTGGTGGTGATAAAGTAGATTAGTATTAGTTTACAGGTCAAGATCTCTATACGGGTTAAATACGTGTTCAATTGGGCAACCATAATTTTCATGGAGTTGGTGATTTGATGTTTCTAGTGCTTGACCGTAGCATATAAAAAAGACCACTTGAACTAATATTATGATAAAGATGGCAACATATATCCATTTGAACCGGAGCCACATACATAAGATAAGCAAAGCTATTTATTAGGGTTTGTCGGGCATGGAGACATTCGAAATTGAACCGATATTGGACCGAAAGATCTCCAAACCCGAAAATATCCGTTGACTTTTTGACTTTCCCGAACCGCATCGCATGCGAAAATATTTATGGTACGGTTCGAGATTTTTCAAATACGTCGCATAAAACCATACCGAATTACTCGAACCGAGGACCCGAAGCTAGAACCGATTTTAAAGATTTTATATAAATACATATACATTATTTCTATGTTAATTTTATTTTGATATTGAATTAACTACAAACTATTTGAAATTAAATTAAATATAAAACATATTTCTTAAAAACCACAATACGCAGCTATTATGGATTTTAAAAAACTTTGATGTTAATAATAGAGTAAATAATTTTAAATTAAAATTAGTTAAATGATTAGTAAATTGCACTTAAAAGAGAAACAAGTAAGAGTATCATATTATAACAATATAAAAAATCATATTTTAATTTTTTTTACCACATCACATAAATTATAAATATAATTCTATTGATTATGTTAAGTTGTTAAGTATGAGACATTGAGATTATAAATTTACACAAGTTTTTATTTCATTTTAATTTATAAAAACTATTAGTTAATTATATATATTTTGTGTCAATAGAAGGACAATTGCCCAAATAATATACTATTATTATATTATAGAGGTTATTAAGTTTAAAATTTTGGATTGTGTTACCTATTATAGTTTTAGCTTTTATTTTGAGACTACGCTAAAAGATACTATGACTCTAAAAGTATATTCGTTTGGTGATTTTTATATTGATTTTTTTTTCTTTTTTTTTTCAAATTTGTATGCTCTATTTATGGCTAATCTCCGAATCTCCGTCCCGAACCGAACCGTGCCGTCCCGTCCCGTCCCATTAGAACCGAATCTCCGTTCTGAACCATCCCGAACTTTCGGTACGAAGATTTTTTTCTATGGTTCGGTTCTGGAGATTTATTTTCAGAATCTCCGAACTTCGGGACGGTTCTGGATATTTTCAAATCTCCGAATCGTCCCGTTCCGTGCACACCCCTATAAGCTATACATACAAATTACATATATATTGTTCACACAAATTATGCACAAACAGAAATACATACTGAAATTACAAAGAAAGTTGATAAAATACAAACTTATTTTTTATTTTTCTGGAATTTTTCAATCCCAAAACAAGATTGATTGGTTGGGCCAAGGAAATATGTACCCAACGTATGGTTTGTAGGCAGTTTAGGGCCTAGGTTTAGGGAAAATATATCTGGGCCCTAATAGTTCTACTAGCCAATGAAACTGGGCCAGCCCTATAATACTATTTTTGGATTTGAACCATTCACACTTTTCTTTTTTGCAGGGGTCCAATAGCCCATTGAAATGGCTTCATAGCAACTCACAGCCTCTTTATAATAATAATAATAATAATAATAATAATAATAATAATAATAATAATAATAATAATAATAATAATAATAATAAAACAAGTCCAAAATTAATTGTGAATTACTTTAGTTGATTTTCAATCACTTCTTGAAGTAGGAATAATTTTATGCCACTTAATTTGGGTAGTGTCCGCCAGATTAATTTATAAGCCGTCAGATGTATTTATATCACGATATCATAAATTAGGATTAAAAATGGCTTAAATTGATAGTTCTACCAATGGACTTAAATTGAAAATTGAGAAAAATATTTTAATTAGGTGTATTCAGAATAAAGTCTTTTTGTTGGTGTTGCACATTAATCCCCATAAACTTTTTTAAAAAATGAGTGTCTAGTTAGTCCATCCATCAATATGGACTATAAATATTGTCTTAAACAAATCATATGTTGCTAAAAGCCCAATCTTAAAATTGCTTGAAAATGTGCATCTAATTTAACTAGACTTCGAGGTTCGGAATTTGATTGGTGTGAATATAGTATATAATAAAGGGATAATTACAAAAAGTACCCCTGAGGTTTGACCTAATTACAAAAAAACCCAGCTAACTTTAAAACTTACAAAAAGTACCCCTGAGGTTTGAAATATATTTCAAAATCCCCCTTCATATTTGTAAAATCATTGCAGATTACCCCTTAATTTTAACACTAAATCAAACCTCAAAGGTACTTTTTGTAAGTTTTAAAGTTAGCTGAGTTTTTTTGTAATTAGGTCAAACCTGAGGAGTACTTTTTGTAATTATTCCTATAATAAATTAATAGCTTTGCTAATCAACTGTATATTTTCTTTTAAATCATTAGTAAAGAAATAAAAAAGTTTGAGTGCATCC
Organism: Rehmannia glutinosa; assembly: GCA_016081115.2. Lineage (NCBI taxonomy): Eukaryota > Viridiplantae > Streptophyta > Magnoliopsida > Lamiales > Orobanchaceae > Rehmannia > Rehmannia glutinosa. The sequence continues at coordinate 81,412,242 of CM071932.1, forward strand.
TCTCCATTTTCCCTCTCAAACCCTAGTCATTTTGACTCTTTCACCTTCTTTCTCATTTTCTTAGCTGGAAGATGGAGGAAATAATTTTCAATGTTTTTAGTTTAAATAAATTTGTCCACAATAGTGAGCTTTTATTTGTCCCAGTAGGAGGCTTTTATTTGTCATCAATACATGACATTTTTCTTTTCAATAAATAAGTTTGTCCCATTTGGGAGGATTTTGTTCAGAAAATTCAAATGAATCATTACCCAACTATATGTGACAAAAAACGAGATCAAGTTCATTGATATGTGTTTTGTCTAGCGCCATCATTGCAAAATTCTGATTCTACAGACCAGTTAAATCTGTTTAAGTTTAATTTTTCTTTAAAGATTTGTATAGGTCTATGATGTATATCGCTTATAACTATTTTTCATTTGATGTTATAATCAATTGTAAGTTTCTTATAATGAATAAATGTAATTTATTTTGATTCTAAAAAACATTTATTAGGAAAGAAATTTGTGTTTAATGAATCATGTTTATTACATACAGGGAACTAGATGATTAGAGATGACAATGGGGCGGGGCGAGATGGGTATTTAAAGACCCAGCCCCGCCCCCCATGCTGTCTTGCCGCCCCGTGCCCCGCTACGGGACAGGAATCAAAGACCCGTGCCCGCCCTGCACGGGGCGGTTCCGCCCCGCCCCGTCCCGCCCGGTATAAAACTCAACTTTGTCTTTTTTTTTTGAAAACAAAATAGATTCATTTATTTACAAAATCCTTCTAAAAATGAAAAATACGTTCATGGATGTTATCCAAAAGGGGAGAGCTATTAGCACCCCTGGAACCTATCAATACACCCCCAATCTTTAATTATAAAAAATACCATCAATTAAAATCTCTAAAATGCCCTTTAGCACCCACATTTTTTTGAAGGATAACACCCACATTTTTTAACCCTACAGAGAAATAAGAATTCAGTGTGTTTGCTGGTCGGACATTTTGTTTTCTCTGTACTTCGCAGCTGTTGTGTATGGATTATTTTTTGTTTTTTTTTGAATTATCGAGAATTGAATAATCAATATAAGTGAAAAATGAAATACAAAGTTAATTGCCCTAAGGCAACTATAAGTGCCAAAAAAAAAAAAAAACTCTGTAAAAATTATCATCACTGAGAACTACGCCTAGTAGTTGGAGTTGAATCTTGGTTGTTTTGATCGTTTTTTTCTCAACTTGTTTGGATAATATGGTTATGAGGCAACTTCAACTTTGCTTCTTCTTAAAATCACCATATGCATCTCTGCTTGAAGCATCCAATTCCACGATTGATCTATAATGCAAGGACCCATTTTCTATGTAATAAATAGACAAATCAGTTCTTACTCAAGAATGTGGCCATCAAATGGGTGACATAGACCTTACTAGTTCAGTTTTCCCCTTTTTTTCCCCTTCCATGGCACCGTGTGTGTATAAGTGGATATGTTGGGTGGGTTTATATTTTGGGATATAATTAGGTTTAATTGGGGGAAGGGTAAGTTGGGGAACAATGGGGGTGTATTAAGTAAATAAATTTTTATTTAAAAGATAGGTGGGGGTGCATTAAGAAGAGTGGTGTATTGATAGGAATTGTGGGTGTTGATAGCACTCCCCTTCCAAAAAGAAGGATAATCATGGAGGTGCGCTGATTTGGTTAGCAAATGAGCAGTTTTATTTGCTTGTGGTTTGACAAATTTTTACTTCAAAATTGTTCTTTGCTTCCAAAGTTATGATGCAGTAATATATTATTGATCCAAGCTCTAATCAATGACTTTGTGTTGACATCTACAACATATTTAGCATCCAACTCAAAAATTACTTTGTGGAAACCCAAGGATATAACCCAATTCATTCATTTTGTCAATTTTATTGAAATCTCGATTTTTCGATTAAAAAAAAATCATCTCAGTTTTTTCACGTTTCTAAAAGTTAATAAAAAAGAGAGAAATGCCCTAGTACCTTACCCAATGTGATGGTTGCCGGCAGCAGCAACATCTATGAAGGGGGCATCGGTGGTGGCAGGTGGAAATGGGAGCAGCAAAGTGAGGGTTTCTTCATGGAGTAAAGAGGAAACATACAAATGTACTGGTCAAATGGGTTTGTCCTTAAAATATTATGTATATTGATTAAATAAGTAATAATATTTACATATAACAGATAATATAAAAAATAATTTATAGGCGGGGCGGACAATATCACTACCCAGCATCAAAGACAAAATTTGGAGAAAGCTTCATGGCTAGAAGGAGAAGCATATGTCGCACGTTGAAAAAGAGATTCTGATAAAATCCGTAATTTAGGCTATCCCCTCAATATCCATGTCATGTTTTAAAATCCCACACAGTTTCTTGGATGATTCAGCGCATGGTGGATGCTTATTGTTGGGGGGATTTGCCAGATTAAAAAAATACTACACTAGAAGTCTTGGGATATGCTATCTACCCGCAAATCCATCGGGGTTTGGGGTTCCGCAACCTCAACGTGTTCAGTTTGGCAATGCTCAACAAAAAAGCATGAAGAATTCTCACCCATCCCTCAACTCTTGTTTCCCGTGTGTACAAATCAAAATACTTTCCCAATTATGACTTTCTTTATGCCTATCTCGGAAACCACCCTTCATGGTCTAGGCGGAGCATTCTGAGTAGAAGGGTAGTGATCTCGCTTGGCGCTCGTCATCTCATTAGGTCTGGGAATACCATAAATATTTGGCGTGATCTCTGGCTTCCCTGGACCTCAAATCCTTTCGTTCGTAGTCAACCAAAACATCTTCCTACAGATGCTCTGGTTGTCTCTTCCTTATAGATCAGCCCAGGGGTAGCTGGGATGCGGCCTTGATCCAGTCTATTTTCAACTAAGAAGAAGCTAAGCTCATTTTATCCATCCCTCTTCCCAACCCATCCTTCTCTGACCTTTGGTATTGGTGTTTTACAAAAAATGGAAAACACTCGGTTGGATCTGCTTATCACGTATATCTTGACTTGGATTTAACCCATTAGATTTGCTCCAAGTGCTTGTTCTAGCTCAGGTCCAAATCACCTCTGGAAGATGAAGATTCAACCCCGAATCAAATATTTCCTCTGGCGGTGTTGCACATCTACAATTGCTATTTCGGACAACCTCGCTCGCCACAACATCATTAGCTCGGAAACTGCTGCCATTGTTCTTCCCAGGACAACTCCGCCTCTCACATCTTTTTCTTTTGTCCTTTTGCTGCTAGTGTTTGGAGACACTCAGGCTTGTTTGATTTTATCGCGATGTTCCAACAACTGGATTGGCGCCTATGGCTCCAAGATATGCTCTCACACTCATCGGAAGGCCATATCGATCTTATTTGCTATTATCTTGTTATCTCATTTAGCACTTGAAAAAAAAAAGAAATTTGAAGGCACTCTGGTTGACCCTCATTCTCTTGTTCTCTCATTTGGTTCCATGTTAAGGATTTCCAACAAGCCCATTTCTGGCCTGAATGGATATCCTCGTTTCTTGCTTCCCATCATCTTCTAGGACGTCACCAATAATACCCTTTTTTACGTTGATGGTGTGATCTCTTTGGCTCATTAATGTGTCGATGCAGGAGCAATATTGATTGATGAACTAGGAAAAATAAGGTCTGGTATTTCAAGAAAGTTTATTGGAATCACAAATTCTGAAGAAGTGGAATTGTTGGCTATTAGAGAAGCTCTCAAGCATGCACAACAATTGCAACTCCCAACTTTCTCGAATCTTGGTGGTCTATTCTTTGTCATTTTAGCTCTCCACAATGAAGCAAACAGTGATATCCACTGCCAACTTTTGCTTGATGAAGTTCAGAAACTAAAGTCTTCCCTCCCAGTCACATTTTTTGGACGCGTAGAGAATCGAACTCTTTAGCTCACTCTCATGCTTTTCACTCAAAAAATATGAAGCATTTCTACATTTCTTGGGATGTACCCACCCTTGTTCAACCGCCACTGGACATTTTCTATAGCACCGTTAAATGAAAATCGTTTCTTATTTCAAAAAAACATTATTGCAATTGTATACAAGATCTACTCTCCTACGAAGTGCACTTAGTTCTCATGATAATTTCTAATGTAAATAACAAAGGACTAGAATTTTCAACTAACTCGCATTATTTAACCAAGAGCTTGTAGCTCAAGGGGTATCACTCATCCTTTGTAAGGGTGTTGAATGGGGTTTGAACCCCGTGTCTTTAAATTTCTTTTGAAATTATCTCATCCCCTCTAACCAATACTCCCAACTTATTAAAAAAAAACTAACTTGCATTATTTGTTATTCTAATTTTGAAAAATTCATTGATAAGGGCAAGTAATAAAGACATAAACTCATATTGGACCATCTCATGGGTCCTATTTTGTGAGATGGGTCCAGCCCAAATAAACTCGGTGGCATTTTCGTAAAATTTTGAGGATTACAGGCGGGTGTTATGATAATTAAAAGTATTAGTTTTTCCTCTAAAAGTATCACTTTTACTTTGAAAAATATACGCTTTCAAGGTAATATTTTAGGGATGTGGCATAGCATTATTAGAGGAAGAGACGTTTTGTAATATTGGTACCAGCATCACTTTAAAAGTATCACTTTTTATAATAAAATATATTACATTTACTTTGAAAAGTATACACTTTTAAAATATTAATGTTTATATAAAAAATATCATTTTTTTACTCGAAAATTATATATTTTTATTGGAAAAGTATAATTATTGCATCATTTAAAATTATATACTATTTCCTTTAAAACTATTACTTTTTATTCAAAAAGTGATACTTATGATTTTAAAAGCATTACTTACTATATTTATTAAAATTATTTATTATTTTCTTTAAAAAAATAATTACTACATCTTCAGCAACCCCCATGCAAACAATATTGGTCTATTCTTCAACTCAAACAAAACCGACCCCTATTGTGTTGAGAATGCAAACTTCACCAAATAATTTGGGAAAACTGTTGGTAAACCAGAAAACTTTCGAACAAATTCTCGGGTGGGCTAGGTTTCTAGTGGAAACAAAAAGGGGGGAAAATTGACTCAGTTACAAGATTTTATTCTAACTCACGGCAAATTAATTATTCTTTTTGATGTAATAAGGATTCGTCTTTTCAAATTTGCAATTCTCTCAAAACATCGTTTTTCAGAATCATCAACCAACGATTTCACCAATAACAAGAACCCCTAAAGCCCCAAGTCATAGATATAACGAGAATCAAAAAGGTCATGGTGGAGACATGAGAAAAATTCCGGAGAAGCATCGTTCTTGAAGAAACAACAATCAATTGCAGTCTAACGTGAAAATGGTTGGTGATAAAGGGAGATCAGAGAATGGAGGAAGAGGTTGGGGATGATTGTGAAGAAGGGGAAACTGAAAATGGATCCAAATATAAGAGGAAAAAAAGAAAAATATATATGTATTGATAATTTTTATTGTACTTGATTTAGATTTGGATCCGGGTATGAGAGTTGGGGCTCCGTATCACAGATTTAGATCCGTGAGATGGTCTTATAAGAGACTTACTTTATAATAAATGACTCAAACGTCAGACCACCTCCAATTAGTTGCACTAAATTTGGTATTATGGTGGGCCAAAACCATCTTCAACCCACTACACAAAAATTTACACCAAATGAATATTTTATTTTATTTTTTAATAAAAAAAGTATTTATTTATATAATTATTGCATTACTTTTATTTAGATAAATAAAAAATATATAATTAATATTATTTTAACCAATTATATCAAAAATACTTAATTTCCAATTACCACCACAATAAAGGAAATACATTGTGCACACATACAACACAAAAAATTATTAGAATTGGATATTATTTGTTCATTACTATATTTAATAGCAAATACTAATTATATGTTTAATTACTATATTAATTGGAAATATTAATTGTTTGTTAATTACTATAATCAATTATTATTATTGTAAGAAAAGAACAAAATTAAAAATTTGAATAACTAATACTAAATTATAAATTATTAAATATATAATATAGGATACAAATGAAAAAAATTTTAGAGTAGAAGAAAATTTGGGGCAACAATAATATCAGAGACTAATGGGGATAAAGTAGTAATAGACATGATTATTTAGGGGCAAAAGTGGTAGTTCACATTTATGTGAAATGGGCATAATCTGCAGGACTATATAATATTATAATACTAGGAGTGAGTAGTAAATATCAACCACTTCCTTGATTTGCCCACGAGCTGAGACTTTACTCATTGGACCAACACTTGTTCCTAAACAATGAAAATCTACTGATTAAACTCAAAATCCAAACCTATCAAAAATCCCAAACGAGCCCTAGCATCCAATGGTAGTTTCTAAATGTTGGGGCGGGAAACTAGAGATGTTAATGTGGTAAGGGTGGTACAGTTACAAGAAAAATGGCTAATAGTATTTGGAAAAACCTGGACAGTAAGTCGAGGCCAATATTTGATACTGTTGGGAAATTTATGTATTAGATTTTGATGATACCATGTAAAACTTAGACTAGAAAGTTTGCACCCCAAATCAATTGTAAATCAACTTGTAATATATAGGACTATGTAAGCTTAGTGGAAATGACCAAGTTGAAGAATTGTAGGACTTGACTGAAGATTAAAGAGAAGACCCAGCTGTTTGGCAGCTCAGTGAAGTGAAGGTTGATAAAGTGACGAAAAAGTTGTCTCGGTCAATCGATCGATGTGAGAATCATTCCAAAATCATTGGAAACAATGTCAAAGGGTATCTGTGATTAAGGTCAAAGAAAGCTGAAAGAGATACATTGTCAAGGAAATTCAAGGTTTTGCTGGAAATAGGCATGTGTTAGACTGCCAACAATAAAACTGTTTTGCTGAAAGAGTACAAAAAGCAAGGAGCTAATGCGATGTACCTGAAATTCTGCAGAGTTTAAGGAAAGGCTGCAGAGCATTAAATTCAAGGTACAATCCACATCAATGCTGCAGGACAAGACAAACCAACAATCTACAAAGTGTAGTTTGAAAAATATGTCTATCTCTTCAACGAAATATTTTAAAACCTGCACTATAAAAGATAGAGGATTCATTTGAGAGAAGGTTATCGAAGTACACAAACATTTAAGCAAATAACCTGCAAAGCAAAGCAATACCTCTCGAAGTATTCAAAGAATATCCTCAAGCCTAAATTCGAAGGAAAAAAATCCAATACACTTAGTGAAGGAAAGACGACTTCTTCTGTTGAAGAGGAAAAATCTTGTTTCAAGAACAAGGGGTCTACTCTCCAAGATTGAAGAATGTGTAGTAAGGTTCCAGATCGAACCAGATCTTTGAATCTTTTGTAGAGCTAAGTGATCAAGTCCAAAGGTTTGAAGGAAGCTGAAGTAGCAGACATCCGTCTTGTGAAGAAGCTGAGTCCCAGGAGCAACTAGCTGTGTGATGAAAGCTGATTCGGACTGTTACCATTTTGTAACCAAGTCAAGTTACATTAGTGGATTCCTCCATGGGTTGGATAAGAGTATATTGAAGGAATTACCCCATCCTTGAACCACTAGAATTGCTTGTGTCTCTTTACTTTTAGCATACTTACATTCTTGCATTATCTTTATATCTGCTGATTATTAATTTGCTAAGTCAACTGATAATAACCTAGTTAAAAAGAGTGTTGAAAAACGTATTAAAAAACAAAGGGTGAAAGTCTTCCACTATTAAAAATTAAGTCAACTGTGATTTCAAAGTGTTACCTGAAACAACTAAGTTATACTATCAATAGCTCAGTCGAGTTTGTTGAGTGAATAACTTTGCTGTGTAAGCCAACTTAGCTGTCCATCAAGGACTTAGCTGACTTGAGTTAACTCTAAAATTTTTAAAGGACTAAAACCGAAACATTGGTACAATTTATTCAATCCCCCCTTCTAAACTTTACTTATCACCTCTTGGGACCTACAGATACTGTCTCCGTAAGATAAAATTGCCCCGTATACTAAGTGTTTATGGTTTCGACAATCGTCCCTATGATACAACGACTTTTACTGTTTTGACTTAGCAGCACTTGCAAAAGTCGAAACTACAACGAACACAAATGTCTGAACTTTCAAGTTAAAGAAGGGATACAAAATAGTATGTTGAATGCAGACAAAATGACTCGATTTTTATGTGGTCAATTTCGTGTGTCTTTTTCATCTGTAGGGGGCTCATATATATAGGCATCAAGGTGCCTAATGGAAAGGATGTCTTTTGGATCAAATGGACATATCTACAACCAAAAACAACATCTCGTTGCACGAATAGGTGCATCCACTAAAAAGTGCGCGTCCGCACACACCTGCGCGCGCGACAGGTTTTGGCCACCATCTGTGCGGTGCGCGCGCACATTTGCTTCTGTTTACGTGGTGCGCGCCCACGCACTATCCCTGGGCGTGCGCACACCACGCTGTGCGGCACGCACATCTCAGATGGAATAATTAATTAAATAAAATATTAATTAACTTTAAATGGTTTTAAATAAATTTAGTCCAAAACTATAAGGGTCTTGAAGCCAAGCCCAAGCCCCGGTAGGCGGCAGCGGTGGTGTGCGCGCGTGTGTTTTGAACGAAACCCACAAGCATATAGGTCGTTACCCTTTAAAAAATTTGGTGCCCCAAGGGCCCAAACCCGTTAGTCCAACTTGGGCTATATAAATAAAGCAATTTTTGGCTATACCTTCTATGTGGGATGAAGGTTTTCTCCTTTCCCACATTTTCTATTTTTCATACTAATTTCTAGTTTTAAGTGGCTAATTTGTAGCATTAATTTCTTATTCACCTGGAATTGGTTTTGAGAAAAATTTCAAATGCCAATCTCATCTACTCTCTTAGTAGAATTTTAAAATATAATTTAATTACTTTTTCCACCAATGGAAACCACCTAATTATTTGGTAAAAATTGGGTCAACACCCAATTTCTCAAACCAAAATTCCAACAATCCCCCACATGAATGAAATTAATGCATGCATGTATGCAAATTCGCTTGAAAGCCTCGACGAACTTTTATTGCATCTGGATAGGTAGCTTGTTTCTTTGAACCTTCCTTAGTAATATACTATCGGATTTACTAGATGCTTAGTGACGCGATGTCTTGAACTACTCAGCCATTTGTGTAAACCGAGACAATAATATTTACACAATAACAATTCAAACTCTTGTTGTTCTCACGTTGTGTCCAATTCGACCCTGGACCAAATCTTAGATTCATAAATATTTCTTTAAAGAGGCCATTACTTCTTGCTTATATAGGTGATCTCATATTGAAGAGTATCCTGCCGTACTCCACCCTTCGGTATAGGAATCATTAAAATTCTTAAACTTAACCTCACCATATTCTGCAGGTTTCTATTTTATTTGGAAGTTCCGGGAATGAGCTAACATATTTTCCAAGTGTACAACTGAACATTCATAACTTATTTGTCTCATTGAACCAAGGTCTTGGGATCTCCAATTCACAAGGTTGGGTTACCGCTATGAACATTCTTTATTTTGTAAATTTTAAATTCATTACTCTTAACAACTTATACAATTGATCTCGATTGATTCCTTTTGTAAGCGGATCCGCCAGGTTTTCCTTTGACTTCACATAGTCAACCAAAATAACCCCATTCAAAATCAATTGCCTAACAGTATTGTGTCTTCGACGAATATGTCTACACTTACATCTTACCTTTACAAGAAAATGCACTTTTATAAATACAACATTTCTTGATTAATGATCGTACCATCATATATATCATGAAAGCTGAATTTATCTTCTTGGATGCTTTTATTTTAGCCAAAGCACCCCACACGTCAAGCTATTATCCTTTATGTGGTTTGCTAAAGTAAAGCTCCCCTTCCAATTTTGGGTATCCATGTTCAACACCAGATTATCCAGAACTTTTATGGTTCTTGACCACTTTCCTTTTATTTTTAGAACATTGTCCAAATAATCCAGTTAGAACCTCGTTCTAACATATTTCAAACCTTAGTTCCAACAACTCCATTAGAACCTTTTACAGGGTGTGTAACCTTTGGTGTTATCACATCTTCAGTAACATTTCACACTTAACTTATTACTGGGTCTGCTCTAGTATTACAACACTTTGGTCAACAATTCATGCAACTGTGGTTTTGTTGTTACAACACTTTTGGTCACACACCCACAATTTTCGATTTCTAATCGGAATCGTGGTTGTCTTCCTCAATATGAAGTCGAACTATCAAATCCTTAAGCCCCATTTCTTTTTGCTTGTGCTTGAGGTAGTTCTTAAAATCCTTCCACAATGGCGACAACTTCTCGATTATCGCAGCCACTTGGAAAGACTCGTTCATAATCTTTCCTTCAGATACTAAGTCGTGAAGTATGATCCGAATATCTTGTACTGGGCTGATCCCCATTTTGGTGTCAACCATCTTGTAATCCAAAATTTGCTGATAATAAATTTCTTTGTGCAAGGCATCTTACATTTTATACTTTTTCTCCAAAGAGTCCTACAACTCTTTGGACGTTTTGAACTAATTGTAGACGTTATAGAGGGTGCCTTCTAGCCCATTCAAAACATAGTTCCAACAAAGAAAATCGCTGTGAGATAAAATAACATCTTCTGTTGCCATTTTTTGAAGTCAACACCAGTGATCTTTGCCTGTTTCTCGCTGTGTGTAGGATCAATAGCCATCGGAGTGAATGAAACGGATACCATCGTCTTGAAACAGCAATAAAATTTTGTCTTGCTATTGTTGTAAGGGTGGTACAGTTTACAAGAAAAATGGCTAATGGTGTTTGGAAAAATCTGGACATGATTATGTCGAGGCCAGTATTTGATACTATTTTCGCAAGACGAAATTACCCCATATACTAAGTCTTCTGATTCGACAATCGTCCCTAAGATACAACAACTTTTACTATTTCGACTTAGCAACACTTGCAAAATTTGAAACTACATCAAACACAAGTGTCTGAAATTTCAAGCTAAAGAAGAGATACAAAACTATATGCATAATGCAGATAAAATGACTCAATTTTTATGTGGTTAATTTCGTGTATTTTTCATCTGTAGGGGGCTCATATATATAGGCATCAAGGTTCCTAATGGAAATGATATGTCTTTTGGATTGAAAAGACATGTCTACAGCCAAAAAATGCACATGGTTTCTTGAATAGGTGCATATATTCAAAAGTGCACGTCGCTCGCACACTGCGCACGATGAGGTTTTGCCATCCGTCCGTGCGGTGCGCGCATTCCCATATTTTTTTCGTTCGGCGGGCGCGCCGCACATCAGTGCGTGCACGCACACGCACGCGTTTTCTTCTATCTGCACGGTGCGTGCAGCGCACCATCACCTAGCGCGCGCACACCTCTTAGTTAGAATAATTAATTAATAAAAAAATTAATTAATTTTAAAGGGTTTTAAATAAATTTGGTCCAAAACTATAAGGGCCTTGAAGCCCAAGCCTAAGCCCGAGCGTGCCGAGCTGGCGGGCAATGGTGGCGTGGACGCGCGTGTGTTTGGAACCAAACCCACAAGCATGTAGGTCCTCACTCCTTTAAAAACTTTGGTGCCCCAAGGGCTCAAACCCATTAGTCCAACTTGGGCTATATCAATAGAGCAATTTTCGGCTATTCCTTCTATGTGGGATGGAGCTTTTCTCCTTCCCATATTTTTCATTTTCCATACCAATTTATAGTTTTAAGTGGCTAATTTGTAGCATTAATTTCTCATTCACAATGAATTGGTTTCGAGAAATTCCAAATGTCAATCTCATCTACTCTCTTAGTAGAATTTTAACATATAATTGAATTTCATTTTCCACCAATGGAAACCACTTAAATATTTGGTAAAAATTGGGTCAACACCCAATTTCTCAAACCAAAATTCTAAAATGGGCTAGCCATAGCAGTTTCGGGCTAGCCCTAACGGGCTTCAGGCTAGACGGTCTTTGGGTATTAAACAGGCCGACAATATTGGAACCTAACCTAACCGTAGCGTGCTTCGGGCTAAACGGACTGCTATTAGATGAGTCGACTATATTAGAACCTAACCCTAATCCTACCGGGTTTTGGGCTAAACAGGCCACTATCGAGCTATGAGTAAACAAATTAAAAATTATATATTTAAATCTAAAATTTTAAACTCGAACATATATAATTTTTAAGTTTAATATTTTCAGTTAAAGTATTCATTATAAAAAATCATGCATAGTTAATTCATAGAGATGTATGTGATTTAAAACTTCTGCAAACTCGAGGTGGGAAAAAAGTACTTTATAACATATATTGACGATTGCAGAAGATATTGTTACGTATATCTTTTGAAAAGAAAATATGAAGCTTTAGTAGCTTTTAAAACTTATAAAAATGAAGTTGAAAATCAGCTCAATTTGAAAATTAAGATTATTTGAAGTGATAGAGGCGAAGAGTATGTTGCTCTGTTTGAAAAATTCTGCTCGAAAGCGGGTATAATTCATCAAACGATAGCTCCCTACTCACCTCAGTCAAATGGTGTAGCAGAACGCAAAAAATTGTACTCTTAAGGAGATGATGAATGCGAAGTTGATAAGCTCTGGCTTACCCCAAAACTTGTGGGAGGAAGCTATACTTTCTGCAAACTACATTCTTAATAAGATCCCACACAAAGGTAAAAACGAAACACCATATTGTTAGTCCAAGTGGCTACGATAATCTAGAGGGAGGGTGAATAGATTATGCCGATTTTTCGCAATTAGTCCTCTTTTTCGAATGATCAATCAATGACAAGAATAAAGGTGCGGAAATTAAACAACACGCCTCGATTTATAGAGGTTCAACCCACCTAGGGCCTAGTCCTACCACCCCAGTATCTCCGGGATGGATTTCAAAAAGAAAAAAAGATTTTATTAATTACCACAATTAATACAACACCACCTTTGAAAATTACCACAATCTTCTTACAACACCTTCAAGGAGATTACCTCAATCTCCCTTGAAGATTACCACAATCTTCTACGGCACCTTGTGAAGATTACCACAATCTTCAACCTTGAAGAATACCAAATTCTTCAACACCTCAAAGAGCACCAAACTCTTCAATAAGAAGATTACCACAATCTTCTTGCACCTAACACCTAGATCATCCAAGTGTGTTCTTACCACAAGAACACTCACAAGGATATCTTGTGTCGAATGATAAACCCAAAAACTCAAGATTACAACTCAATAATGAATAATACAATTTTGAGTGCAAGTGTAATCAAGAATTAAGCCTAGACCTCAAGATGTGAAAGTGAAATACTTAGGCTATAAATACAACAAGAGTGTTGAATATGAAAGCTTAGAAATTTGCAGATTTCTTGTTGTGAATTTGCTTGTCTTGTTCTTTTCTTGTGTCTTCAAATCATCCTCTATTTATAGGAGAGTCTTCACAAACATAGGCTCCACCTTCTTCACTTTTGTCTACAAAAAGAGGATCACAAGATGTAGAAATAATGTACAAAATAGAAAAGCAAATCTTGCTGATAAGGAGTCCAACGGTACAAATTTTGCTGTCAAAAGATTACACAGGGCGACCGGTTGCCCAATAGAAAATTTTGAACGTTGGAGAGCATTAGTACGATCCAGGTACCGTGTGGGGAGAGGTGCGACCGGTCACAGAGGGGTCCGACCGGCCGGCCCTGCCCTGGACCGGTCGCCCTCTTCAGTTTTTCAAGTCCAGTGCGTTCTGTTTCATTTTGTGCATTCTCCAGGTACCGGTCGACCGTTTGCTCGACCGGTCGACCTCCAACTTGAAATGTTGTCCGGCTTTTTGTCAAAAATAAACTTAAAAAAATACTCCAAAAAATTAGTAAAAACATTTTAAATCAATTGAGAGTATTTGGACAACTTTTATAAACATTATTTTGGTATAAAAATTCATTTAAACAAAATCATCAAAATCTTGATAAAAACATTTATCTAACAAACTCCCCCTTTTTGATGATTATAAACCAAAACAATTTTAGGAGATCGATTTTAAAAATAAAACACATTTTTCCGGTCTAAAATAACAAACCGTTACAAGCAACATATATCATAAGTAAAAACACAAGGATATGAGCAAAGTTTTTTCAAAAAACGTTTTGCACAAACTCCCCCTATCAATATGCATAGCAAGAGTAAGTATAAGCAAACAACTAAAATCTAAAAGCTTATATTTTACAACTTAAGCCTGAATTTTATGAGCTTATAAGCTCCCCCTGTCACATAGACATCATTAGTAAAACATAAAAGTCCATAATACATCACATGGACTAAGTATTATTCACAACTTTTGGCTTTTAAGAGCCCTAGCTTATAGCTTTTCTTGCGAGCTTATTTTCGCTTCTTTGAGCGTATGAGCATTTTTCTTGTTTCTCCCCCTTTGAAATCATAAAAAAATAATGTTAGCACGATAAAAAACATCATACAATTATATCAAAGTGCGCAATTTAAGCGTTTTATAGATCGTTTTGAAAATTTAAGCTTAAATTCCAAATAAAAAGGGAAAAGTTGCTCATTTAATTTGCAAAAGCTCATTTGATTGATAAAACATGATATCTATAAACTTATAAGACTTTTCAAATCAAGAGAACCATGTAGGTGATGAATTTTTCATAGAAATATTTTGTCGAACACTTGGCGTGCGTCGAATAAAACAAGAGATATATAACGCCTTTGTAATTCATTTAAGCAAAAAACATTTCATCACCAATTGCAATATAACAACATTCATCCATCAACAATCATCATATATAACATACTAATACAAGAATTTCATAAAAAAAGCAAGATGCAAGCACATTCTCAAGGGTTCAACCCAATTGAGATAAAAAAGAGAAATTCTTACCAATTGATCGGAGAAATATTAAATGTTTTAAAATTTTGGATAAAACAAGCCATAAGAAGAAGTGCCTTTCAAATATTTGAAAAATTCTTTTAACGGCACTTTAATGAGATTCGTTGGGATAGTTTTGAAATCGAGCATATAGGCATAAGGCATGAAGAATTTCGAGTCTTAAAGAATAATGAAAGTTGATAAACATACCTCGAATTTATTTGTCAACCAATATGTCTTTCGCAATCTTGACACTTTATGACGTAGATGGCAATGGATGAGTCTACGATCATTTGTTCCTTAATACCAAAATATTTCCTGCAAAAATTTGACAAAATATCTTGCACAAGAGCATAGTGATATCGAATAATATACACAATATTGAACAACATAGAAGTTGAACAAGTAGCACATACTATGCTATTTAAGGAATCAACAAAAGTTTGATAACATAAGTGTTTATTAAAAATTCATATAAGGTCTCTTTTGAAATTTGAAAATCCGAGAGTATAAAATTGAGACCTCATTTTTAAGAAATATTTTTATAAAGAATTTTGACAATCAATACAAAAATTAAAGACATGAAAATGTGCAATAAAAACAATGCATATTTCAAGAAGAGGATAAGAGTTACCAATTTTGCCATTGCCAAGGGTTGTATCTTTCCCATTGTTGATTATACCTTCTTCTTGAAAAATAATTTTGTTGGTAATATCTCCTCGTTCGATCATATGGCGCGATCCTTTGTTGTCTACATGACAATTTAAAACTCATTTGATTTTTATTGCGCCGAGTACCTAACATAAAATTTTCTTGTGGTACCCTCAAGTGTTTGGGTCCTTTGGGATTAACATTGAGACTTTTAGGTCTCCAATAATAATTAGAACTATTTTTAACCCGACAAGTATTAGTCGTGTGACCAATTTTACCACAATAGAAACATGTAATAGTTCTAGAAGCATAACGACCAATATGCATAGGGACTTGGTTCTTTTTCATGCAATCAATATCTTTAACTAGAGTACTATTTTCTTCTTCAAGAATTCTAACCTTATCATGTATAACATTATGAGTACTAGTAAGAGATTCATAAGAAGCATGTAAACTATCCTTTTCATTATTCATGGTGTTGAATTCCTTTTTCAAATTCTTATATTTAAAAAGCAAGCATTGGAATTCATTTTGAAGCTCATCAAAATCATTTTGCAATTCATCATAATCATCATGCAATTCATTACTAAAAGAAGTAGACGGGTTAGAGCGTACCTCATTGTCTTCTTTGATTCCCATTAGACATTGCTCGGCTTCTTCATCGTCGAAAGTTGTAAGAAGCTCATCCCAAGTTGTTATAAAATCCGGTTGAGAGGTGGATGCTTTGAATTTCTCCTTTTATTTGCATATGCTTCATAGATGATAAAATTTCCAATAAACTCATCAAAATTTAGAGTTTCTAAATTTTGAGCTTCCATGATAGCCATAACCTTTTCGGACCAAGAGCCGGGAAGAGCATTTAAAATTTTGGTAACTTTGTCTTCATCCGAAATGACTTTTTAGAGTGCCCACAAAGAATTTACAATGTTGTCGAGTCTTTCAACCATTTTTGAAATCCCTCCACCCTCGAGCATTGTGAAATTTTCAAAATCTTTAACAAGCATTGTTTTTCTAGCTTGTTTAACTTTCTTGGTGCCTTCATCGATATTTTCTAATTTTCCCACACATCATGAGCGGATTGAATACCTCTAATTCGATTATACTCCGTAGCGGTAAGAGAACAATGAAGAATGTTAAGAGCTTTACCGTTTAAGGAGAATATTTTCTTGTCTTCATCATCATAATCCTTGAGGGCTTTGGGAATTTGAGTGCCATCTTCATTTTTCTTCATTGGGATGGATATTCCGTTTATAACCGTGTTCCAAATATCGAACCCGCAACCTTGTAAGAAACATTCAATTATATCTTTCCAAAATGCGTAATTGTTAGAGTCGAAAAGAGGCGGTCTATTGAATGATGCGCCGGTTGGTAGATAGCTCTCGTTCGTAGCCATGGATCTTTCCTCTTTACTCGAAAGAGCTAGCCAAAGAGTTTGGCTTTGATACTACTTGTTAGTCCAAGTGGTTACGATAATCTAGAGGGGGGATGAATAGATTATGCCGATTTTTCGCAATTAGCCCTCTTTTTCGAATGATCAATCAAAGACAAGAATAAAGGTGCGGAAATTAAACAACACGCCTCGATTTATAGAGGTTCAACCCACCTAGCCCTCTTTTTCGAATGATCAATCAAAGACAAGAATAAAGGTGTGAGTAAGGTTTAGAAGGGAGGGTTGAATAAACCTTACCAACTTTTCAATTTTTAGCCCTTTTAAAATATTACAGAGTTAATTACACAGCTAAGTCCTTGAGGGACAACTAAGTTAGTTAATTCGCAGAGTTAGCCACTCAACAGACTCGATAGAGCTGTTGATAGAATAACTCACCTGTTTAGGCTAAACCTTAACTTTGCTGTGATGGGTTTTTCAGTGGAAGACTTAACACCCTTGAATTTGATTCAACTTTGTTTTAAACACTTTGTTTTAGCACTTTGTTATTTATCAGCTGGATAGCAAATTATCAGCAGATATAAAGTAATATGCAGAAATAAAGTGATGAAATGTAAATGACACAATAATTTTTATAGAGGTTCGAAGATTGGGTAATTCTTCTACTCCTGTCTTCTCCAACTCCTGGAGAAATCCACTAAGTCATGATCAGAGTACAAAGTGGTTATCAGTCCAGATACAAGTCTTGGTCACACAACTGACTTGCTCTTTGGGACTCAGTCTGGAGATGCCTTGATCACACAACTGGCTTCTCTTTCGACTTAGCTTCTTCACATGGCGGCTGCCTTGCTACTTCAACTTACATTCTCAAGCTTCTTGGATTTGATCACGAAGCCCTCCAATAACTTGAGATTGATTCGACCTTGAACCTTACTACAATGCTTCTTGGAAAGTAGACCCCTTTTGATTCTTCAAAAGTTTCCTCTCCAACAGTTTGAAGTTGTCTTTCCTTCACAGCTTGGTGTTGGATCGATTTCCTTCGAGATTTAAGCTTGAGGATTTGTGCTTGAATAACTTGAGAATATTTTTTAGGTTACAGTATGAATAATGCTTGTTATCTTAGGTGTGCAAGGTAACCTTTTCTCAAAGTGATTCCTCAGCCTTTTATAGTGAACTTTCAAAAATCTGCCCATTGAAGAGATAGGCTGATTTTCAAAAGTCACTTGTGTTCGTTGGCTTGTCTTTTCTTGGTCTTCAATCTTGAGATGTAGACCTTTCCTTGTATTAAATGAATATTGACTTTTCGTAGACCGACACGAGGTGCAATGCTTCCCATTGGTTTATTCCTTTTGCATGCTTCGGGACTGAAAGCACTTTAAGACATGGCAACATGGAAGTATTACTTATTTAAGTAATGTTCTTGACTATTGTGCAAATGTGATTCTTTTCGATTAACTCCTCTTTGCAAATGCGCTTTTCCCAAGTGACTTGATTCTACTCCAATGATTGAAAGACTCATGTCACTTCAACTTGACTTGGCTTCTTGGTTGACTTGATCGACTCTTCTCACACTGCCTCACACCGATACTCCTTCGATCGAGTCCTTGGTCTTCTTTCTTGGCCATACTCATTGCTCCTCTCGAGTCTTCTTCACATCTTCAATTGAGTTCTTGTTTTTCCAGGCATAGTCGACTTGACTCAACGGCTTATTCACCTATCTATTACAATAAGAATTACAAGAAAAATGGGGTGCCAACTTTCTAGTCTAAGTTTTACATGGCATTCATCAAAATCTAAACAATAAATTTCCCAACAATTTCCCCCTTTTTGATGATGACAAAACTTAAAACATATAAACAAAATACAAACAACAAAGATACATATAGACAAATGCAGTAACAAAGAATGTATACGTAGAATCAATCTTTTTATTGATCATAATATTCTTGTCCTTTACACAGCTGTTTACAATGTGTATCAGAGCAATCAGAGCATACTTATATCCATGCAAATTACAGATTTTTCATTAAATGTACAGAAGACTTACATACATATGTATTTACAAAAGTAAAATACGTGAAGGGATTAGCAGCAACACTTCATCTCCTTCGTTGCCTCCTTCTTTCTTCTTCAGCTCTGTCTTCGTCAGCTCTCTTTCTTTTCTTTTCATCTTCAACTGTTTTCTTCTTTTCGTAGGCTCCCTTCGCAGCTTCATCTTTTCTTTTTCTTTCCTGTCTTTCTTGCAACAACTGAGTTTGTCTCTTATTTTCTTCTTCGATTCTTTTGACATACTCAACATTTTTCCTCTCCACTTCCAGATTGGCTATGGCATCATATCCAACCCAGAGATCCTTCCTTTCTTGCCACGGATCTACATATTCAATATTTTTTGGGCAGAGGTCCAGGTTTAAAACCTCCACCTCCACCACTTCTTCCTTCTTTTCTCGGGCTTATATTGCACGAGTCTTCTTCTTACCAAATTTGAGCGATCACGCGCTATCGCCTTCTTGAACAACTTGATCCTTTCTCCCAGTACAAGTCCCAGGCTTGGGCTATGGACATGTTTTTGAAATATCCTTCGAACTCGAGCGTTTTGAATTCTTCAACAGATCTTGGCTCTTGTCCGTTATCTGGAATGGCATCTATATCTTTACCTGCCGGAATACCTCAATTGTCTCAACATTTCTTTAACACGGGCATCCGTTCTCTTGTCGAACTCTTCCATCTCTGTTTCTACAATATTTTTCTTATGAGACATAGGCACAACTGTGAGTGATGGAGCGGCGAGTCACATGAAGTTTAATGATTATTGATGTGACATGACCTTTGCCTTTGAGGGTTTCAAGCATTAAGGTTACATCTTTTGACCTTTCCCCTCATGACTTTTCCCTTTTCTTTCCTCTTCTCAAGAAATGTGATCTTTCTTCTCTACAACAGCTGTCTTCTTTTCCTTCTCGACAACCGTCTCCTTTAACATCTTTTGGTATTCCTCTTCCCCCTTTTTGGCATCATCAAAGGAGAGAAGAACCCCTGGAAACAACCCAGCAAGCATGAAGTCGATCTGGCGATAGTCAATGCTGAGTCTCATTGCAGTATCTTTGTTCAAATTCTCCGAGCGAGTGGCTTTGGACTCGGGCGCCACAGATTTCATATCAGCCATAAGAAGGCTGAATTTGGCATTCATATTCTCCTAAACGTGCAGAAGTTCCTTTCGATGAAATTCACGCAACAACTCCATCTCAGTTGTATGGGAGGCATGCAATCTCTCCATATAGGTCTGCATCCTCGCCTTCATGTCAACATTGTCGCAGAGACTCCGGATCAAAGATTCTTTGTATAGTGCCTTGAAGTAGCGAACTTGCTCGAGACACATGGCACTCTGCTGTTGAGACCATTCCCTTATCCTGACCACCACTCCTCTCAAATCTGCTGTGAGAGTATCATCTCTGTTGTCCAGGCGCATGTAAAGAGAGGTTTGGTGCCGTTCAATCTTCTTAATCTCTTCACAGATCTTCTTGAAGATTTCACGCATCTCAGCTGTCTGACTTGAGTCAGCCACCGGCCACTCTGCATCGAAGTTGAAATCAACTGGCACAATCGAATCAGTAGGAATTACGGGGTCTTCTTGGATGGTGTAGAGCTTCTGTTCTTGTGCAGTCTCTTCTTCGAGTATGGGTAGTTCGCGAGAAAAAGGAAATACTTCTTCACATGCATCGTCTCGCACTTGAGATATTGTGCGCGAAGTGGTCACTGCTGCAGCCTACGAAGCTCGCGATTGGATCGTGATTCACCGGGGCCTTTGATGGTATTGACCCAGCTCGCCGAGCCTCAATCGTCTTAACAAACTTCGGTCTCGGTGATTTTTCCTTTTGAGTTCTTTGCTCGATCGTGTCAACAACGTCATTGGATGATGATAGAACCAGGGGCTTGGTTCATCATCAAAGTTGAATGTTTTGACGAGCTTTGAAACTTGGATCGACTCGTCTATGGAAGAACATCCTCAGTTGGGTCCTTGTAATGTGAAACGAGGGGTGGACTCAAACTTCATCTTCAAATCCCTTAAATGATATATCAGGGTTGTCATGGGAATCATGAAGTGCACTTATCTCCTTCTCGGATTCTTCAATGTGAACAGGAGGGATGTTCTGTGTTTCTTTCTCTTTACCCAGGGAAGTCTCAACCTCCCTCGGGCCTTCATTACCTCATGCAGTCTCAACTATAGGGAGGCCTTGTACATTCCCTTCGACAGACGCAGCTGTCTTAGGGTCTTCTCCAGTGGCATCCACATGAGTCTCAACTCCCTGGATTGAACTTTCATTTCCCAGAGTGTTAACTCCCGGGGCAGATCCATCCTGTGCCTCGACTGCATCATCAGTGTCCTCAGCCTGCAAAGATGTTGGCACTTCAGTTGGGACAGACTCAACTATCCGAGCCTCGTTAGTGACAACTTGCTGTTGTTTTTTTCTTTCTCTTTCTCCACTTCTCCTCCTTTCTTCATCGTGGAGTCATCTGCAAAGCATCCTCCGACCTAGGCTGCGGTGGAGTGAGTTTTCCCTCGGTGGCACACCGGTGAGTGGTGATGGTTGGGTTACTCTGCTCCGGACTCATTGTTTCCATTGAGTGTTCAATAGTGGGGGCAGGTGGTAAGACACCTTCAACAGGGGTTGGCTCAACTTGGGTGCCCAAGTTCCCAGTGTCATCGCCAAGTCCCTTAGATCCGTCCTCTGAGTGAACTAGGGAAGTGGTTGCAGCAATAATTGTGGCAATCTGCTGTACCACTCCCAACGGATCAATCTCGGTGAGATTTAGAAGACTCTCCAGTCCTTCCTCACCGTTGCTCATGCATCAACTGGATTACTGAGATGGCTTGCTTTGCATGTCCAACTTCTCCTTTGCGCGCCAGGATCCATGTCCTCATCACTTCCCGAAAGCATATCAATGTGAGGATGAGTGTGGTCGTTGGTTCCAGTGAGAGGACAAATGCTGGCTTTCTCACGAGCTTCAGCTTCCTCTGCTAATCTCTCCTTTTCTTTTTCCTTGAAGATATGCAAGATATCCAGGCAGATATCTTCATCAAGTGCCTGAAGCACGGTGGTCAATCCTAGGAAATTCAACAATTCTTCTTCTTCCTCAATGAATTAAGGGCGTTCAAACTGTACCCTCGAGTGAATAAGCTTCCATGCTCGCCATTCACGCAGACGACGCTGAATGTCTGGGTACACAGGAGAAACAACTATCACATCATCATCTTCATCCTCTTCCTGTCTTTTGTTTCGAGGGGAATGGATGGTAGCAAACTCTGGCTTTGTTCTTCACCTTCAAGAAGATCGGGGCAGTGGAGACACAATCCTTTCATCGGGAGATTCTTTGTCTCGCCGCTCTTCTTTCTCAAATTTGTTCTATCCACAGTGGGTCTTCTATATGCTCCTCACGATCGTCCCCTCAGCAGACTTGGCTATTTCATCAACAACTTCTAGAGACTGCACTTCTTCAGCAGTCTCAGAGATTTTCTCCAACTGAGTGGCGGACTCAATTGTCTTCTCAAGCTCCGAGAGCTTGGTGATTCTTCTTCTTCTTTTTGTCCTTACGGAGGAAGTTACGGTTCGTAAACTTCTTCCTCGATTCCTTGGTGGCGGGGCGGTGCATCTTTCTTTCGAGGAGCGCCTTTCTTGGCTTGGTAGTCCTCTTCTTTTTGATGGTCGAGAGAAGGTATTTGGGCTTTCTTCTCCACATCGGCCGTTGCATTAGCGGGAGACACTACTGCTCGGGCGGGTGACTCGATTGTAGGGGCAGTGCATCTTTCGTCTTTCTTTGCGCAGTGCAACTTTTTCTTCTTTGCGGCCACTGAGGGCAACTTTCTTCTTCGGAGGAGGCAACAAGCTTGTTTTCTCGGGGTCGGTGATTCCCCTCACTAGTATCGACCCTTTTTGCATAGGCTCTCTTCGAGCTCTGAAAGGTGGTCGGAACATCTTCTTGTTGACATGGAATGACTTTCCATGTCGAAGGGAACACCCTTCACCTCCATCAAATGACAAATGACTAGGCCATAGCCGAGTGATCCTCCAAAGGATCCATCTTCCTTAAAAGACTTGTTCGCAATGTTACTCGCGCGAGTTTCTTTGTATACAAACTCGGCCAGGTTAACTTTCTTCCTTGCATGATCGCGGCCATGACGATCGGCTTGCTCTTGGACGGTGATTGAAGCTTCCAAACTTCATGTCTACACACTTGGCGATGATATCCATCGTTTATGATAATCGTCCTTGCCAGCCTTCTTTTCAATGTGTAGATCACTTTCGCAAAGACACTCGGGTTTGGCTACTTCCTTCCATGCAGTGAGCCAAGTTGACATCGGCTTCATATATCTCGGCATGCCTGGCGGTAGTAAACAATGCTCCACAAGGTCCTTAGCGATGATTAATATGTCCTTGCGGTGGACGAATGACTTAATCCCTTCGTCCTCCACCTCGGCGTTAACATAGAATCTGGAAACTTCTTCAACGTATGTCATCGATATTCCATCGTGAGGAAGGGTTTTAGTCTAGATTTCTCTATTTTATCCGCAATCTTCTTTACAAGGGTTTCATCGAACCCTATTTTATCATCCCTTCAAAATCCTGATTGATCTGTGTGGATTTGCTTTGCGAGTTTTGTGAAATCATGTCTTTGGTGCCATTTTAGTGAGTTTCTTGAACAAAACTTGATGAACTTGCTTTGAGAACATGTAGGGTTTTGAGAGAGAAAAATTGACTTTCTTATGCTTGAAGATGAACAATTTTTAAGTGTGAGAAAGAAAGATTGGAGAAAATGGATATATAAGGGTTATGAAAGGACGTGTTTTTGGTTTTTGAATTTTGATCGAAATCAACGGCTCAGATTTAGCACGTTACATTGTATTTAATTGCTCGTATTTAATGCGGCATCATTTATATCCAATCATATGCTTACTGTGCAGCTTTTGACTGTACCCGTCATAATTACGCTGACATCATCCTTAAAAACATTCCCGCTCTTTAAAAACGACTACGTTTTTGTCACCTAGCTCATAAATGATTCAGCTCACTACACAGATGACTCAACTCTACTTCTCTCCTTTCATATAGTGACTCAACTGTCAGCTAACTCGATTCAGCTGACTTTCCGACACGGCTGATTCACTTGGGTGATTTGTGAGATTTGATCTGTTTTCATCTTTTCACATTTCATCTCTTCTCATTGAGTCTTTTGTGTATCAACTTAGCTCAATTAACCCTAACTCATGCTTAAGCTCTTCGAATCTTGATTCACATAGAGGCTTGGTGTATATGTCAGCTAACTGTTTATCAGTTGAGATATATTCCAAGGTGATGTCTTTCTTTCAACATGATCTCTTATAAAATGATATCTGACATCAATGTGCTTTGTTCTTGAATGCAACACAGGATTCTGAGTGATTGCAATAGCACTTGTGTTATCACACATAATTGGACTCTCTTTTTCTTCAATTTCATAGTCTCCCAGCTGTTGTCTCATCCATAAGACTTGGGCACAAAATTTTTGCCATGTATATGTACTGCCTTGATTGTGGATGTGGCTATTGAGTTTTGCTTCTTGCTAAACCAAGAAACCAACTGTTTGCAAGCATTTGACATGCACAAGTATTTTTCTGTCAACCCTACATCCAACATAGTCGAGTCTGAGTAGCCAATCAGCTTGAATCCACCTTCCTTTGGATACCATAAGCCTACTTCCTGGCATCCCTTCAAATATCTTAGGATTCTCTTAGCTGCAGTCATATGACTTTCTTTTGGTGCAGATTGAAATCTCGCACATACACCTACTACAAAGGTGATGTATGGCCTGCTTGCTTTTAAATAGAGCAGTGATCCAATAAATGCTCAGATCTTGTTTGATTCGCAGCTTGCCATCCGCATTCATATCCATCTTGATCGATGTATTCATTGGTATTTTCACGAAGACTTCTCTTCCATACCAAATTTCTTCATTAAATCTCACGGTGTACTTTGTTTGACTTATGAAGGTTCCATCCTTGTTTTTTTTACTTGAAGTCCTAAGAAGAATGTCAACTCTCCCATCATGCTCATTTCAAATTTACCTTGCATGAGGTTTGAGAACTTATCACACAGCTCTTTGTTTGTGGATCCAAAAATGATATCATCCACATATATTTGAACAAGCAAATATACTCTCCCCATCTTGAATTCTCAAGAGTGTTACATGTCCACTTTGCCCTTGGTGAATCCATTGTGGGTTAGAAATTGAGACAATGTATCATACCAAGCTCTTGGTGCTTGTTTCAATCCATATAGAGCTTTTTTGAGCTTGTACACCTTATCTCCAATGGTTGTTGGGAAATTTATTGTTTAGATTTTGATGAATGCCATGTAAAACTTAGACTAGAAAGTTGGCACCCCATTTTCCTTGTAATTTACATTGTGATAGATAGGGCTGTACAAGCTGAGTCAAGTCAGCTATGCCTGGATATACAAGAAGTCAACTGAAGACTGAAATGAAGACTCCGATGTGAAACATCTTAGTGTGGCAAGGAGGAGAAGTCATAAACTCGACTGAAGGAGTATCATCTGAGATACAGCTGTGTGAAGTGTCAGTCAAGTCAACTCAAGAAGCCAAGTCTCAAGTTGAAGTGACCGATGAGTCATCCATTGGATTGGAAGCTAACTCGAAGTCACCCGGGGAAGTTAGAGAAGCTGGTCAAGACAAGACAACCGAAAAGAATCCGTTTACGTAAGTCAAGAATATTACTTAATCAAGTAATACTTCCATGCTACCATGTGCGAAAGTGTTCGATCCCGGAAGCGTGCAAAAGGAATAAACCAATGGGAAGCATTGCACCTTGTGTCAGACTCTAAAAAGCCGAACATTCATTTAATACGAGGAAATGTCAACATCAAGGACTGCAACAATACAAGCCAACGAACTCAAGTGACTTTTAAAAATCAACCTATCTCTTCAACGGGCAAATTTTTGAAAGTTCACTATAAAAGGCTGAGGAATAACTTTGAGAAAAAAAACCTTAAATACCTGAACCACGAACTATCAAGAAATTATTCGAATCAGTAACTCCGCAATTTATTCTCAAGTTATTCAAGCAAATCCTCGCCTAAATTTCGAAGAAATCGATCCAACACCAAGCTATGAAGGAAAGACAACTTCAAACTGTTGAAGAGGAAACACTTGAAGAATCAAAAGGGGTCTACATTCCAAGGAGGATTGTAGAAAGGTTCAGGTCGAACCGGTCTCAAGTTATTGGAGGGCTTCGTGATCAAATCCAAGAAGCTTGAGCAAGTGAATTTGAAGTAGTAAAGCGCATTGCCTGTGAAGAAGCCGAGTCGGACAAGAAGCCTGGCCCACTTTGTGTGACCAAGGCATCTCGGACCGAGTCCCAAAGGATCAAGTCATTTTGTGTGATCAAGACTTATATCCGGGATGATAACCACTTTGTACTCACGATCAATACTTAGTGGATTCCTCCAGGAGTTGGAGAGGAGAGGATTAGAAGAATTACCCCATCTTTGAACCTCTATAAAAATTATTGTGTCATTTACATTTCAGCATTTTATTTATGCATATCATTTTATATCTGCTGATAATTTGCTATCCAACTGATAACTTACAAAGTGCTAAAATCAAGTGTTAAAACAAACTTAAACTAAATTCAAGGGTGTTAAGTCTTCCAATGAAAATCTCATCACGGCTAGTTAAGGTTTAGACTAAACAATCGAGTTATTCTATCAACGACTCAATCGAATTTGTTGAGTGGCTAACTCTATTTGGTTAACTAACTCAACTTGTCCCTCAAGGACATATTTTTGTGAAATTAACTCGTTATTTTGAAAGGACTAAAATTGAAAAGTTGGTAAGGTTTATTCAACGCCCCCTTCTAAACCTTACTCACACCCCTTGGGACCTACAAGTGGTATCAGAGCGGTTGGTTCATTGAGCCTTCCGCACTGGTTACTGAACTAGATCTCCAATCTTTCAAAGAAGTTTTTAACACTTGTTCTTTCAAAAGCCATTTTTTTCAGCAAAGTTATTATCATGGAAGCAAATTTGACACGCATCCCTATGTTCACTATCGAGGAATTTGATGACTGGAAAATTCGTATGCAGGCTCATCTATCTGCTTTACACGATGAAATGTGGCTAGTGATAGAGGATGGGCCACTGCAAATATTGAAAGTGAACACAGCTGCAAGACGACTGAACCCAGCTGATTTACTCAACCTGATGTGAGATGGCTGAGAGACCATCCACCAAAGCTAGTTATTGGAAATGTAAGAGATGGTGTAAGAACCAGATCAAGAGCTCAACAAGAAGCAATGCTCACTTGTTTTATTTCCCAAATAGAACCAAATAATGTGTCCCAAGCATTGGATGACACATATTGGATTCAAGCCATGCAAGAAGAGCTGAATCAGTTTGAAAGAAACAAGGTTTGGGAATTGGTGCAAAGACCAACCCATCAAAATGTTATTGACACAAAATGGGTTTTCAGAAACAAGATGAATGAGGAAGGTTCTGTGGTAAGAAACAAAGCAAGATTGGTAGCCAAAGGGTATTGCCAAGAAGAAGGAATAGATTTTGATGAAACATTTGCTCCTGTTGCAAGATTAGAAACAATAAGGATGTTTCTTTCCTATGCTGCACACAAGAACTTTATTGTATATCAAATGGATGTGAAAAATGCATTTTTAAATGGATTGTTGGAAGAAGAAGTCTATGTTGAACAACCTCCAGGTTTTGAGCAGAAGACTCTTGGAGATAAGGTATACAAGCTCAAGAAAGCTCTATATGGATTGAAACAGGCACATAGAGCATGGTATGATACATTATCTCAATTTCGACAGGATAATGGATTCACCAAAGGCAAAGTGATGAGAACACTCTTGAGAATTCAAGATGGAGAGTATTCGCTTGTCCAAATATATGTGGATGATATCATTTTTGGATCCACAAACAAAGAGCTGTGTGATAAGTTCTCAAACCTCATGCAAGGCAAATTTGAAATGAGCATGATGGGAGAGGCGACATTCTTTCTAGGACTTCAAGTTAAGCAAGTGAAGGATGGAACCTTCATAAGTTAAACAAAGTACACCAGGGATTTAATGAAGAAATTTGGTATGGAAGAGAAGTCTTACGTGAAAAAACCAATGAATACATCGGTCAAGATGGATATGGATGCGGATGGCATGCTGTGGATCAAACAAGATCTGAGCATTTATTGGATCATCGCTCTATTTAACAAAGAAGCAGGCCATACATCACCTTTGTAGTAGGTGTATGTGTAAGATTTCAATCTGCACCAAAAGAAAGCCATATGATTGCAACTAAGAATCTAAGATATTTGAAGGGATGCCGGAAGTCGGCTTATGGTATCCAAAGGAAGGTGGATTCAAGTTGATTGGCTACTCGGACTCGACTATCTTTGGATGTAGGGTTGACGGAAGAGTACTTGTGTACATGTCAAATGCTTGCAAACAGTTGGTTTCTGGTTTAGCAAGAAGCAAAACTCCATAGCCACATCCACAATCAAGCAGTACATAGGCTGCGGGCATTTGTTGTGCCCAAGTCTTATGGATGAGACAACAGCGAGAGATTATGAAATTGAAGAAAAAGAGATTCCAATTATGTGTGATAACACAAGTGCTATTGCAATCACTCGAGAATCTGTGTTGCATTCAAGAACAAAGTACATTGATGTCGATATCATTTCATAAGAGATCATGTTGAAAAGAAAGACATCACTTTGGAATACATCTCAACCGATAAACAGTTAGCTGACATATTCACAAAGCCATTATGTGAATCACGATTTGAAGTACTCAAGCATGAGCTAGGGTTAATTGAGCTGAGTTGACACTCAGAAGACTCAATGAGCAAAGATGAAACATGATAAGATGAAAACAGGCGAGATCTTATAAATCGGCCAAGTGAACCGGTACCCGATCTTGGAAAGTCATTTGGATCGAGTTAGTGACAAAGTGAGTCACTATATGAATAAAGAGAAGAAAAGCTGAGTCAATTAAGAAGTAAGCTGAGTCATTTATGAGCTAAGTGACAAAAAGTTGCAAAAGTTGTCTACACAGCTGAGAAGAAGCTGCTGAAGGATGATTATCATAAATTGTTGGATATCGTTGCCAAATGTGTAGACATAAAGTTTGGAAGCTTCAATCAACTGTTCAAAACCAAGCTGATCATCATGGCTGCGATCATGGAGGAGAAGAAGGTCAACTGGGCAGAATTTGTCTACAGCAGACTCTGCTAGAATGTTGCAAATAAGTCCTTCAAGGACGATGGGTCATTTGGAGGATCACTGGGCTATGGCCTAGTCATTGGCCATCTAATGGAGGTGAAGGGTGTTCCCCTTCGACATGGAAAATCATTCCATGTTATCAAGAAGATGTTTCGGGCCTACTTGTCCGGAGCCGAGGAAGAGAGCATACGCCTGCGGGCGGACACGGTGAGGGGAATCGGTGACCCGAGGAAACAAGCACATTGCCTCCCCCAGAAGAAGAAAGCCGCCCATGCGTTTGGAAAGAAAATTTGCCCGTGACAAAGAAGAAGAAAAACCTTTTGCCCACCGCCCAGCAGTCAACCCCACCTGCCCTGCGGCCGTGTCTCCTGCCCCTGTGACCGCGGTGGAGAAGGAATCCTTAATACCTTCTCCCGGGAATGAAAGAAGAGGATTGCCAAGGCGAGAAAGGCAGCTGCCTCTAAGGCAACTCCAAAGGCCTTTACCTTTGAGGAACTGGAGGAAGTAGAACCAGGCATTCCTCTGGTGAAAACTAAGAGAAGGAGAAGACTCACCAAGCGTTCGGAGCTTGAGAAGACAGCTGAGTCTGCCACTCAGCTGGAAAAGATCTCTGAGACTGCTGAAGAAGTGCAGTCTCTAGAAATTATTGATGAAACAACCAAGTCTGCTGAGGCCGGTCAGCAGAGGTAAATTGAAGACCCAACTATGGACAGAACAACTGAGGAACAAGAAGTAGCGAAGACAAATGCTGCTGAGGGTGAAGAGCAGCAAAGTGTGCTACCTCATTCCTGAAAATGAAGGGCAACATGGAGAGGATGAAGATGATGATGTAATCATATGCTCTCCATTATACCTAGACATTCAAAATCGTCTAAGAGCATGGAGGAAATGGATGCTGAGTCACTCTAGGGTGCAGTTTGAACACCAAGAGTTTATTGATGAGGAAGAGGAACTATTCCCTCTTCTTGGCAATACCCTTTGGCTACCAATCTTGCTTTGTTTCTTACCACAGAACCTTCCTCATTCATCTTGTTTCTAAAAACGCATTTTGTTCCAATAACATTTTGATGGTTTGGTATTTGCACCAATTCCCACACTTCGTTCCTTTCAAACTGGTTCAGCTCTTAGTGCATGGCTTGAATCTAATGTTTGTCATCCAATGCTTGAGACACATCTTTTGGCTCAATTTGGGAAATAAAACAAGTGAACATTGCTTCTAGTTGGGCTCGGATCTGGTTCTTACACCATCTCTCACATCTCCAATGACTAGCTCACGGTGGATGGTCTCTCGGCCATCTCACATCGAGGTTGAAGTAAATCAGCTAGGTTGATCGTCTTCTTGTTTGTGTTGTCTTGAGCAACTCTTTCATTATCATTGACTCTGATTTTCCATTGTCTTTGAGACTCATTGTCTCATCTTTATATTGATTGATTGCTCGCCTTCAGCTTCAACATAGGGACTCTTCTGCATAGTTGGTGATTCAGCTTATCAGCTAACTCTTCAATATCTTCTCCATTTACATTAGGTTCATCAAAAACCATATGGATAAACTCTTCTGTGACCATAGTCCTCTTGTTCAGCACTCTATAGGCTTTGTTTTCAGCTGAGTATCCTAAAAAGATACCTTCATCAGCTTTAACATCAAAAGCCTTTAAATTATCTTTGCCATTGTTGTGGATGAAGCATTTACATCCAAATATTCTAAAGTACCCAACATTTGGCTTTCTCCCTGCCCAGATTTCATAGGGAGTCTTTGTCGATTGTCTATTAATCATGCATCTATTTTGAGTATAACATGCAATGTTAATGGCTTGACCCAAAATCTTTTAGCGATCCGCCTAACATGGTCCTGCGGCTTCCTTGAGAGTTTTGTTCCTTCTTTCTCGCTACTCCATTCTCTTTGTGGAGTTATTCTTTAGAGATAATTCATGAGCAATGCCATTTTCTACACAATCGAGTTATTATTCCATTGACAAACTCGGTTCCTCTATCGACCTTATCTTTATAATGGATTGACTCTTCTCATTTTGAACTCTTCTCATCACCGAGGTAACTCTCGCGAGTTTTTCTTCTTTTTGCACATAAAGATTGTCCATGTATATCTTGAATAATCATCCACCACCACTAAGGTGTATTTCTTTCCACTTATGCTAGTTGGCTCAACTGGACCAAATAAATCCATATGCAATAGATGCAATATTCTTGTTGAAGATGGATTGGACTTTTCTTTGAATGATGATTTGATCTGCTTTCCCATCTGGCATGCATACAAACACTTTCCTTCTTGTACACCGAAAGTCGCGGTCCTTCTACAAGATGACTCCTTGCAAGCTTTTTAATTGTCTTGAAGTTCAGATGACTCAGCTTCTTGTGCCACAGCCAACTTGATTCGGCTGTACTTTTTGCTAATAGACAAGTGCTTGGTGTGGCAGTCGACCAATCTACCACATACATGTTTTTCTGTCGGGATCCTTGCAACACTATTTGATTTGATTGATGTCTTTAATTTGGCACATTCCCATATTAAATCCAACATTATAGCCCTTGTCACGAGTTGGTCGATCTTATGAGTTGAAGTTGAGACCTTCAACATATGCAACATCCGTGATTTCTAAACCATTTTTCTTGATGGATCCGTCTTGCCTCTTATTTCCCATGGAGCTTAATTTCCTCCAAATATGACTTTTGTGCCTCTAATCTCCTTGAATTTTGACAGATTTTTCTTGTTTCTGTCAAGTGTCCGGAATGACCACTATCCATGTACCAGGTTCCTTGGCACTCAATTTGTTCCTTGAACTGCAATCAAGGAAATTAGTTTTTAGGTACCCATACTTGCCTGGGTCCTGAGGGGTTAGTGCTGTAAGATGATTCAACCAACCTATAGCCAAATGATCTGACTCTAAGAGGTTGCCATCTATCTGTGCCATAATCATAGCTTACTTTGGCAAATTGCTTGGGGGCTTTAGGTTCATACAACTGTCTCTTTTGTCTGTATGCCTGTGTGTGTGTTTTAGCAATTGCCTTCTTTGGGTAGTTGTGATATTTATGAGTATAGTGTCTGGGTGCATATGTGTGCTGATGATAGCTCTTTTGCCTTTGGAATGACCTTTCTTTGAGTTCAGGCCTTTGCCATTTGGGCTTATATTCCATAGGTCTTCCGATATTTAACATTATTCCAATCAGCTTGGCTTGGGTAGTTTCTACCATTTCCATCATATGTGCTTCTTTGATAAAACTTCTGGGGTTTTTGGTAGCTCTGTTTATTCTTCACAGAGTACTTCCTATTTGGAGTTCGCTGAGGAACTCTGCTGGATTTCTTCTCAGCTATCCTCTCAAAGATACTTTCAGCTTTTTCCTTTTCCTTTATATCCAAGGCCAGTTTTTTTTGTGATTGTGCTTTGGAGTGAATGTGGGTGCAACATTTGGTGTCTTGGATTTTTGAGATGATTCATTACTTGAAGATCCTTTTTCCAAGATCACTCTGGGAGTTTGATTGTGCACAAAGGAATTGAATCCTATGCCTATCTTATCTCCACATTCTTTTTGGCTCATAATAAGGTCATCCAATGATTTAGATGCCTTTGTAAATGAGGCAATCATATTTTTGAGATGATTTTCCCTCTTTTCTATAGCAGCTATCTCTGCTATTAGTTTAGCATTCTCGACGCCTTTCGTTGTTCTCATCGACTATGTGACTTAGAGTACTCAACTCCTTAGTCAGCTGTGAGTTTTGGCTTTTGAGCTTGCTGTTTTTCTCGTTTAATAATGTGTGTGAGGGTTTAATGTGCTCAAGATCTTTCATCATTTTGCCTAATGAATCATAAAGATCAGTGGGTGATGAAGTGTGTGTGTCACAATCACTATCACTAGAATCGAGTGAGATGAGTTAGAGTGTACCTCATCTTCTTGGTCGGGTTGATCTTATTCTTTAGCCATTAGACAGGATCATTGCTTCTTCTTGAGAATCACTTGAGTAGTCATCTTCACTACTCTCTCGAGTCTCGGCCGCTTCTTTAGACTTATTTGTCTCGTGATCTCTGCGCAGCCCAATATAGCCTTTTTCTTTTCTGTCTTCTTTTCTCGAAGACTCTTTTTTCTTCTTCATTCATGTATTTATTGACTACAGGATATGGGACAAATCAATAGCAAAATGTCCAGTTGTCTACGGTTCCAACACATGTTCTCAACTCTTTGATCAACTCTTTCCGTTCTTGGGTTATCGGCTCTACGATATTCAATCTTTTGATGCTCGACTCTCTCTTGGGTGGCCTATCTTTCCTTGACTTGGAGGGAGTTGAATATCTCCTAGAGGATTCACCCTTGTTTCTTTTATAGTTCTTGTTGAAGAACTTGTTGAATCTTTTAACCATAAGGGCAATCTTTTCCTGGTCAATGACTTCCTTGACTTCAGCTCTCTTCCCATCCTTGACTATAAGTGCATTGTTTTGGGTTTGTCTCCTCTTGATCATTTCTTCTCAGTTCAAATTCATAAGCTTTGAGGTCCGAGAATAGTTCATGATTGGATGTTTTTGATAGGTCCATCGAGTGCCTTAGAGCCATGGTCTTCATTTCCCATTCAGTAGGGAGGCTCCTTAGAATCTTCATACACATCTCCTTTTGTGTGTATTCCTTTCCAAGTCTTTGAGAGCTCATTTGTAATTTCGGTGAATCTAGCATCCAATTTGTGATCTATTGTCTCACTGCAAGCATTTTAAAGTTTTCAAAATTTTGAACTACAACATATAATTTGTTTTCTTTAATTTGCTCACGATCATTCACAAATTAAAGTTAGTTTATCCGATTTCTTTTCTTTGTTTTGCATGACTTGACTTTATTGAACATTGCTTTGTCAGAGTCTTGTAGAGAATATCCTTGGCCACATTATCCAAGTTGTATCTCTTTCTGTCATCATTGGTCCATTCAGTCCTTGGTTTTTCAACCAAGGCTGGTCTTGCCTCAACTACATCTTTTTCTCCTTCAGCTGCAGCTGCTCTCTTTGCGGCTGTGTTCACTTTCAATATTTGCAGTGGCCCATCTTATATCACTAGCCACATTTCGTCATGTAAAGCAGATAGATGAGCCTGCATACGAATTTTCCAGTCATCAAATTCCTCAATAGTGAACATAGGAATGCGTGTCAAATTTGCTTTCATGATAATAACTTTGCTGAATAGAAATAGCTTTTAAAAGAGCAAGTGTTAAAAATTTCTTTGAAAAATTGGAGATCTAGTTCAGTAACCAGTGCGGAAGGCTCAATGAACCAACCGCTCACGATACCACTTGTAGGTCCCAAAGGGGGTGTGAGTAAGGTTTAGAAGGGGGGTTGAATAAACCTTACCAACTTTTCGATTTTTAGTCCTTTTAAAATATTACGAGTTAATTACACAAAGCAAAGTCCTTGAGGGACAAAGCAAAGTTAGTTAATCACAGAGTTAGCCACTCAGCGGACTCGATAGATTTGTTGATAGAATAACTCGGCTATTTAGGCTAAACCTTAACTTTCTTTGTGATGGGTTTTTATTGGAAGACTTAACACCCTTGAATTTGATTTAAATTTGTTTTAAACACTTAGTTTTAGCACTTTGTTATTTATCAGTTGGATAGCAAATTATCAATGAGATATAAAGTAATATACGAAATAAAGTCTTGAAATGTAAATGACACAATAATTTTTATAGAGGTTCGAAGATGGGGTAATTCTTCTACTCCTCTCTTCTCCAACTCTGGAGGAATCCACTAAGTAATGATCAGTACAAAGTGGTTATTAGTCCGGATACAAGTCTTGATCACACGGTGACTTGCTCCTTTGGGACTCAGTCTGGAGATGCCTTGATCACACAGTTGGTTTCTCTTTCGACTCAACTTCTTCACAGGGCGGTTGCCTTGCTACTTCAGCTTACTTTCTCAAGCTTCTTAGATTTGATCACGACGCCCTCCAATAACTTGAGATTGGTTCGACCTTGAACCTTCCTACAATCCTCCTTGGAAAGTAGACCCCTTTTGATTATTCAAAAGTTTTCTCTTCAACAGTTTGAAGTTGTCTTTCCTTCACAGCTTAGTGTTGGATCGATTTCCTTCGAGATTTAGGCTTGAGGATTTTGCTTGAATAACTTGAGAATATTTTTTAGGCTACAATATGAATAATGTTTGTTATCTTAGGTGTGCAAGGTAACCTTTTCTCAAAGTGATTCCTCAGCATTTTATAGTGAACTTTCAAAAATCTGCCCATGGAAGAGATAGGCCAATTTTCAAAAGTCACTTGTGTTCGTTGGCTTGTCTTTTCTTGGTCTTCAATCTTGAGATGTAGACCTTTTCTCGTATTAAATGAATATTCAGCTTTTCAGAATCTGACACGAGGTGCAGTGCTTCCCATTGGTTTATTCCTTTTGCATGTTTCTGGGACTGAGCACTTTAAGACATGGCAACATGGAAGTATTACTTATTTAAGTAATGTTCTTGACTATTGTGTAACGGATTCTTTTCAGTTAACTCCTCTTTGCAGCTGCCTTTTCCCCAGGTGACATAAGTCTGCTCCAATGATTGAAAGACTCATCTGTCACTTCAACTTGACTTGGCTTCTTGGGTTGACTTGACTGACTCTTCTCACAGCTGTCTCACAACCGATACTCCTTTAGTCGAGTCCTTGGTCTTCTTTCTTGGCCATACTCAGTTGTTCCTCAGCGGAGTCTTCTCTTCACATCTTTAGTTGACTTCTTGTTTTTCCAGGCATAGCTGACTTGACTCAGCTTATTCAGCCCTATCTATTACAATAAGAATTACAAGAAAAATGGGGTGCCAACTTTCTAGTCTAAGTTTTACATGGCATTCATCAAAATCTAAACAATAAATTTCCCAACAGGGATTAACATTGAGACTTTTAGGTCTCCAATAATAATTAGAACTATTTTTAACCCGACTAGTATTAGTCGTGTGACCAATTTTACCACAATAGAAACATGCAATAGTTCTAGAAACATAATGACCAATATGCATAGGGACTTGGTTCTTTTTCTTAACATTAATAACATTAGGCTTATAACCAAGTCCTAGTTTCAAATGATCACAAAGTTGAACATCAAGAATTTTGGTCATTTTATCGGTACTCAAGTTAAACTTCAACATATCCTTTTTCATGCAATCAATATCCTTAACTAGAGTACTATTTTCTTCTTCAGGAATTCTAACCTTATCATGTATAACATTATGAGTACTAGTAAGAGTTTCATAAAAAGCATGTAAACTATCCTTTTCATTATTCATGGTGTTGAATTCCTTTTTCAAATTCTTATATTTAAAAAGCAAGCCTTGAAATTCATTTTGAAGCCCATCAAAACCATTTTGCAATTCATCATAATCATCATGCAATTCATTGCTAAAAGAAGTAGACGGGTTAGAGCGTACCTCATTGTCTTCTTTGATTCCCATTAGACATTGCTCGGCTTCTTCATCGTCGAAAGTTGTAAGAAGCTCATCCCAAGTTGTTATAAAATCCGGTTGAGAGGTGGATGCTTTTGAATTACTCCTTTCATTTGCATATGCTTCATAGATGATAAGATTTCCAATAAGCTCATCAAAATTTAGAGTTTCTAAATTTTGAGCTTCCATGATAGCCGTCGCCTTTTCGGACAAAGAGCCGGGAAGAGCATTTAAAATTTTGGTAACTTTGTCTTCTTCCGAAATGACTTTTTCGAGTGCCCACAAAGAATTTACAATGTTGTCAAGCCTTTCAACCATTTTTGAAATCCCTTCACCCTCGAGCATTGTGAAATTTTCAAAATCTTTAACAAGCATTGTTTTTCTAGCTTGTTTAACTTTCTTGGTGCCTTCATAGATATTTTCTAATTTTTCCCACACATCATGAGCGGATCGAATACCTCTAATTCGATTATACTCCGTAGCGGTAAGAGAACAATGAAGAATGTTAAGAGCTTTACCGTTTAAGGAGAATATTTTCTTGTCTTCATCATCATAATCCTTGAGGGCTTTTGGAATTTGAGTGCCATCTTCCTTTTTCTTCATTGGGATGGATACTCTGTTTATAACCGTGTTCCAAATATCGAACCCGAAACCTTGTAAGAAGCATTCCATTCTATCTTTCCAAAATGCATAATTGTTGGAGTCAAAAAGAGGCGGTCTATTGAATGATGCGCCGGTTGGTAGATAGCTCTCGTTCGTAGCCATGGATCATTCCTCTTTACTCAAAACGAGCTAGCCAAAGAGTTTGGCTTTGATACCACTTGTTAGTCCAAGTGGCTACGATAATCTAGAGAGGGGTGAATAGATTATGCCGATTTTTCGCAATTAGCCCTCTTTTTCGAATGATCAATCAAAGACAAGAATAAAGGCGCGAAAATTAAACAACACGCCTCAATTTATAGAGGTTCAACCTACCTAGGGCCTAGTCCTCTACCACCCCAGTATCTCCGAGATGGATTTCAAAAAAAAAAAGATTTTATTAATTACCACAATTAATACAACACCACCTTTGAAGATTACCACAATCTTCTTACAACACCTTCAAGGATATTACCTCAATCTCCCTTGAAGATTACCACAATCTTCTACGGCACCTTGTGAAGATTACCACAATCTTCAACCTTGAAGATTACCACAATCTTCAACCTTGAAGAATACCAAATTCTTCAACACCTCAAAGAGCACCAAACTCTTCAATAAGAAGATTACCACAATCTTCTTGCACCTAACACCTAGATCATCTAAGTGTGTTCTTACCACAAGAACACTCACAAGGATATCTTGTGTTGAATGATGAACCCAAAAACTCAAGATTACAACTCGATAATGAATAATACAATTTTGAGTGCAAGTGTAATCAAGAATCAAGCCTAGACCTCAAGATGTGAAAGTGAAATACTTAGGCTATAAATACAACAAGAGTGTTGAATATGAAAGCTTAGAAATTTGCAGATTTCTTGTTGTGAATTTGCTTGTCTTGTTCTTTGCTTGTGTCTTCAAATCATCCTCTATTTATATGAGAGTCTTCACAAACAACTAAAAGCTAAAAGCTTAGCTTTTACAACTTAAGCTTGAATTTCATGAGCTTATAAGCTCCCCCTATCACATAGACATCATTAGTAAAACATAAAAGTCCATAATACATCACATGGACTAAGTATTATTCACAACTTTTAGCTTTTAAGAGCCCCTAGCTTATAGCTTTTCTTGTGAGCTTATTTTCGCTTCTTTGAGCGTATGAGCATTTTTCTTGTTTCTTCCCCTTTGGAATCATCAAAAAGAATGTTGGCACAATAAAAACATCATACAATTATATCAAAGTGCGCAATTTAAGCGTTTTATCGAGCGTTTTGAAAATTTAAGCTTAAATTCCAAAAAAAAAGGGAAAAGTTGCTCATTTGATTTGCAAAAGCTCATTTGATTGATAAAACATGATCTCTATAAACTTATAAGACTTTTCAAATCAAGAGAATCATGTAGGTGATGAATTTTTCATAGAAATATTTTGTCGAACACTTGGCGTGCGTCGAATAAAACAAGAGATATATAACGCCTTTGTAATTCATTTAAGCCAAACAAATTTCATCACCAATTGCAATATAACAACATTCATCCATCAACAATCATCATATATAACATACTAATACAAGAATTTCATAATAAAAGCAAGATGCAAGCACATTCTCAAGAGTTCAACCCAATTGAGATACACAAAAGAAATTCTTACCAATTGATCGGAGGAATCGGATGATATGGATGAAATAGAAGTTATATAAACTCAAAAATATAGATTTTATAAGAAAAAAATTAGTTTGAGTGAATTTTGTGTGAAAAATACGAAGGGGTTCGATTTTGGAAGAAAATGATCAAAAATACGAAATGAAGGACA
The DNA here is from genome assembly GCA_016081115.2 of Rehmannia glutinosa. Classification (NCBI taxonomy): domain Eukaryota; kingdom Viridiplantae; phylum Streptophyta; class Magnoliopsida; order Lamiales; family Orobanchaceae; genus Rehmannia; species Rehmannia glutinosa. The sequence continues at coordinate 81,451,248 of CM071932.1, forward strand.
TAACCAATTTTATCCCTGAAATCAACTAGGGCGACAGGTCGACGGGTAGGGCGACCGGTGCCTGAACATGTTCGACCGGTCGACCATGCCGTCGATCGGTGCCTGAACACCAGTTCTGTTTTCTGTCCGAATTTTACACCAAAAATCCGATTTTTCACCCCTAAGTTTTGAAAACATGCAAATTGCAAACATAGACCTCATTAAATATACATTATGCCTAAAAAAGCTCGAAATGAGGTAAAAGACTCGACGGTTAATGATTAAAAACTAATGTCCGCGAGTTATCTTTGAGACATAATTAAACAAATCTCAAATTTTTGTTTAAGAAGTACAATCCCTTAAAAAATATTGAATCTCAATATATTTTGTTTGGTTATGAATGACCATTTGTTGAGAAACTATTTTCACCGAACTTGTTATTCCAAAAAATATTAAACGTTTTAAAATTTTGGATAAAACAAGCCATAAGAAGAAATGCCTTTCAAATATTTGAAAATTTCTTTTAACGGCACTTTAATGAGATTCGTTGGGATAGTTTTGAAATCGAGCATATAGGCATAAGGCATGAAGAATTTCGAGTCTTAAAGAATAATGAAAGTTGATAAACATACCTCAAATTTATTTGTCAACCAATATGTCTTTCGCAATCTTGACACTTTATGACGTAGATGGCAATGGATGAGTCTACGATCATTTGTTCCTTAATACCAAAATATTTCCTGCAAAAACTTGACAAAATATCTTGCACAAGAGCATAGTGATATCGAATAATATACACAATATTGAACAACATAGAAGTTGAACAAGTAGCACATACTATGCTATTTAAGGAATCAACAAAAGTTTGATAACATAAGTGTTTATTAAAAATTCATATAAGGTCTCTTTTGAAATTTAAAAATCCGAGAGTATAAAATTGAGACCTCATTTGTAAAAAATATTTTTATAAAGAATTTTGACAATCAATACAAAAATTAAAGACATGAAAATGTGCAATAAAAACAATGCATATTTCAAGAAGAGGATAAGAGTTACCAATTTTGCCATTGCCAAGGGTTGTATCTTTCCCATTGTTGATTATACCTTCTTCTTGAAAAATAATTTTGTTGGTAATATCTCCTCGTTCGATCATATGGCGCGATCCTTTGTTGTCTATATGACAATTTAAAACTCCTTTGATTTTTATTGCGCCGAGTACCTAACATAAAATTTTCTTGTGGTACCCTCAAGTGTTTGGGTCCTTTGGGATTAACATTGAGACTTTTAGGTCTCCAATAATAATTAGAACTATTTTTAACCCGACAAGTATTAGTCGTGTGACCAATTTTACCACAATAGAAACATGTAATAGTTCTAGAAGCATAATGACCAATATGCATAGGGACTTGGTTCTTTTTCTTAACATTAATAACATTAGGCTTATAACCAAGTCCTAGTTTCAAAAGATCACAACGTTGAACACCAAGAATTTTGGTCATTTTATCGGTACTCAAGTTAAACTTCAACATATCATTTTTCATTCAATCAATATCCTTAACTAGAGTACTATTTTCTTCTTCAAGAATTCTAACCTTATCATGTATAACATTATGAGTACTAGTAAGAGATTCATAAGAAGCATGTAAACTATCCTTTTCATTATTCATGGTGTTGAATTACTTTTTCAAATTCTTATATTTAAAAAGCAAGCCTTGGAATTCATTTTGAAGCTCATCAAAATTATTTTGCAATTCATCATAATCATCATGCAATTCATTGCTAAAAGAAGTAGACGGGTTAGAGCGTACCTCATTGTCTTCTTTGATTCCCATTAGCTGCTTGGCTTCTTCATCATCGGAAGTTGTAAGAAGCTCATCCCAAGTTGTTATAAAATCCGGTTGAGAGGTGGATGCTTTTGAATTTCTCCTTTCATTTGCATATGCTTCATAGATGATAAGATTTCCAATAAGCTCATCAAAATTTAGAGTTTCTAAATTTTGAGCTTCCATGATAGCCGTCACCTTTTCGGACCAAGAGCCGGAAAGAGCATTTAAAATTTTGGTAACTTTGTCTTCTTCCAAAATGACTTTTCCGAGTGCCCACAAATAATTTACAATGTTGTCGAGCCTTTTCAGTAGGTCCCAAGGGGTGTAAGTGTAAGGTTTAGAAGGGGGTTGAATAAACCTTACCAAATTTTCGATTTAGTCCTTTTAAATCTCTGAGTTGATACTACACTGGTGTGTCCTTGATGGACGATCCAACTTAGTCACTCAAGAGAGTTAATCACTCAACAAACTCAACTGAAATTTGTTGATGGAATAACTTCGAGTTGTTAGCTCTAAATTAACTCGACTTGTGGTTTTGTTTTTTTGGAAGACTTAACACCCTTAAGTTTGATTAAGTAAGAGTTTAGTGCTTGGTTTAGTACTTATAATTTATCAAGTGGATAGCAAATTTATCGTGAGATATAAGCGATTAAAATTGCAAGAATTAAAGTCTTTGAAATGTAAATGACACAATGAAATTTTTATAGAGGTTCGAAGATGGGGTAATTCTTCTACTCCTCTCTTCTCCAACTCCGGAGGAATCCACTAAGTAATGATCGGTTTACAAAGTGGTAGCAGTCCGGATACAAGTCTTGATCACACGGTGACTTGATCCTTTGGGACTCGACCGGAGACGCCTTGATCACTCGGTGGCTTCTCGACGACTCGCCTTCTTCTTCACAGGCAAATTTGCCTTGCTACTCTGACTCACTTGCTCAAGCTCTTTGGATTTGATCACGAAGCCCTCCAAAAGCTTAAGACTTGGCTCAACCTTGAACCTTCCTACAATCCTTCCGGAATGTAGACCCCTTGTTTTCGATATTTTCCTCTTCAACCGATTGAAGTTATCTTTCCTTCACGGTGAGTGTTGGATTGATGTTCTTCGTAATGTAGGCTTGAGGATTGAGAATGTTTCGGTTTTTCTACTATGCTTGTATATCTCACATGTGTGTCATCTATGTATATATCCTTTCTCAAACAAACTCCTCGGCCTTTTATAGTGAACTTTCAAAAATTTGCCCGTTGAAGAGATAGGCTTATTTTTGAAAGTCACTTGCGATCGTTGGCTTGTCTTGTTGCAGTTCTTAGAATTGCCATTTCCTCGTATGAATTGTTCTTTCACCTTTTTCGAGGAGTTCGACACGGTGTAGTGCTTCCCATTGGTTCATTCCTTTTGAACGCTTTTGGGGTGAGCACTCCGAGAAAGGTGGTATGGAGATATTACTTGTTTAAGTAATTCTCTTGATTTCGTGCAACGGATCTTTTACGATTATCTCGACTTGACCGCATTTCCTTGCTTTCCCAGGTGACTTAGAGTCGCCTTCCAATCATGGATGATTCTTTTGTCACTTCAACTTGAGACTTGGCTTTTCTTGAGTTGACTTGGTCGATGCTCCACTCACCGCATCTCACCGCTTCTTGATAGAGTTCCCATCCACTCTTCTTTGCCATACTCATTGTCTCGCATGAGTCTTCCTTCAAGTCTTGATTGTCTTCTTGCATGTTAGGGCGTTTGACTTAACTCGGCTTGGCCACTTTATTACAATGCATTTTACAACAAGAATTGGGGTGCCAACTTTCTATTCTAAGTTTTACATGGCATTCATCAAAATCTAAACAATAAAATTCCTAACAATTTCCCTTTTTGATGATGCCAAAACTTAAACCATACAAAAATGCAAATAACAAAGATACATGTCTAGAGATAGTGTATTGACATAGAATGTATGCGCAGAATCAATCTTTTTATTGATCATATCATTCTTGTACTTAACACAATGTTTACAAGGTGTATCGAGCATATAATTGTCTACACAGAGAAATAAAGAATTTGACTTTATTACGAAGACTTACATTGTATGTATTTACATAGTGAAATACACGAAGGGTTGGACAAAGAACACTTCATCTCCTTATTTGTCTCCTTCTTTCATCTTGTTCAAAGATCTTCTTCTCTTCTTCTCTTTTTCTCGTCATCACCGCCTTCTTTTTCTTTTCATATGCCTTCCTCGGCGCCTTCATCTTTTCTTATTCTTTCTGTCTCTCCCGCCATAGCCGAGTTTGTCTCTTGTTTTCTTCTTCTATTCTTTTTGCATACTCGGCGTTAGTTTTAGCCACCACTCGCAAATTTGCCACTTGATCAAGCCCGGTAGATCCCTCCTTTCTTTCCCGGATCTACGTATTCAATATTCTTGGGCAGAGGCCTAGGTCTGAAGTGGCGGGTTCACATTTATCCATGTGACAACCCTGATAAATTCAAAAGAGAACAAATATTATTCCAAATAACAAATTTAAAAGATAACAAATATCCCAAGAATCAAAGATTCTATCTCACTATATTTTAAATTTGTTATCTTTCAATTTATATATCCTTAAAATTTGTTAAAATCAAGGATTATATCTATTTCATCTTTTAAATGTTATCCTTTAAATTATCATATCATAGTATACTTTCAAATAAAATGAGAAAACAAGCATTTTAAGAAAAAATTTATATTCTTATTGGATTCTAAAACATACGTTACTATTTTTTGAATTTTTTTATATTTTTTCATGCTTGGAATTTTTTCTATTGAACTCAAAAGATAACAAATTTAAAAGATAATAAATTTAAAAAAGAAAAAATGTATATTTTTATTGGATTCTAAAAGACAAGTTACTACTTTTTACAAATATTTCTACGTTTTTCATGCTTAGAAATTTTTTCTATTGAACTTTAAATTATAACAATTTTAAAAACTAACAAATAACCCAAAAATCAAAGATTCTATCTGCACTATATTTAAAATTTATTATATTTTAATTTATTATATCCTTTAAATTTATTATCTTTAAGTTATTATGTTATATTATACTTATCAAATAAAATGCAGAAAGGATGAACAAAAAATACTCCATAACAAATAATGTCGTTTAACAAAAAAAAAATTCAGAATTTAAAGTGAACTATTTGTATAAAACTCTTCTAAATTTTAATTTTTTTAATAATATTTCTAATTAATATTGGATCTCTTATAACTCGTAAAAGAAATTTATGATACTAAAAATTTATCTTTGGACAAATTCCGTGTAACACGTGGTTATATATACACATGCACCAAAAAATCTATGTTAACTTCAAAATATGTCGCCAAAAATATGATTACTTGCCAGGGCCAGGGCGAGGGCCAAGGCCGGTCCTGATTTTTTGAGGGCCATGCCCTAAAGAAGCAAGAAAAAAAAAACATATAAGTTGAGTAGACACAGAATCTGAAAGGAAATACTAACAACATTTTTTTTTATTTTGATATTAGAAGTTAGATTAATTTTTCGTACACTTTTGAAAATACGAGGTTGGAATCTTTATAAAGACAACTTAATAAAATATGTGTATCTATATATAAATGTTTATATAAATCGAGCCCCTCAAAATCGGGGTTCCTAGCACGTTGATCTCTGCTACTATCCTTGGGACCGGCCTTGATAATATAATTTTAGGCTTAAAATAAAGGTGGACCCCAAAGGCCTCCACGTAGACATGGCAGGGACGAGGCAGTGTGCATATAATGTATAAACTACAAACGCTGCAACTTGCAAGCAAACACGACCAATTGACCAACAAAAGCTGAAAGGTTTTTTTCTCATCTTTTTTTGCTAATATCATCAGTCTCAGGCTCTCTTTATCGTGGTGCACAACGCAATAAAGACCAACACCACCACTGCGCACTTTGTCTTACTAATCACTCTAACCGTCTAACGTGTACATCTATACACACTGTGAAAAGGATTGATGAGAAATACCCTTTTATTTCATGTCAGTTTATGCATTCAGTTTAAATATAATTAATTTGGCTTTTAATTTATTTATAATTGGGCAGTCTTAAGACTGCCAGCTAAGCCACACACAAAGTAAATTCATGAAAAAGGGGGCACTCATATTGTATAATTATGTCCTATACAAGTGTATTTGTATATGAGAAACGATATTATTGATAAGTCACTAAATCATCGGTAATGGGTGTTGGCTATTTTATGGTCTGAAATCACCTCAGCTATAACTTTTTTATCATTTTGTTTTCTAAATGAATGGTTTTTCCACAAAAAAACTCAATTTGATTTGTTAAAGGTTCTTGTTTGTAATTTTGCCGTCTGGTGCGGTGTTTAATTCGTCGCCGTCTTGTTGCAGTGTTTTTTCTTTGTGGACGATTCAAACAAGCAAGATTTCGATTCGACAAAAATAACAAATCAGATTGTGGTCTTCATCATGTTGCAGTTCTGGAATCATACGTATTCTAAACACTATAGTCTATAGATTTTTCGAAGTTGTAGATTTTTAGCCGATTTTTGTCATTAACCTAAATATTATAAATCTTTTCATAATTTCTTGTTTTATTGTTTTTAACAGATTTGTTCATATCTTATATCGATATACCGCTAGTTTGAATTAATTAAGGAAATTATTCTTCTAGTGAAAAAAAAATAAGTCACCGAATCATTATCAACATAAATTTGCAGTATATGCTTGTGTGTGTGTGTGTGTGTGTTAATTTCGATATTTTTATGGAATTACAATGACAAATTTACTTTGTGGACAATACTTATGAGTCCAATTAGATACTTCAGATAATTCATGTATCGACCGACATTATTGTTCTTTTAAGTTTTTATGCACCTATACGAGTTAGTACTAAGTTAAACACTCTATGTTGCTATGCTCTTTATTTTCTATTCAAATGCTACCCTGTATAATTTTTTGTAGCACTAAATTGCCCTTTGTCAATCATTTAAAAAAAAAGTTAAAATTTTTTTAAAAAAAATTTAAGTACATATCATAGGTAGAGATTGTCAAATGGGGCGATGCGGGCCCATCGGGCCAATGATAAAAATGGTCCACGTCAGGCGGCTTGAAAATGGGTCGATAGCCTTTCAAAAAAAAAAAAGAAAATGGGTCGATAGGTTTTCGAGCCAAATGGGTCGGTCGAAATAGGTCCCAGTTCTTTTTCTCGACTTGTCGGTTGACCCAACCCTATCACGAGGTTAGTCTAGCGCCCATCGAGCCAGTTTTAGTTTTGACTCTAATTCTAGGAGGGAAAGAGTAATGTGAATCGATAGCTTTGGTCTTAGTTTAAGAATTTTAACCATTTTGACTAGTATAAAACTTACATTTTGTTAAAATTTGTGTTTAAATGCAAGAAAGTGGAGTAATAAGTTCAACATGCTAATCAAGTTATGCGATTATGAACGAATGATGAGTTTTGAAGTCATGATTGTTTTTCTTCCCACCATCTTTTATGTTGCTATAAATTAGGCGATCATTGTGTGTTGTACTTCAACAACATTATTTGTGTCGACATAAAGTTTCCACGGTTACGCCTTGATCAACACCTAATTTTACATTTTAATATTTGTACCCTGTCAAACCCTTTTTTCCTGTATTATTAAGGCCTTAGTTATAAGTTTTTTCTGCGTAGGTATGACTTGTGAGATGAAATTCTTAATTACGGCAATAACAAAATTAAAGATACAACCGTGTGTATGCGTGCATGTGTGTGTATATATTCTGCATCTAAGAAATACGTACGATTTAAAGAGGGCGCCTAGGCATAATAATTAATATTAACTTTCAATAATAATTAGTTGAGCACATCAATTACAATCTAAATCATTGTTTCATCATACGTCTCAATAAGTCAATATATTATGTGAATAACATGTTTAAAATGATTGTATCATTTCATTTATTGTATGTGTCATCATGTCATGCACTTGCTAAATTGAAACACAAAACAAAATACATAGAGGATAGATATTCTGTATATATCAATTGATGGTATTTTATTTTTTTAATAAGTTTGGATAGTGGTTGGAGGGAGAGGATAAATTTTAAAGAAACTAAAAGATACAGGGTTCTAACCCTGGTCAACACCCTTACAAAAAGTGAGTTATACCACTTGAACTACAAGCTCGTGGTGATGGCCGGTGCTCTGTTTATTTGTTTAATTTTCTTTGTTTTCGTCCCTTTATTTTTCTTGTTAAAATCTAAGAGTAGGGGTGGCCAAATGGTACCGAAACCGGGTTCCAAATCGGAACCGGAACCGTAGTCAACGGTTCCTAAACCCTAACTGTGGTCAACGATTCCAAAATCGAAACCGGAACCATGTAGACCAGTTTCGGTTCCTTGGTTTCAAAAACCGTAGAACCGTCGGTTCGAACCGGCGGTGGAACCTTGACGGAACCATTTTTTTAACGGTTAAAACCAATAAACTTTTTTTGGTAAACATATGCTAGAAGAAATGTTAAATGTCTATTATGATGGTTTATAATCAAACTACATAAACACGTTTAGACCAAATACTGAAAGCGAACTACGCGGACTTTGATTCTTTATACTCTAATAGTATATATAGATAGTTTAATATTATTATTAATATTAAGTATAAATTCTAGTTGAATATTAAGTGCGAGTCTTTTTCTTTCTTTTTTTTAACTGAAATTCAAGAGGATTTTTTGAAAATATAGGGTGATTTTGTTAAACGGATTTTGAAAAGACCAATTTTGCCACTATAATTGCATTTTACCCTACTATAACGTTATAGTAGGGTAAAATTGCAGAATATTTTCTCTAAATATGCAAAAACAATATAATAACTATGCATTCACATTACTATGTGAAAAAATTAAAAACACAAAAACAACAATAAAAGATATCACGTACGTATAGTTAAATCTAAGAAGTAACACAGACAAAATGTTGCAAAAATCGACAAAATTAAGCTCAACACAAACAACAAAAATCCCTCCAAAGCATACATAACAATAGTTTAACAAAAAACATTAAAATGAAACCAACAAATAAACTACACATTGAACCAAAATAACGTTCCATTCAAATTTTTTGAAAACAAATACTATTTTCGGCTCGAAACTTCAAAAAATCTGGAAGAGAAAATGCAAGCATGTTAGGAAATTACGGACCGGAACAAAGCCATGACAATAGTGATGTGAGAAAAATAAAGGTAAAATGACACGAATATTTTTACGTGGATAAATTTGAGGTAAAAACCACGGGCAAGTGTAGGAGCAATTCACTATAAAAATAGGGATTACAACACTTTCTCTCTAAATACAAGGAGAAACTATATCACTCTTTCTCTCTTGAAATAGGAGAAACTGATACTCTCTAAATGAGGAAACACTCAGAACAAGAATACCAAATTCTATCACTCTTTCTTGAGATATGATAGATTTGCTTCTAATACATTTTCATGATATTTGGATGCTATTTATAGACAAGCCTTCAACCATCATCTTCAATTAGTCGGCTGCCAAAGAAGAATAATGGTGTGATTTCATGCAAAAAGTCTTCATCAACATTTGATAAAATCCTCCAGATGATATGTTTGTTGAATCTTCAACATTTGCTGCTATTTGGTGCCAACCTTTGACTCACCTACCAAGCCCATAAAATTGGACTTTATATTTTACATTATCCCACTTAAAGTCAATTTTGTAATCCTTTCATTATTCTCTACACTTGCCACTCATGTCTGATTTTACGTTTTTTTGCTAGGCCACACGAGGATCGCACCATTCAAACTTGCCGGTGTTGATTGGTTTAGTCATACAATCTGTTAGGTTCTTATCGGTGTGGATCTTTTGCATATCCACACTTCCATTTTCCACTACTTCTCGAACAAAGTGATATTGCACTCCTATGTGCTTTGTCCTTGAATGTAAGGTTGGATTCTTTGTAATATGCAAAGCACTGATTGTCACAAAAACGAACAATATTTTCTTGTTTGTACCGAGCTCCTCCAATAACCTTTGAATCCAAAGCGCTTCTTTGCAAGCTTGTGTAGTCGCCATGTATTCTCGCTTGATTGTAGATAGAGCTACAACATCTAGCGATTCGAAATCCAACTTACAGCTCCTCCTGCAAGTGTAAACACATAACCCGTAGTGGATTTTCTTTTATCAAGATCACCTGCAAAATCCGAATCAACATAACCCCTGACAGTAAATTCCGATACTCCATAACATAATGTAGCATCAGAGATTCCTCTGATGTATCTCAGAATCCTTTTCATTGTATCCCAATGCTCTCTAACAGGATTCGCCATGTATCGACTAACTGTTCCCACTGCTTGCGCAATGTCTGGTCTTGTGCATATCATAGCGAACATTAAACTCCCCACTACTGATGCATACAGTACTCGAGACATCTCCCTCCTCTCTGTTTCATTGCTAGGACACATACTTGAGGATAACTTGAAATTAATAGGAATAGGGGTAGAAACTGGCTTACAATCTTGCATGTTGAAGCGTCGCAAAATTTTCCTAAAGTAGTTCTTCTGAGAAAGACAGATCTTCCTATTATTTCTGTCTCGGTGAATTTGCATCCCTGGAATCTTGTTTGTTGGTACCAAGTCCTTCATATCAAACTCCCTAGCCAATTGTGCCTTCATCTCTTGGATCCGATCTTTATTGGGGCCTGCCACCAACATATCATCCACATACAACAGCAAAATAATGAAATCATTATCATCAAACCTTTTGTAGTACGCACAATGGTCTGAACTAAGTCTGTTGTATTCAAGGCTCATTATGAAGGAATCAAATCTCTTGTACCAACACCGCGGCGCCTGTTTGAGACCATACAGAGATTTGTTCAACCTGCAAACCAAGTTCTCTTTGCCTGTTTCAGCAAAACCTTCTGGTTGAAGCATATAAATTTCTTCTTCAAGCTCTCCATGAAGAAACGCAGTATTTACATCTAACTGCTCCAGATGTAAATCAAAAGTAGCACAAATAGCCAGGACTACCCTCACCGTCATGAGTCGAACCACCGGAGAAAATATCTCATTGAAATCAATGTCTTCTTTCTGAGCATATCCTTTTACCACCAATCTTGCACGATACTGCTCTACTTGATCATTGCTATCCCGCTTGATCTTGTAGACCCATTTATTACCAATGGCTTTTCTGCCATGTGGTAACGGTACTAGTTTCAAGTCTGATTCTTGTGGAGAGCTTCAATTTCTTCATGCATTGCGTTGTCATCCACTGAGATGCATCTGAGCTTTCTGTAGCTTCATGGAAAGTTGATGGCTCTCCATCCTCCGTTAAAAGACAGTATGCAACATTGCTCTCCATAACATACTCCGATTGCCAAGCTGGCGGCTTTCTCTCACGAGTTGACCGGCGTACTTCTTGAACATCAGACTCAACTTGTTCTTGTACCTCGTGCTCTGGTACTGCTTCAGAAGATTTCGAATCTTCATTTTGTAGATTATTTTCCACTATTACTGTAGTAGTCTCCTGGTTCTCTTTTACAGTGTTACTATCTCCCTTCTCTTGCAGTTTATCTTCTGCAAATATCACATCTCTGCTGATGACGACCTTGTGGGTAGTGGGATCCCACAGGCGATACCCCTTGACTCCATCAGCATACCCCAAGAAGATACATTTTCTGGACTTTGGGTCCAACTTCGTTCTTTCTTGGTCATTGTACATCACATACACAGGACTTCCAAATGTATGTAAGCGAGAATAATCGTGAGACTTACCACCCATATCTCTATAGGCGTTTTTCGAGATCAATCGCGAGTTGATGGTGACCGATTGATCACATAACAAGCGGTTTTGTTGTCTCTCGCGAGAATGTCTTGGGTAGACTTGCGATTCTCAACATTGTTCTTGTCCTTTCTAACAAGGTTCTGTTCATTCGCTCTGCCACTCCATTTTGTTGAGGTGTGTACGCCACCGTTAACTGTCTTTTGATGCCTTCTTGTTGATAGAAGGACTCAAATTCATCACTTGTATATTCTCCTCCATTATCAGTCCTTAGACACTTGATCTTTTTCCCAGATTCAAGTTCTATCTGAGCTTTGTAAACTTTGAAGACTGAAAATACATCGGCCTTCCTTTTGATAGGATACACCCAACATCTCCTGGAGTAATCATCAATGAAAGATACAAAGTATCTCGCCCCTCCTAAGGATGATAGTGGTGCTTGCCAAACATCAGAGTGAATCAACTCTAAGATGCCCTTACTCTTAGATGTTGATCTGCCGAACTTTAATTGGTGTTGCTTACATGTAACACAATGCTCACAAAATGGTAAAGATACCTTTGTAAGACCAGGTAGTAGCTTCTGTTCAGAGAGAATCTTCAACCCTTGTTCCGACATGTGGCCAAGTTTGTGGTGCCACATTGTCGTTGATTCTTCTGCTGAACCTGCAACTGCAACATAAGCTTTTCCTCCTTGCATTGTCTCACCTTTAAGCATATACAAATTCGCAACGAGTTTCTCCGCCTTCATTACTACAATAGCTCCTTTCACGATCTTCATGATCCCATCCTCAATATGAGTTTTACGTCCAACATTATCTAATTGTCCCAAAGACAAAAGATTCTTACGTAGGCCCTTCACATGTCATACCTCCTGAATGGTGCGAACTGTACCATCAAACATTTTTATTTTGATAGTACCAATACAAAGCAATATCAAGGCATGATCATTCCCATAAAAACAGATCCTCCAGAGATTAGTTCGTATGTGTGAAACCATTCTCGTTGGGAGGTCATGTGCCGGTTGCTCTGAGTCTAAAAGCCGGACATGAGAAAATAGTTTTACGCCTTCAGCGTTGGTTGTTGCTTCGCCATATAAAACTTCTCCATTTTCGAGGTACTTGCAATATTCCTTGAGCATTTGATGACTCAAGGTCGCCACTCTTCTTACTCCAACAATCCTTCTTGAAGTGTCCTCTTTTGCCACGCTTGTAGCACTTAATGTTCTTTTTACTCCGGATTTTGATCTACCATGATTTTGACTCCCAATCGAGCCACGTAAAGTGGATCTTCCTCTCACCACCGCCAAAGCTTCCGCATTGCGAACTTGCTTGTCTGTTTTCTTTGTTTTTCGCGCATGCTCTCCTCTTCTAGTATAGCGGCCGCAATTTCATCAAGACTAGATAATCCGAAAGCACGTTGTTCGTCAAGTTGATGATGAGTTGATCGTACGAATCTGGTAAACTTTGGAGCAAAAGTTCTGCACGTTCAACAACTTCTATTTTGTAACCCATTGAGATGAGTTGCGAAAATAGAGTATTCAAGGTGTTGATATGGCCAGTCACCGAAGTGGTTTCCGCCATACGAAGAGTATACAATTTTCTTTTTAAGAAAATCTTGTTGTGAAGTGACTTGGCCTCGTATAATTTTGTCAGAGTATCCCATATCTCCTTTGCCGTCTTCTTCTCCGCCACACTGGATAACACTCCATCGGCTAGTGCTAAGTACAGATCAGCAATTGCATTGCCATCCATCTCGTTCCACTTGGCATCGTCGGTGATATCTGCGGGTCTGTCTCCAATTGCCAACAAGCAATTGTCTTTCCTCAAAATTGCCTTAATCTTCATTTTCCACAATGAGAAATTATTCCCATTGAACTTCTCTACGTCGAACTTTGTCGTCATTTTGTTCACACCGATTAAATTTCACTTGAACTGAATTTCACTATTCACGTGAATAGTGCATGAATAGTAACCCCTAAACCAATGGCTCTGACCCCTAAACCAATGGCTCTGATACCACTGTTAGGAAATTACGGACCGGAACAAAGCCATGACAATAGTGATGTGAGAAAAATAAAGGTAAAATGACACTAATATTTTTACGTGGATAAATTTGAGGTAAAAACCACGGGCAAGTGTAGGAGCAATTCACTATAAAAATAGGGATTACAACACTTTCTCTCTAAATACAAGGAGAAACTATATCACTCTTTCTCTCTTGAAATAGGAGAAACTGATACTCTCTAAATGAGGAAACACTCAGAACAAGAATACCAAATTCTATCACTCTTTCTTGAGATATGATAGATTTGCTTCTAATACATTTTCATGATATTTGGATGCTATTTATAGACAAGCCTTCAACCATCATCTTCAATTAGTCGGCTGCCAAAGAAGAATAATGGTGTGATTTCATGCAAAATGTCTTCATCAACATTTGATAAAATCCTCCAGATGATATGTTTGTTGAATCTTCAACATTTGCTGCTATTTGGTGCCAACCTTTGACTCACCTACCAAGCCCATAAAATTGGACTTTATATTTTACAAAGCATACCTTCAATTTTAAGAACAAGATAATCGAGCCCTTACTCAACCAACTCCTTGCTTAAAAGTGTAAAAAATCCACTTAAAAAATCTAGAAGAAAAAAAAATTGTATTCACTAACGGGAGAAAGGAAAGGAAGAGTAGAAGAAGAAGGGTTTCGAATGAGAGAAAAAAAGGGAGAAAACAAAAGTGGCGGATACATATTAGAAGAGAACCGATCGACGTGAATGTTGATAGACTCTTCCTTCTCCAAATCTCGGTAACTGACATGGTAAGATTTGCCTTACTTTTATCATAAATGTTGAATTACATAAACCCCTCTCTTAAAATTCAGGATATTAGAAAAAATACATAAATACCCTTACTATCATAAAATAACTGGAAAAATCTAAACCATACAAAAAATTAAATCAACAGCCCATGAGAAGTATTCCTACAGTCTCACCCAAGGGGATTGGTCTTATTTGAATCAATCCCTTTTATTATATTTATTTATTTATTAGTTTTTTTTATCACAATAGGCTGCCTAGCAATGCAATAATATAGTAGCACAATTAAGATGAGTGTTTTGCGCTTGGAGAGGAGCATTGTAGGAAGGTGTACGGCGTATGTTTCACGTAGACCAGATACCAAAATTATTATCTCATAGATAAACTTATTTTAATTAAAATTTTGAGATACTATATTTTGTGAACGATATATTAAATACGTAGATGATTCAGTATTTATTCTTATAAAATGACAGATAATTAAAATAAATTATCAATCATTCAAAATAGTTACAGAATATGACAGCCTCACTTGGACAGTTGGATATGGTTGCTAAATACACATTCAATTTTTTCATATCATCCTTTTTATTTTTCTCAATCCTTTATCAACGATATTAATTCTTCTTAACCGTGTTTGTTACATCCACCTTATAAGGAATTAAAATAAAGGGAAAGAAAACGTTTGTAAGTATACCTGAAAGTATGTCTGTTTGTTGGCACTCGCAACATGGAGGTTCGAATCCCCTTAGTAACAGGGTGGATATTGAGGATTTCTTGTGTGGTGACTCAGTCTATGGCAGCTAAGGACCCTGACTTGTTGAGGCACATCCCGCGATTTACTTCCTCCACAAAGCTCTAGGGCAAGTGCAGTAGGGGCCCTCAGGGATGCAATTCATCCTTTTTCTAATCACTGTTATAAAAATCCCCTCGTAGCTCCTAGACACTCCTCTTGTACGCCAATGTTTTCTTCCGGTTAGGTTCCGTCTAACCCTGCCCAGTGCCCATGCTTCATTTAGGCGCTAGGCCCCAGTCTGTTGCATGTCTAGCGACTAGCATTTTTTAGAATACTGCTCTTACTTGTGTAATGCATTATCAATGTACACTTCAGCATACGTTAGGCAGTAGGCACGGTCTTAAAGGAAAATTGTAAATTTATATAAAAATAAATAAAATAATAAGAATGCAATGATTTCAATAAATAGCTTGTATATATTAAAACTAGTGTTATTATCATATAAATTGGTGGAGACAATAATAATAAAATAGAATTAATTCCCTAGAGTGCTAGTCATCTTCTTGTGCCCCCTTAAAAACTAGCACAATTCAATTTTATGAGTTGTCACCTCTTAATTCTGTGCTACAATCGAGAGCACAAATCCTTTCCCACCGTGGAACACACGATACCCATTTTCTGTTCCAATGTAGAGATTATTTTATTTATATTTTTCTACTATTTTTCTATACTTGGAATTTTATAGAATAAATGAATATTACTTCTTTATTATTATCATATATTTACTATAATTATGAACTGTTTAACTGCAGAATCCTCACGGCATTGACCACCTCCCCCAAGTCCAAAGGCACAACTGGGAAAATGGAAATTGCGACGGAGGATTATACGGTTTTCTACAATTTTTATTTGACAAGAATCAAGTCAATGATCTCTTTTTTGAAGAGTGTGACATTTTTGTATCCTTTTTGTTCCACCCACTGATCGATCTTTCGGCTTTTTTTTTTTTTTTAATTAGTATTTTTAGAAAGTCTTTCGTTTCAAAATATTTTTACAAAAATAACTCATTTATTTTTAGTGCTCTTGTTTATGTATAAAATAATTAATTTTGATATATGATCTGACTATTATGAATTAAATATATTCACATGTCAAATAATAATTTTTTCGTCCTATAGTGGGAATTGATCCATTATATACGTGTGTGTATATATATATATAAATTTTGAGAACCTAGGTTTTAAGCTTTGTGTGACTAAGTTTAGGGCCTACGGGAGAAAGATTGTTATCTTCGGGTTGAACATGGATGTAGTCACAACTTATATATATTTGACATTGACATTCAGAATTAGATTGTTATCTTCGGGTTGAACGTGTATATAGAATATAGTACAACTTATATACATTTGACATTGATATTCAGAACTTGACCAGTACAACGGTCTTCCAAGATGATGGTTCAAATTATATTTTAAATGAAATTCAATTTGATGTTTAATATGAAAAAAAAAAAAAAAAAAAAGGAAAACAATAGACTTTCAGTAAGGTTTTAATAAGTTGTGAGTAGTGGTTAGAAAGGAGGGGATAAATTTCAAAAAAACTGAAAGATACATGGTTCGAACCCTGGTCAACACCCTTACAAAGGGTTAGCAATACCACTTGAGCTACAAGCTGGTGGTAAATAGACTTTCAGTAAGTGCATTGTGTTCGAATTATCAAGTTTAATTTTTGAAAACGAATAGAATATGAACAATGTAATAGTTTAAGAAATTCAAAGTTAAATTCTTTCCATTCAAGATGAGATTGAATGAGTATTTTTTTCTAACATAAATTTCGACCACATATATATTACTTTATATTTAGGGGCAATAGTGAGATCGAATTTCGTGTTTCGTGTTTATAAATTTAGAATTACTCACGGACAATTAATAAAACATACTTCAAAATATATTATATATGTTGTACTTTTATGGATTATGAAGACTTTATTACTAATATTGACGGGAGTGAGAAGAAAATTCTAAAAGTGATAAAACATGGGAGTTAATGAAGGAATGTATGGATGATGATTGTTGAAAAATTATGAAGTTTGACAACGAAGAAGGAAAGAAAAAAAGTGAAGTGTCTGGCTCAAAAATTGCAAGGTATCATGCGTTTAGTTTAATGACTATAATATTTTTATAATCCTAATCTTTTTGTTCCATCAAACAAAGAGAAGGTAATCATTTTTAGGCTCACGGGGAAAATCTCATCATTTTAATTGATATTTTAGGTCGAATAATACAAAAATTATTTCCAGGATACATAGTTAGTTGCTTAGATATTAAAATAATTTTTTTGGAGAAAATATACCCAATTTATTTAAGAAGATATACTATACCTTTATACCCAGGGCGTATCCTCCCTTATCTATGGGCGGATTTTGAAAATCAATTATTTATATGTATATTTTATTTTAAAATATTATTTTTAGTACTAAATATTTATTTTTTTATTGATTTAGCCCCCCCAAAATTACTTAGTCCCCCAAAGTTACACGTCTAGCTAGCTCCGCCCCTGCCTATTGTGAAAAATAAACTGATTTCATTATGAACTTGATGATTGTAAAATACAGATATAGGGGGTATTTATAGAACGGCTGCTATGAGTTTCTAATCTTACAACTAACAGAACTTCAACAACCATAACGGTGGTAACAGAATTAACTAACTATATAACTAATTTCTTAACAGAATTAGTTATATCAGAATACACCCCCAAGTTAGGTAACAGTTGTGCGAAGAGAAGTAATGGATCCAATGGGAAGTTTGCTGTAGAGTTTCTGAAAACATAGAGAGGACAACGGCTTAGTGAACATGTCTGCTGGTTGGTCTTCGGTGGGAATGAACCTGATGTCAATCTCCTTATTCAACACCTCTAGTCTGACAAAATGATCATCGATTTCAATGTATTTCGTTCGAGCGTGAAACACAGGATTGGAAGCTAGTGCCGCTGCACTTTGATTATCACACCAAACAATGGAAGGTTTTTCAACTTGAACTCCAATTTCTATTAAAAGGGAATGAATCCAACTCAAATCAGTGGATGTATCTGCAAGTGCCCTATACTCAGATTCCGCACTACTTCGGGACACAACAGATTGTTTCTTAGAACTCCACGTGAGCAGATTTGGACCAAGGCAAACACAAAAACCCCCTGTGGACTTTCTATCATCTAGATTGCTCGCCCAATCCGCATCGGAGAAGGCATCAAGAGTCATAAGTTGAGCAAGATAAAAACATAAACCAAGAGTGCTGGTACTTTTTAAATACCTGAGCAGGTGTTTACAAGTTGACCAATGATTTACAGTTGGAGCATGGAGATATTGGCTCAGTTTGTTAACAACAAATGATATATCCGGTCTGGACATGGTAAGATACTGAAGAGTACCAATTGTGCCTCTATAGACTGAGGGACAATCAAAAGGCTTGCTATCATTGAGGGCTAATTTGTGAGTTGTGCTGAGTGGAGTAGACACTGCCTTGCAGTTGAGCATATTGGTTTTAGCAAGCAAATCTGAGATATACTTGGTTTGTGTAAGGACCAAACCAGCAGAACTTCTATGTGCTTCCAATCCCAGAAAATAAGTAACTTCTCCAAGTGTTTTGAGAGCAAATTTATGTCCAAGTAACTGAATAACATTCATAATCTATGTTTTATCGTCACCAGTGAGCAAAATATCATCAACATAGACCAGGATAACCAGTTGTTTACCACCTTGATTTTTAAAAAATAAGGATGAATCAGACACAGACATAGTGAAACCAAGTGAAATAACATAGGCTTTCAGTTCATCAAATCAGGCTCTTGGGGCTTGTTTTAACCCGTAGAGAGCCTTTTGCAACTTACAAACATGAGTTGGATGATCCCTATCTGTGAAGCCCTCGGGTTATACCATAAACACAGTCTCTTTCAAGGTGCCATTTAGAAACGCATTATTCACATCAATTTGTTGAATAGTCCAACTATTTGTAACTGCCAGAGTTAATATCAGTCTAATTGTGCAAGGTTTGACCACTGAACTATAAGTTTCAAAGAAATCAACACCAGGTACTTGTTGAAATCTTTTGCAACAAGACGGGCCTTATACTTATCAACACTGTCATCAGGATTGTATTTAATGCGAAACACCCATTTGTTGTTAATTATGCTCATATCAGGGGAAGGAGGAACAAGAGACCAAGTACCTTTAGACATAAGAGCATCAAACTCTACTTGCATAGCCTTTTTCCACTGAGGATCAAGCAAGGCCTGAGCAACTGATGATGGTTCTTGTAAAGAGGGAGAAGAAGAGGACTGAACTGAGAAGATTTTGGGTTTATGAATACCATTTTTGGAGCGAGTGATCATAGGATGGACTGGGATGGGAGGAGGAGAAGGATTTGTAATAGGAGAATGAGGTAAGATAGGAGCAGGTAAGTGTGG
Source organism: Rehmannia glutinosa (assembly GCA_016081115.2). Lineage (NCBI taxonomy): Eukaryota > Viridiplantae > Streptophyta > Magnoliopsida > Lamiales > Orobanchaceae > Rehmannia > Rehmannia glutinosa. The sequence goes on from CM071932.1 coordinate 81,470,839, forward strand.
CTGAGAATCAACAGAGAGATTTGATGTTGAGGAGGACTGAGAAAGGGAGGGTACTGCAGTGGTATTAAACCCTGGGGGACCAGCCACATAGCTTAAAGGTAGAGGTAAAAGAGGAAGTGTAGATTGAGATGGAGAAAGAGGGACAGTGGAGGGTAAAGACTTGGATGAGGAGAATAACTCTGAGTATGCAAATTCAAACTCATTAAAGTCTACAGTGGCAGCCACATGGATCCTGCCTGAAGGACTTAAACACTTGTATCCTTTGTGAAATGGGTTGTAGCCAAGAAAGACACACTTGTGAGATCGAAACTGGAACTTGTGGGAATTGTAGGGTCAAAGATATGGGAAACAACTACAACCAAACACCTTTAAAAACTTGTAGTCAGGAGAGGTACCATAAAGAAGCTGAAAATGAGAGGAAAATTGGAGAGTGGTTGAGGGTAATCGATTTAGAATAAAAACAGCAGAAGAAAAAGCATCCCACCACAAGTTTTTAGGCATGCAAGCTTGAGCAAGCATAGAAAGACCAATTTCAACTATATGAAGATGTTTTCTTTCAGCTTTCCCTTGTTGTTGATGAATATGGGGGCAAGGATGTCGAAATTGGATGCCTAGATTTGATAAAAGTGGAACAAGGGACCTATATTCCCCACCCCAGTCTGTTTCTAAACACCGTATTTAATTCTAAAACGCATAATATATCTATTAAAACCTATGATTTTACTCAAACAAATAAGTTTATTTACATATTTTTATATTTATCCGACGTAAATGTATAAAAACTAAAATTAAAGTCAAAATCAATTTATTTTATACGAACTTACTAATGAGCTTGCTCACAGACTTTTTAACGAGTCTGCTCATGAGCTAATGGATTGATTAACTCTAAGTTTGAGTTTGATTCATTTTAACGAGCCTCATTAGACGAACTCAAACTAGCTTTTATCAAACCGAGCTCTGAAAACTCACAAGCGGCTTGGTTCATTTGTAGTTATACTGCCGATAACATTTGGAAAAATTAAAAAAGAAAAACAAATTAACCATTTTTACGATATTTATCTCAAATATATTATAGTAATACATTGTGGAGAATATACGAACACGATTAATAATTCTAAACTTGGTTAAGAAATAAACGTTTATGGTTGTCCCTATTAATAGCCTTTTACCAAACTCACTTGTCAGAAATTACATAGTATCACGTGTGATGCATAAATGATAGGATTAGATTTTGATAAGTACAATTAAAAATTAAGTGTATTATATGCTTGACAAGAAAATCAATATATCATACGATTAAATACATGCTGCATTTGACTAATAATATGTTAGATGCAGATCCGCTGAATTCTGAATGTAAAATTGATGAAATATAAAAAGGGTGCAAGAATGAGAACGTTGATTTGGAAGAGAATTTGAAAATATAATGAAAGATATATAGAGAAAGTTTAAGTGTAAAGTGAAAATAATTGACGAATAGATAATTAAAAATTTATATATTTTTCACCAATTGTTGAATAAGAACATCTCTATATCAGAAAAGTATAAAGTTGATCGTTCACTCAATTAGGTGGAAAAAAATTAAAAATAAATGATTTACTTATTTCTTTATACAAAAAATATTTACTTATTTCTTTATACAAAAAATATTTTTAAACATAATAATAATAGTAAAAAAATATTAAATGTATGAAAATGAGATTGAAAATCGAACCAACCGGGCTCTTGGTCTTTTATTTTTGAATTTTGAAATTTCTAGTTTGTTTATATTTAGAAACGTCCACCATGTTTCGTTTTAATGGCAATCCAACGTTAATTACTCTAAAATTTGGATAGTTTTAATAAATTTAGATTACCTTAATTTGCTTCCATATTAATGCTATTTTAAGTTGGAAAAAGTTTTATTGTTTCCCATAATCAATGAAATCCAAAAAAATTTAAACAAACACCAATTAAAATCATTCTAGATAATCCAAACATTCAAAATTCTTGTAACAAATTTATAAGAACTTACATTTACATTACATAATTTTGTGTAACATGACATGACAATTAGGCATCAGCTAGGAAACAATGACACTTTCGTATGTACCGGACACGATACTTTATTCGACGACCGACACTCCATGTATAAATTAAAAAATTGACCTAAATATCCCAATTTGAAAGAAACAAAACCACATCCATATTAAATTATAAATCCATATATGGAAATAAATAAAAATTATTCCATTGTTTTTTTTTCGAACGATAGTTTTTTATTAGAACAACTCAAAAACATGAATTACAAATACAAATGTAGCCAACTGACTATGTGTCGACTTGACTAAAGATAAGCCAAGCGAGGAATTGACAAGACCAATTCAGATCCAATTCACAAACAAACTCCTCCAACCAAAACTAATAACACTCCTACGCTGGGAGACTTCAACACTCCTTAATGGCGACTGCAAAACACAAACACCTGGTCACCGTACAACACACAAACAGAAACTCGGGCACGAGCAACCACCACCAACTACAAGGCAAACACCTCTAACTTGTCTACGAGTTTCGCCCTTCAACTGGAAAAAACAAAAAACAAAAATACAAAATTCAAAAATAAAAACAGAAAAACACAACATCCCAAAATACCAAAAAAATAAAAGAAAAGACAAGAGAAAATGAAGAAAATCAAAACAAGAAAAGAACAAAAACAACCTCTCCCTCTCGAGATCCGCTGCCGCCCAACACTACACCATCGTCCGATGGCTAAAGCTCGCCGTCTCCACAAATAGAACTCCCTACGGTCGTATCTGAAGCAAAAACATCAAAGAGCATCCGGATCTTGGGAAAAAAGAATTGACGAGCATGGGAGATGTGACCGGCAGCCGAGAGAAAATGTTAACCAAGGGAAGTTTGTTTAGAGAGAATGGGGAGGAAATTTGTAGAGAGAGAAAAAAGGAGCGGCCAAACCTATAAAAAAAATTTATTCCATTTTTGATCATCATATTTTCTGTTTGTCTATGTCAATTATCACATTTTGGATTTGAGTATGTATGAAATTTTAGTTTTTTATGATTGAAATATTTGTTTAATTGCATTTAGTACGTCTATATTTTTAATAATACAAAATATATATTTTTATATGTATATATAGTATAATGTACTCGTATCCTAAAAATTTTAAAACATGATATATTTTCATACTCGTGTCATGTCGTATTCGTGTCGTATACCAGTATCAATGATTCAGAGGGCATGAGTTGATATATGAATTTACTCATTTAAATAAGGCGGCATTTGTGCTGCTTTAATTACTTGAGCAGTGTGTAGATACCGTTACTCTTGCAATTCATATTAATCTGAAAGAAGGAAAAATAAAATATACGAAGGTGTTTTCTTGGTTTACTTTTCTTAATAATTTATTTTTCATTTCACCAATCAGATTTCAGAAGTCAGAACTGTAAATTAATAAGAAATCAAATTCATATTTTTTATAAATCACAAGAATAAACGGTATTTATTTGACCATCATAAAAGTATGTTAAAAATAAATCACAAAATACTTTTTGTTACTCTTTTTTTTATTCACAAATTTTTTGGAAAAAATGTTAGGAAAAGTGAGATTTCGATACAACGGGCTAAAAATAATTTTTCTGAAAAAAAAAAACATAAAACTCAAACTAATAGCCGCGTATATGACGCTCATAATAATATGATAGTATTTTGGTCACTTCCCCCTAGCCCCGATTAGTCCCGCTTAGGTGCTAGGCCTCCTCGTCCGCTTACGTTATTTACCTCGTCTAACACCGCCCACGTCCAGTCTAATCCCGCCTAGGTGCTAGGCCCCAATATGCCATCCGACTAGCGCCTAGCTCTTTTTAGAACACTGATTTCGGTTAAATTTTTTTTTTTGATACAATCCATTTCCTTATACAATATAAGGTAAATCCATAATTCTCCTTAGAGTAGCAATGAACTTAGTTCCCAACATTTGATTTATAAATTAATTAACCATGCCTTGCTGCTTAAATTCTGAAGTTGATTCAACAATCAACAGTACTAATGTACTATACATGTAATACTAAATTACAAATATTAAAATTTAGGGATTAATTTAATGAACATAATTTAGAGTTTATTGGTATTATGATATGCAGTACCCTCTTCAGATGTACATATACTGTACAAGAAAATAAAAAAAAGATGTACATATACTACTGTACAAGACCGTAAATAGAGCAAGGCATTATTGTGGACCTCTGAACATTCGATCCCAATTTTCCTCTGGGCGCCAAAATTACACTTCTAAAATTTCAGCAAAATAAAATTAAAATCGCCACAGAAAAAAATAAAACTAAAATAAAAAAGAACAGAGAAAAGAGAAAAGAGGACAGGCGTGAAAGGTCTCTCAGATAAAACCCCTACGCTGCTAACTCCTTTGGTTAGCCCCCCTTCCCTTTCCCTTCTTCACTCTCCTCTTTTCTCAGTAAAAAAAAAAAAAAAACAGAAAAAAATAAATAAAAAAGAAATAAAACGATATGATTCTGAGCCCAAGATTCAATCTTTCGAGCTTTTGCTTAATGTTTTAAAGATAATGAGCAGAGCCCTCGTTGTCTTCTTCTCCGAAGAAGAAGAGAATGGTTTCCCATTTCCAAAATCCAATCTTTGATGCCCTTTATTGTGAGGAAGAGCGTTTTGATGAATATGTTTTAGACCCAGAAATTAATGAGATTCACAAAACCCCCTTTAATTTTCTTTTTGAGCATGACCTTTTCTGGGAAGACGACGAGCTTGTTTGTCTCTTGTCTAAGGAGAAAAAGCAAGCCCGTTGTTTGATTTATGATGAAATAAAAAACCCAGATGGGTCTTTGAAAATGGTGAGAAATGAGGCCATTAAGTGGATGATGAAGGTGATTGGGTACTATGGGTTCAATGCACTGACTGCTGTTTTGGCTGTGAACTATTATGATAGATTTATTACAAGCCTTTGTTTTCAGAAAGAAAAACCATGGATGAGTCAATTAGCTGCTGTGGCTTGTCTTTCTATTGCTGCCAAAGTGGAGGAAACTCATGTGCCTCTCTTATTAGACCTACAAGTATGTTGCTATATATTATTTTTTTATTTATTTTTGCAATGTAGATGTTTTGTGGCTATTGGGATAAATTCTTGTTTTTATTGATTTGGGTTTTATTTTGGATGTGTTGTGTTTTTAGGTAGAGGAATCTAAGTATTTGTTTGAAGCAAAGACTATTCAGAGAATGGAGGTTTTAGTGCTTTCTACACTTGAGTGGAGAATGAATCCAGTGACACCAATGTCATTCTTTGACCACATTGCAAGGAGATTTGGGCTTATAAAGAACCAACATTGGGAGTTTTTGAGGAGGTGTGAGAGTATAATTCTCTCAATTATCACTGGTATGTAGATCAGTTAAATTTTTTTGAAATCAGCATATCATCATTTTTTGAGTTGGATTTGATAAATTTATCAGTGATTTAGTTTGAAATAAATTTGTAATGCTGTCTATTATACATTGATTTTCAATGGTTTTGAGTCGATCGGTTTCTAATATCGATGAATTTATATATGAGGTGCAGATTTATTAATGATTTAGTTTGTAATAGTTTGTAATGATGTCTTTTAATTTAAATGGTTTTGAGTCGATTATCTCCTAATATCGATGAATTATATACGAGGTGCGGATTTGTTATTGATTCAGTTTGAAACAATTTGTAATGCTGCCTATTTTACATTGATTTTCAATGATTTTGAGTCGATCGGCTTCTAATATCGTGTGAATTTGTACACGAGCGCAGATTGTAGGCTGGTCGATTATCTTCCTTCTGTTATTGCTGCTGCAGCTATGATATATGTGATAAGAGAGATAGAGAGCTGTGATGTGCTTGAATATCAGAATCAGCTTATGAGTGTGCTCAGTACTAGCAAGGTTAGATTAATCTAATCAGTTGAATATTGTAATCGACAATGATTTTTTTTGTATATCGACATCAATTAAAATGTTCGTTGCGTTCTTGATTACTAATTTTATCAGGAAGAGATCGATGAATGTCACAAACTCATTCTTGAGGCAATGGATGATCATGGCCGTAAATCTTGCCACAAGCGGAGATATGAATCAATCCCAAGTAGCCCTAGTGGTGTTATCGACGCATATTTCAGCTCCGATAGCTCTGTCGATTCGTGGACCGTCCGATCATCGGTGACATCATTGCCAGAACCGTTGATTAAGCGAAGCAGAGCTCAGGATCAGCACATGAGATTGGCTCCACTAAGCAGTGTGTCCGTTGGCATGGCTAATCGTACTCATTGAGTAAAAAACTCAATATTTTCTTATTTATAAGATAATCGGCGAATGGTACTTCCATAATCATCACTCTTTGGCTATGTTTTCTGTCATAATTTAGTGCAAATTATGTGACATTTCTATTTATATGTTACTGTATTTTCTGGCCAATCCCATGTGATGGATGATGGATCAGACATGTTTAGCAATTGACTCTGTCACATCTTTTGATTGGGGATGGAGGGTGAGATTGGAGAGACATTATTGAAAAAAATTCTCATTTAGTATGAATTTTCTTCAAGACATCATTTTTATTTGGGTTAATTACCAACACTATCCCTGAAGTTTGTTCTAATTACGAAAAAGATAATGTTATCTCGTAAAATTACAAATACGTCATTGACATCTGTTTTTACCTTTCGAAATTGCACCCTCAAGCCTCAAGACGCATAAAGAGGTTTTTTAAGCTAGATACGAACTTCAAATGGATATTTATAATTTTGAAAGATAAGTGGACGTTTTTTTTGTAATTAGGCAAAACTCAAGGATAGTTTTTGTAATTATTCCTTTTTATGTTTAAACTAAATTGTTTGCATTAGTGATACATAAATAGTGGGTATACCTAGGTTTGATGAAGAATCAGAGACAGGGATGGGCGTCCCAAGTCTTTGGTTGTTTGCTCAAAGGAGGAATACATGAATTAAGAATGGTTTTTCAATGTAGGACAGGTTGGCAATGGACTATGTGCTTTTTTAATTTTTTTTCTTGTTTGCCTTTTTTTTTTAATAAATTAAATCTAAATGTATGGAGATATCTCAGGGGCAGGGACCAGATTGTCCTTTCAAGTTAAGGTGTTATAGACTTTTCTTGCTTGGTTTTGACCTAAATGACAAAGAAATCTCCCTTGTGCATATACTCTAATCTAATCCCTGAAATATTTGTAGTATTTTGCTAAACTTATCATTGTATTTGGAATGTAGGATAGCTAACAAGATTCCCAAAATTGTTTTTCCTGACATGATCAAAATAACTGTAAACTTTACACATATCTTTCTTGTTAAATCAAGTTTGATATATTCCAAAAATTTCCCTTGTTAACAATGAAGTTACTAATTGTTCATTGAGTTTTGTTGGTTCTTGTTTAATACACTACATTTTAGTTATTTCGGTCGGCGAGGGGAGAGAAGGCACTTGGATAGTGCTTAAAAACGAACTAAGTTACTTGATATTCGACTCGGGATCGTCGTTAAAAGCCCGTTTGAGCTCGGTTCGTTAACTTAACGAACAAAGCCTGAACACACTTTTTTGTTTGATATGTAAAGTTTGAATCGTTTAGTAAATTTTTTTTAAGCAATGAGTAAAATAATGTTAAGATGTATGGAAAATTGTAAAAATATAAAGTTACTTGAGCTTAATTCATGTCCGACTCGATTAAAGCTCGTTTATGCTCGATTCGAGTATTAACCAAGTTCAATCCTAGCACAAGTTTTGAAGCTCGATAAAAATCTAAATAAGCTTGAACAGTATCTCATTCGGTTCTACTTGATTTCTTTACACCTCTAAGGCTCTAACTTCAAACCATCTATTTTAATTTTATTTTGTATCTTTTGTTTTATATCATGCCTTAGTTTTAGTTAGTTGTTTTTATTGAAAAGGATTGGAAAAAATAGGACCATGGAATGGTACCAACGTTGTGCAATTTTGGACCAATTGTACAAGCACTGTTCAGAAGTTGATTATGAAAGGTGAAATAATTTTTGTATGAAATCAATGAGGGTGAAAGCTAAAAGTCAATAAAACTTACCAAAGAGCTGTAGCAGGAGTAAAATTAAGAATTTGAAACCAACAAAGATTTGAAATTTGGTATGACGAGTTTGTAACTTGTAACTTTATTACCCCAAATTTATTTTTTATAATTTTTCTAGGATATTCAAACATAATGTTTCTAATATTTTTCCTTAAATACTACCATACTTAAGTTTCAATAATGTTTTTTTAGCTTACAATTTTAAAAGTCATATTGAATTAAGGTAGTCACATATAATGGGATCAAGATGTATATACTATTTATTTTTCTTGATAATAGATACTAATCAATAATTACTTAAATACACCAATTAATAATCAATTCTTCAGTTAATGAATAAATTATTGTTAAATGATGAAATAAACAAATCATAAAAGTAAAATAAATACGCACAATTCATATTCCAGTTATCCAATACTTGATATTTTATAAAAAAAAATCAACCGATAACTACTGCTATAACAAATGTTTTAAAAAGCGCTAGGCGCCAGACAGACTGTGGCCTAGCGTCCAAGCGAAGCCTGAGCTGGATAAAGGGGCCCTAATCGAAAAAATAACGTAGACGGACAAAGGGAACCAAACACCTAGACGGACACTAATTCGGATTAGACGGGTATTTTAGGACGGTGGTTATAACAACTAACAAGTCCTAAACAGTGATTATGTAGTGGTGTTAGAAAGATACTGTTTTTGAGTTAAACATATTGATTACGTGGTGGGGATTATTTTTGGACCCCCGTTGAGATTTGGTGAAATAAAACATGTACAATCATTACGTTGGTTCTCAACGCAGGGCTAATCCAATGGGCCCCGCCCAATAATTCTGGAATCATACGATCACTGTATTTTTTTTTGACCAAATCACATAAATTTTTTTTTTCTTTTCAAGAATTTATTATGGAAGAATATATAAAAGGACATGCTTTTTATGAAAAAAATTATACTGAAGAAAATAATTTTATTTAAAAAATAAATATAGAATAATAATAAATTAGCAATTTTAAGGGCTTACGGGGAATTGATACAGAAGGTTTGATGTCGTACTGTCTTAGGTAGCGGTGATCACAGTCATTTTGCAGCTTTTTTGACGTGATTTTAAATTGAATTGCTTAATGAGGTTTTACTAAGTAATTATTTTAAATTGCGGTTTAACTATGTAAAATCAAATATGTGGCTTTGGACAGTGGCGAGCGGTTACTGGCGGTTTGACGGTTTTGATAAACAAAAATAGCATGTGAATGATATTATTAATAATATATATTATTTAGGATATTAAACTCATTAAATAGCTTATATATAATATTTAAAAGCTATTTTTCGAGCAAAATTTGTGAGGGTGGCCTAGCAAGACCTAAAACTTTAAGTGTGGACTTAAAAACAGTTGTGAAATTGCAACAATTTGTGTGTATTATCTTATCACATTATGTATGAAATGAAATGAAGACAGCCAAGTATTCCTCTTACATATTGTAATGCAATATAATGAAGGTGTAGGTGTTTCGATGCTCATAATTATTACTTACTAGGACAGCTAATATTCTTAAAAACTCTGAAAAATTGTAACACAATGTAAGTATTTCAATGAAATTAAACAAGTTAGGTGGATTTGAGAACTCCAACTGTTTTGAATCCTTAATTACACTTATCAATGAAATTCCGACAACAAAATTGAAGTATCTAATACCAATTATAAACAATGTTAAAAAAATCTCCACCTAGCCCCGTCTAGTCACCCTAGTCTGTCGTTTGCCTAGCGCCTAACACCTTTTTAGAACAGTGTTTACAAGTTTAGATGAACGCTGAATTACATAAAGCCACTATTGGTGTATACGTCAATTATAAAAAAAAAAATCATATAAATAAACACATCTTTAACATTTGTTTCTATTCCAATTATAATTTCTGAAGGAGATATTCGTAAAATAAAGACAAACATCAAGGGGTCAATTTTTGTAGTGAAGCTCCAAATTCGTAATTCTTGATCTAGAATATTTAGCACATGAAGAAGTACTTATAATTAGAATAAGACTTAGTAATGATTTTTTTTTTGGTAATTTACCCAAAATTAATTATATATCAATCAATTATAACTCGTCACAAATGAAGAAAACTGCCTATAAAAAACCTCCCTTAACATTTTATATTTCTATAGTGTTACTTATCCCTGTTTTGACTTCTGGGCGCAATCATGAAAATGAACATGGGTATACTGTCTGTTTATTGTGAATTTTCTTATATGAATTTAACTTTTTGAGGAATGGTGTTTTATTTGGAAAAGTGATGATACGTGAAAATGGAAATGGTACTACATTGAAAAGCAAAAACAGCATAGTACTCATGTGAGCAGAGACAGACATGAGAAGCGATTAAATGGTTGGCAACAGCTAGAGCAGTTTGTTTTCTATTTCATTTTTGTATGAAATTTTTATTATTTTTTATTTTTTGTGTTTTTGATAATTAAGTTTATGTAGCTGAATTACATGCAATAACAGGAAAATTAATTTTCAAAGAAACATATGTCATATTGTGGAAAAACTATTTTGAGTGGCAAAAGTTAATGCAATGTTGAAAATATTTAGTAGATATATCAATAGTGGTGATAGGCCAAAATGACCATTTCTAAAATGAAAAAAATGAAAACTAGTCATCTTTTGAAAACAAATATTTTTAGCTATTTTGGCATAACAAAAGACATTCATACCATTCTAGCATGTTTGTTTGATATTTGATCTGTTTATCTTTTTCTTTCACTTATTTATCTCTCTATATCCTCTTTCTCTCTCTTTCAAACTTTTTAAAAAAATTCCGGCCAACATTGACGACATTCCGTCTATGGGTATCTCAGAAATGGTATTAAGCTCTTTCGATATTTTGTTTATTAGCCGGAACATTGTATAAATATTAAACTTCTTTTGTCCAATTTTACGAGGAAGAAAGAACACAAAATACTGAAGTCTAGATACATAAATCGAGTTACTGTAGCTCTATATTGAGTTGTTGTAACTAGATATCGAGTTACGAGCTACAGTAATTCTGCGCTACAGTGTCAACCTACATTAACTCGACACTGCATTAAGTCTGCTGCTACAATGTCAACCTACAGTAACTCGGCGTTATAGTGTCAAGTTATAGTAACTAGGCGCTACAATGTCGAGTTACAGTGTTGAATTGCAGTAACTCGGTGCTACAGTGTCAAATTATAGTAATTCGGCGGTACAATGTCGAGCTACATTAACTCGCGAGTGACAATGTCGAGTTAAAGTGTCGAGCTACAGTAACTCGGAGCTATAGTGTGCCTTCGTGCAATTAAATTGACTTAAGAACAATTTGGGTTTTCCACTTAGTCAAATGGCTAAAAAACATGTATTTCAAAAAATTAGCTAAAAAATATTTTGATATCATGAGAAGTGCTAAAAAATCTAGGTGCTCATGTTAATATCAAAGCCAAAACTATAAGATTTTAGTTTGATTAAAAGTACTTGATTTTACTTCCATTATGTAATTAAACTCTTTTTCTTTTCCTCTGTTGGATGCATTTTTTGACATTACTTTTTTTTTTAATGAAAAATTGAAATGCATATATTGCTACATACAACGTGCAAGTACTAACAAATGAATCTTCACATTGTGCTTTCTTGATGAGCTTAGCCATACATCTCTTGTTGTGGACTACATATGTAATTACAATTATATTATGGGCTATCTAATTTAAAATGAGCCATGAGTACCACAATGATTTTAAAGAATCTTTCGATAAATCTAAAATAAAAGTTTCTTTATAATCAATATCTACATTTTGATGAAATTCATGACAACATGGCAAACTGTATATCTCTCAACACTACCTTTGAACCTCTTTGGTCTTGATGTTCATCAATGATCAAAGAGCTTTCACACCTTTAGGCAATTTGATGAGATCCGAAGTGTCATTGGCATCATGAATTTCATCCAATTTTTCATGATTTTCATTCTTGAGGTTGTTGAGTTTGCTCTTTAGAAACATTATCTTATCCAGACAAGGAGTTAATGGACATCGACCGACGTGTTTGGTTTTCTGGTGGCGGGCATCAGCCAGTGGAGGCGTCTCCACAGCGGTGGTTCTCGCAGGTTATTCAGGGAGTGCTGGCCGACGGTAGTAAGGTGAAAGTGGGGTGGCGGTTCTGGTTTGGTATTAAGGAAGAAGACACTTCTAGGGTTTATTTGGAGAAGATGATGGCCTTTAATTCGGGCTATGCCTTTGGGCCTAAAGTTAAAAACTGATTTGGGCTTGGATGATAAAAGATTTTTGGGTCAAAGTTTAGGCCTGATTCTAGATGGACATGAATTACAGTTTGGGCTAATTTTATTAATCCAATTAATGAAAAATTGAAATGCATATATTGCTACATACTACGTGCAAGTACTAACAAATGAATCTTCACATTGTGCTTTCTTGATGAGCTTAGCCATACATCTCTTGTTAGTTGTTAGGTAAACATAAATTCAAATCGCACAAACAAAATTAAATAAAAAATTCATTGGACCCATGAAAAAAAATGAAATCTACTGGTATTTATCAATTTCAGGACAGTAATTAGCACAAATCTGATATCGCTATTCTCACAACAAATATTGCATTTATTATACAACTTTTACACTTTCCAAAATATTGTCATTTTATATGATTTTGTTAAATAAGCTATTGAGCTTAGCTTTACGTTGTAGTAGCATATATATATGATAATGTTAGAAGAAAATTAACGTGTCTACGGCTCTACGCCACTATTCTAAAAACAGAAGGTCTCTTACAAATAAACACAAAAAAGTTTCAAAATTACAAAACTTCTCTTGATGTTTGATTTCGTCTTACATTTTGTCTTAACCATGAGTTGATGTAATGTAATTTGCTGAAGTCATCAATTTTTTTATACATACCTCAACTTTTCTAAATATAGTACAAATATCTCCTCCCAACTTATTAAAAAAAATGTTATGTCATGATTCAGTTAGATAAACTATTGAGTATATTGAGTAGAGCTTTATGTTGTAGAAGCATAAATGATACATGGGTTTAAAAATTGAGGAATATAATTGTAAAATATTTGATGACGTCAATAAATCATGTCATTTCAACTGACGGTTAAAGGTAAAAATATAAGACGAAATAAAACCTCCACGGGGTTTCTTTAATTTACACTGTAATTACCGTGAACCTCAAGGAGCTTTCTGTAATTATCCTTTTTTTTTTTTGAGAGAGAATGTGATAATCCTTTTTTTTTTTCATGCATATGTCGAAAACTTTATAATTCTGTTTTAATGAGGATATGGTAGATGATCTGAAACTTTTAAATGTGCTACCAAATTTCTCCAAGAAAGTTGACAGTTTAATTAATTTGACAGACTAATGTAATAGTATGTGGGACAATGTATGGTTCCCTATCGCATAAATGCAAGGTTGATTGAGGGAATGGTTCATGTTTTAAATACTTACAGACTGAGTTTGACCAATTTTTTGAAAAATCCATTCTTGAATGACAACTTAGAAATAGACTTCAATAGAATTATAGATTCACAATCAATACTCAAGTAAATTTAGACTCTAATTCAAAATCACGTCTCAATAGATGAATAAAAACTGCCCCTGAGATTTTGCATTATTACAAAAAAATCCAGTTATCTTTTAAAATTACAAATATCATCTGACATTTGCTTTTAGTATACAAAATTGCACCTCAAGAGCTAGGGGGTAGTGTTTAGATAAAATACAAAATTTAGGGGGTATTTATAATTTTAAAAAATAATTGACGTTTTTTTTAAATAAGACTACACCTCGGGGGTGGTTTTTGTAATTATCCCCAAAAATAGTAAAACTCAAGCCGAACAATGTATTACTCAAAAATCAATTTCGAACTGTAACTTGATAAATTTTTCAACTCTATTTTCAATGTTTAATATATTAACCTCTCAAAGCGATTAATCTTATGTTTCAATGGTAGAGAGTGTGTTGTCTCTGGTTCGATTCTATACGAGTGTTTGTGTTCCCTCCTCTCCTTCCCCCAATTATACTTAAAAAAATAATATATTAACCTCTCAAATTCAAAGTAGAAATCGAGTAAGAAATTTAAGGATTGTCCAAAAAAATCCAACGACTTTTTTAGTTGACAAATATTTTGGTGCAGTTATGATACACCCTTTCTATTCTAATAAATAGTACAAGCTGTATTATTATTAGATGCCAACATTTATTTCGCATTTGCTGCTTTGATTCCTGCACAAAAAATAATGTGCATGTCTGTCTATTGATGTATTGTGTGACATCATACGGGCTTTCGAAATAAAAGCTGTTACGGTATGAATTTATGATTGTGCCCCAGATAATTCAATATGTGGATTTCCAATTTAGTGTTTGTCTTGAAAAATTATATGTTTGTCAAAAGTTTTACAGCTGGTTTTTGCTTAAATAATGCCAATAATTGAATTTTACAGTGATTGTGGTTGCAGTTTAAACACATGTTTCCATTTTTCCAGTAATAAATTTTAGTTTCAGTATTTTTATTACCATGGCAGTATGAAAAGCCCACAATCTATAACATATTTGGTATCTATGAAAACTACAGTTTAGAAATCCTCGTACAGGATTTTTCGCAACTTTATGATAGTTATAAATCCTTGATTAATATTTGGCTTTTAAGCCTGCACGAAAACACAAATATGTATTATAGTATCATTGACAGTTAATTTAAGGGGAAAAATATGAAAATAACAATAAGAAAAGTTGGCTTGCCTTGCTTGAAATATTGGTTGATAGCCAATCAAGACCTTCATAGAGTCCCTGGCCTGTGGTTGCACAAGCACTCTGGATATACCTGAATTAAATCATTTTTCTCTGGCTTAGTACTTAGATAAGGAAAAAAGAAAAAAAAATGGCTTTTCCTCCCTCATCTTCCCTATGCACGAGGATGGAGATTTCTCGTTTCACTTTTATTCATTTTTTTTGGTTTAGTTGTTATTTTATCTTTTTTTGTTGGAGTTTCTGTCTTCCATTAATAAGTGGAAGGTTTCGTCCAAATAGTGGTTCATCTTTATTGTTGACCATAAGATTAGTGACAGATGTGGATGCGCACAATTGCGATTTTCTGATTCTATTGGATCAGTTGGATATGTATAGATTTGAAATATGTTAATGTTTTATATATGTATAAGTTTATGATTTCATTGTAACTAGTTGTAAGGTTCCATGCTAAATTAAATTCACTGTGATCTGTTATCATTTTTTTCTTCAAGTTTCGAGCTAGAAATTTACAATTAAATTGGGCCACTTCTTGAAACACAATAAGTTGTTAGGGGCGTTAGATTTGTCTGGTCAAAATCCTTAAGTCGCTCATGTTAGATCAAAGAACACAAGAATAAAAAGAATTCACAAGGCTAGATATTTAGAATAAAATTCATACCTTGGACATAAATTGGATGATGTATTTATAGGATACGGAATCTTGGGCTATTCCTCGATGTTGTGTGGTGTGTGGATTAAAGCTGGCAAAATACAGCCCGACCTAAGGTTTGGACTAGGCTGCGCCATAATTTTTCAGGCCCAAATTTTATTTGGCCCGACCCAATTGGCCCACGTGCCGGGGGTAACTCGAATTTTAGCCCAATTTGATCATTTGTGTACAAAATATACACATGGACTGGAACGGGCCATGCATTTTAGTGACCCAACCAATTTGGCCCGGCCCAGTTTCGATTTTCCAAAAGCCTTACGGGCTTGGGTCACCGTCGGGCCATTGCACTCTAGCCTGGATCATATATGCTTGTTTTTTTTTGACGACACAGAGTATGCCCACATCAGCCGGGGGCACAGACCTCACACTTCCTTCGGACTATGGGACATCCATCCTTCCCAAGAATGGTCCTAATATCTGGGGGAGGAGGGGCATCACTCTGCGATAGTCAAGGTTTGAACCCATGACCTTAAGGTGTAATTGCAACCTCAAGGCCATTGGGCCAATCCTGGGAGTTGATCATATATGCTTGTTAAGCCCATAAAAAATCTCTTGTTGGACACCATTATTATATTGGGTTTTTATTTGATTATGCCCATCACATTGATTATTAAAAAAAAAAAAAGGAAAGAATAATGTTGGTATGCGTAGTTTGTAGTTTTGTATATATGATATTAAATACAAAATGCAACACAAAATTGAAATAGAGAATCAAGGTGAAATATAACATACCAACGACGCTGGCGTAAAGAATGCAAACCAAGCTTGTCAGTAATTTCAGGAACATTCATTGCATTTGGAAGATCTTGCTTATTAGCAAATACAAGAAGCGTTGCATCCCCTAGTTCATCCTGTTAAAATATTTTTTTTTTAGGAAAAATGAAATAATCTCATGATACGGCCATTAATAAGTTACCAAACTAAGGAAAAAGTTGTGCAATTTTTTGCTGAAAAGGTTATCAAAACCATAAAGTTGATGCATTTATTTTGACAAAATTGTACCTCACTAAGCATTCGATGGAGCTCATCTCTGGCTTCTGAGACTCTTTCCCTGTCGTTGCTGTCCACCACGAAAATAAGCCCTTGTGTATTCTGGAAATAGTGCCTCCATAATGGCCGTATCTGTAATATCAATCAATAATTATTGATGTCTCTTTTTTTTTTTGGTCATGTAATAATTTGTTACCAATTAATTTTAGAATATGAGAATATATTGTAAGAAATTGACCAAGAATAAAATTTAAGATTACGTAATTTATGGTTCATTTCATATTCAAAGTAGAACTCTGTTTTTCTTACACAATTTAAAATCGTATAGTAAATAAATCGGATTGGGTCATAATATTCATACGAATCCAAACCATGTTAAGATAATTTAACGATAGTAAATTCATGTTGTAGTAATTAGGAGTTATCAAATACCACCAGCTTGTAGCTCAAGTGGTATCGCTTACCCTTTGGAAGGGTATTGATCAGGGTTCGAATCTGAGTAATTGCATATCAGATCAAAATTATATACCTTATCCTGCCCTCCTACATCCCATACCGTGAAACTCACGTTTTTATACTCCACGGTCTCAACGTTGAAACCTGTTAGTATTAAAAAAAAATATGCATCAAGATTTTATAGCCATCCAAAGTATATATAGCAAACACAATATAAAGCATAATGATCGATCTTAACTGAGGCAAAATATATTATTTCTTTAAACATTTATGTGTTGATTTTCTGATTTAAATCTTTCTGTTTCCATACGTAATTTTTTATTTTCATGTCAAACGCGCAAACGCAACACAAATAAGAGTGAAAACTGTTAGTACCAATCGTGGGAATTGTAGTAACAATCTCTCCAAGCTTCAATTTGTAAAGTATAGTCGTTTTGCCAGCTGCATCAAGGCCGACCATTAAAATCCTCATTTCGCGCTTGGCGAATAGCATTTTCACCACCCTGGAGATAGCCAAACCCATTGCTGCAAACTTGTGCTAATGAATTAACACAGCGAAAAGAAAAAGAACCAAAGTTCTTGTGTAATAGGAATGTGGAGTAGATGATAAAATGAACTTAATGGTTTTATCAACTTAGTAGCAGATACGTGTTCGATCAAAATGAGGCATATATTACATTATCTAAAGAAATAAAGGGCTAAGGAATATGATTCTTATAACACGTAGTATGGAATAAAGATCAACCAATTTGGTGTTGGAAACAATGTATTTCCTATTCTTTGATATGATATTTCTTTCATTTTCAGTTCAATGCTAGGAAATTTTAACTGTATTTGATCGAATTTTGGATGTGATTGATTCCCAGAGCATCAGCTACCACAATTGCGTGTAGCAAGCTTATTTTAACTTTCGGCTCATAAAGGCCGAGGCCCAGTGGGCCCGACCTGTTTTTTTTTAAAGTATTTCATTTAGCTCACCCCACTTTCGTGTGTTGGCTCCACTGTTCTTGCCGCTTTATTCTTCAAGAAAGTTGTTAGGGCGTTAATTTTCGCCCAAGTAATTCCCTAAAATAAAAGATTGGATTTTGATTTGTTTTGCCTTTCTAGACTTATGGTAAGATTGAGTTGTAAATAGATTAGAAAAGATTTCATATTGATATGGTATAGATATATTAGGACTCTTTGATATTTATCTTGTTTCCAAACATAAGTGATATACTTGTCATATATTTGTATATATCTTTTTCCATGTTTATTAGGACTCTTGAAGGGTTTGACGCCTATATAAAGAGAAGAGGGCGTCCATAATGTAGACACAAGAAATATACCAGGGGATACAAGAGTCTTGAGAGAGTTAAGAGTCATACAAGCACAAGGAGTCTCGCTGCCCTGGATGTGATCTCGAATGTGACTACATACGAGATCACATTCACCTGATTGTGTTTGTTAGGTTTTTCATCCATTATTTTTTTGTATTGTGATTAACGAAGTCCACACATGTCTATTGTTGGATGAGTTGAATTACACAGATCTGATATACTCTAGATAGGAGTTTTTCGTTGAGTTTCTACTAGTTGGTTTTAGTATTTCTGTATACGGAATCAATCGATTTGTACTAGTGGAAAGTTTCGCCATTGGCTTGTAGACAATTTTTACTTCGTGTGTCTCTTTGTTGTTTTCAAAATTCCGCTGCATGTGATTGTGAATGTGACCACATCTGCAATCACATCTTTACTCTGCAAAACTTTTGGTAAATATCCGTGCTATAATTCTTTCAATTGGCATCAAGAGCCTACACTTGACGACACTAAGTGTTGATCCTGTATGTTTGTTAGCATGGAAATTCCTAGTGTCCCTACTTTTCGTCCCTCAGTTGAAAATCAGAAAAAGTTTGATAAAAAACTCTTGATTTTGTTAGATGTAGGGCTTGCTCTGGATATGGTCATTATGTTAAAAAATGTGCAAATATTTTTGTGAAAAAGGAAATGAGTTTGATTGTCACCTTAAGTGACAATGAGAACGCTGTCCAGAAATAAGATCACAAGGTTCTGACCACCCTGGTGAAAGATCGAATGTCTCTCCAAATAAATCCTTCAGGTGTTGCCAGAGGTGTGGCCCGAGATGTGATCACACCCTCCCTAATCACATCTGAGGTCACATCTGAAGATCAGGATCTCTTATCTGACTCTAACCTTTTTTGTTTCAATTCTACCTCTGCTCCTGACGATATTGAACATGTTGATGAATCTGATGGTGAAAGTTTGGAAAACACGTACACGAGTCTATATCAGGATTGGCTAAAGAGTATTAAAGTGAATGAAATGATGAAGGAGAATGATCGACTCAAGAAGGAGAATGATGATCAAAGGGAAGTGATTACCAGGTTAGAAGTCTCTCTTACCAAGAAAGAACTGGAGTTCGAAAAGGTAAACTCTAAACTTGAAGAATCTCTTGAAAGCATGAAAAAATTTAATTATGGGAAAGCTAAACTGGATTATATTATCTCCATGAGTAGTGATGATAAAGCTGGCTTTGGTTATAAAACTCCGATTTTTGTTAAAGCTAAAGAACAAAGAGAATCCTCGGATTCCTCCAACAATAAAAGGAAATTTTCCCAGAAATCTAAACCACGGAAGCGCCACTTTATTTGTCATTATTGTCATGCTTCTGGATACATTAGGCCATTTTGTTTCAAAATGAAATCAGATTTGGCGAACAGAAATTATGCATGTCAGATGTCAACCGAAATGTTACGACATCCTCGTAATCACATTTCAAAATTTTCCAAATCTGTTTGGGTTAAGAAATCTGATGTTAAATGTCATGTTATCTATACTTCTTTGAGATCTAACATTGCAGGATCTTGGTACTTTGATAGCGGGTGTTCACGACACATGACAGGTAGTTTGGAGTATTTGTTGACTATGAGAAGCATGATGGTGGTAATGTGACTTATGGAGGTGGAGGTAAAGGAAAAATTGTTGGAAAGGGAACTTTGAATGTTGATGGCCTACCTAGGCTACGGAATGTATTGCATGTGGATGGTCTAAATGCTAATCTCATTAGTATTAGCCAATTGTGTGATAATAACCTCTATGTTAAATTCAACAAAAAATCTTGTGAGGTTTTTAATGAATCTAACACGTGTATTTTTGCTGGTTTGAGATCATCACATTAATCGCTTAATCGCTATCGTATGCTAATAAACAAATGTGTCACACTTTGCACACACAGATGAATCGACCTATGGCACCAAAAATTAGGTCATCTAAGTTTTAAGAAAATGAGGATCTTGTGAAATTTGAGGTTGTTCGTGGTTTCGAGATTTTGCATGAAAAATGCTAATGTGTGTGGAAGTTGTCAAAAGAGTAAACAAAGAAGAGTGTCACACCAAATGTTATCTCATTTCAATACCACACGGTGTTTTGAATTGCTTCATATGGAAATTATGGGTCCAGTCGAAGTTGAAAGTCTTGGTGGAAGGAAATATTTTTTTGTGATTGTTGATGACTTTTCACGTTTTACTTGGATCTATTTTTCACGTGAGAAATCTAAAACATTTGAAGTATTTAGAAGTTGGCATAGAAGAGTTGTTAATCAGTATAGGTTACCAGTTGTTAGAATTAGGTCGGGCCATGGTAAAGAATTTGCAAACTCTTCTTTCTCGGCTTTTTGTGATAGAAAGAGAATTTCTCATGAATTTTTCGTACCTAAAACTTCACAGTATAATGGAGTGGAAGACAGGAAAAATCGTACATTGCATGAGACATCCTGTGTTATGTTGAGTTCTAAAAGACTTTCAAAAGGTTTTTGGGCGAAGCTCTAAATGCATGTCATATTGCCAATCGTGTATATTTGAGGCCTGGAAGTTTGATGACCCTTATGAAATTCTTATGGGAAAGAAACCTAACCTCAAATATTTTCATGTTTTTGGGTGTTTGTGCTATGTTCTTAATGATCGTGATAATCTTGGTAAATTCGATTCCAAAAGTGACAAGTGTATTTTTCTAGGCTACACTTCGAATAGTCATGCCTATCGAATTTATAATCTTCGTACTAAGATGATCATGGAATCTGTAAATGTTGTCTTCAATGATCTCTCAGATATTGCAGGAAAGAGTGAAGAAGATAATGTGGTGGATCTGCTCGAGTTTGTTGAGACTGCCCCAGCAAAGGATGTAGGCACAAAAATGTGACTGAAGCTCCATCCACAGCTGTCTCAAATGCAGAACCAAATGTGACGGCATCTGAGCCCACATCCGTGTCTGCTGCGGCTGAGTCAAACTCTGATTCTGACAATGAACCTGTTGAAGAAACCAATAACCCAATCGTGAATCGTGGCAGTGACATACCTACAAGGATTCAAAAGAATCATCCAATCTCTCAAGTCATAGGTGATGTCTCTGAAGGCATAAGAACTAGAAAGAAAGCAAGGGTAAACTATCGAGATATGGTAAGACTAGTGTGTTTGTCTTCTACTTGTTCAATGGTAAGAATCTCTTGTTGTGTCACGTTTTCTGAGCCTAAAAATGTGTTTGATTCTTTGAAAGATGATGTTCAGAATAATGCTTTGCATGAAGATTTTGATCAATATAGAAAAGAAAATGATTTTCATTGTGATATTTTAACCATTTATTGTGATAATATGAGTGTGATTGATATCTCGAAAAATCTTGTCCAACATTCTCGTACTAAACATATAGATATTAGACTTCACTTTATTCGAGATTTAGTTGAGAAAAATATAATTCGAATTGAGTATATTGCTCTTTGAAAATCGGCTGCGGACATCTTCACCAAGGCTTTGGATTTTGAGAGATTCTCCAATCTAAGGAAGTCTCTCGGTTTGTGTGTTCTCGAAATGTTACACGAGATGTCACAAGATTGCACATCACATCATTTGTGACATCCTTTTGCATCTCTATTCTTCCCCTCTATTTCTTTTTGATTTTTTTTAGACATCCCTGCATTATAAGCTCATCATGCATATCTGCAAAAAGTGGATTGATGGTTCGAACTAGTTACATATATTGTCTCCCTTGGAAAACTGGTGTGAGTTGATCTCTCCAATTCAAAAAATGATGATGATATTTTTCCCAGTAGCTGAGTTGTGAATAAAGTCTTGATCATGCTTGGAGGCCTTCTAGGAAAAAGCTACCAATCCATGGTGTGAAGCTATTCATTGTGACCAATTTCTTCTAGCGTATTGATGTCTAAAAAGGCATGATCATGTGAAAAAGAGCTACCTTTGGCATTTGAGTGAAAGCTACCTGTTGGTTAACTCCCTCATGAGACTCGGAAAAAGTGAAGAAAACTCAAAAATTTTGATAAGCTGGGATCTCGGATTGCGATTCATTGAATCAACTAGTACAGGTGTGACTCAAAATGGGACGACATTTGAACCTATATCCATTGCTGCAGCACTTTTCACCTCTTGTGTGCATTTTTCTTTTTTGCTACATTAGGCATATTAGGTTTTGCATGTCTGGTGATTTTGGATTCTTTCTTTGAGATTCGGTTTCCATATATATTCGAGTGGTATTTTTCTCTTCCCAAAATCTTGAAAATCTTGATGGATAATAATTGGTGGGTTATACGGTTTGAAGGACTTGGAAGATTTGAATAGATTTTGCTCCTAATTATCTATATCTTTGGTTAAGGGTGTCATTGATTTGTAGGATTCTATTTTATGGAAAATCTTGATTTTTGGGAATCCTATTTTATGGAAAATCTTGATTTTTGTATCATCTTTTTGATGTTTATCTTCCAAAATTCTCAAGAGTCTTATGATCCTTTATTCTCCTCAAATTTGTGTATATGCAATGAACTTTTACGTGTCAAGTGAGGGGAGCATACATGATTGTTACCTATGTTTTACGGACAAAAGGGGAGAAAAAGGTTGATTGTGATGCTTTCGATTTAGGGGAGTTTTGGATATTTGATATTTGATTGAGTTTTTGGATTTTTTTGCGATTATGAATGTGACCTGAAATGTGATCGCATCTGTTTCAGTATTTTTACTCAGCATGATATTTAGGGGGAGTTGTTTTTTTTTAAGGGAAGTTTGTTTGTTTTGTGCTTGATAAGTGTTTTGTCCAGAAAGGCAAAAAGGGGGAGATTGTTAGGGCGTTAATTTTCGCCCAAGTAATTTCCTAAAATAAAAGATTGGATTTTGATTTGTTTTGCCTTTCTAGACTTATGGTAAGATTGAGTTGTAAATAGATTAGGAAAGATTTCATATTGATATGATATAGATATATTAGGACTCTTTGATATTTATCTTGTTTCATAACATAAGTGATATACTTGTCATATATTTGTATATATCTTCTTTCCATGTTTATTAGGACTCTTGAAGGGTTTGGACGCCTATATAAAGAGAAGAGGACGTCCATAATGTAGACACAAGAAATATACCAGAGATACAAGAGTCTTGAGAGAGTTAAGAGTCATACAAGCACAAGGAGTCTCATTTTGCCCTGGATGTGATCTCGAATGTGACTACATACGAGATCACATTGGCCTGCGATTGTGTTTGTTAGGTTTTTCATCCATTATTTTTTTGTATTGTGATTAACGAAGTCCACACATGTCTATTGTTGGATGAGTTGAATTACACAGATCTGATATATTCTAGATAGGAGTTTTTCGTTGAGTTTCTACTAGTTGGTTTTAGTATTTCTATATACGGAATCAATCGATTTGTACTAGTGGAAAGTTTCGCCATATTGGCACGTCTACAAGCTTGTTGGCTTGTAGACAATTTTTACTTCGTGTGTCTCTTTATTGTTTTCAAAATTCCGTTGCATGTGATTGTGAATGTGACCACATCTGCAATCACATCTTTACTCTGCAAAACTTTTGGTAAATATCCGTGCTATAATTCTTTCAAAAGTTGCAGAAGCCAAATTCCATTTCGTTTGGTGCAGCAGAAGGATATTTTTACACAAAGTACGTCCATCACGAAAGTCTTTTAGCATAATTTCACCAGCAGCCAGAAAAAAAGGTGAAAAAGAAAACAATCAAATTCATTACAAGCTAACAACACTGACAATGTTGGATAGCTGGGGAGCTTAATTCAATTGTTTTGTCTTCACAATGCTAATAAATAATCCCAGTAAAAATAAAATGTCGTGTGGATCTCGTCATACTTTAGATGTTATATTCAGTGTCACAAAATTGCGTATCCGTTATTGCCAATAGACGTGTGATATCTGATCCAGGATTCCCAAATAAGGGCCATGATGTATAACATGTAACGAAAACATCAACAAATATTTGAACGATGATTTCTCTATAAGATCACAAATTATCATGTTAAACTGGATAAATGTCTGAACCATTTCTGATGAAGAATGGAATCTGATATAACGAACCGAATAGGAAAACTACATTATAAATTGGATAATTGCTCGGTCCATAATGAAGCTATTTTCGGGTGATAGCATCCTTGGCAGACTCAAGGGTGGATTCAACAGAAGCGGCAGCTTTTGCTAAGATGCTGCCGCTCGTGTTTGAGGCAACGGGCGGTGAATGTGGCTCATGAACAATTTTCACTGGGTGGATCTGGTCTTGATCTTTCCCGGCCGATGAACGAATATCTAACGTCTCCACTTTCTTCTCCTTTTGCGTTTGAGCACCACGAGTGTTAGTTTCCTGAAAATATTAAAGTTTTGCAACATTTTATGTCAAGATATTGCCTAACAGAGAAAATCATCATGGATGACATGTTTTTTTTTTCCTTGCATCAAAAGATCCACAAAATGATTATTTGTTAGGAATAAAAGGAAAACTTCAAAACATTGTCCATCAATAATGAGGTCATGAATGAAAAAAGAAAACAATTCAGGGGCTTCTGGAATGTACCTTGTTTGCTGATGCACTCATGTTGTGTTTTCTGGTTGTTTGATTGAGTCCTTGATATGCTTGTGATCATATGATTTATCAATAAAAAATAGATTGCCTATTTATTTATTTGGACAATTTTTATTTGCCAAAAAAATTTCGCAGGAGAATTGGTCTTCATCTTACAGAAAATGCTGCTTAGTTCCGATTTAATCGTGGACAGGTTTTATAGCCAAATTACAATCATATTTCAACAAATAAGTTAAGCTATTAGAAGTGGATCCATAAATTGCAGCCGATTCACTTATTTGGTGTCGGACTAAGTCATCAAAATGTGCCTTCATTTTTAACGTATAAAATATCAACTTTTCAACCAAAGTTCTAGCTGTGAGAATCCGAAATTTATTTGGAGTGAAGCCACATTTGGAAAAGAAACAAACATGATATTTTATGGGTAATATTGTAGCAAGCTTATATCATAGGAGAGGAGAGCAAGTGAAGAACACAATCCCCTACAATTGATCCTGCTGAAAGATACATGTGTTTGTTTCAACCGTTTGCAGATGTTATAACATAATGCAAGAATAGTAGGGAACAGGAATAATAAATATTCATTTCTGAGTTACATATTTTGCAGCAGCCTCAATATGTCTACATATAAATATCACATATTTCACACATATTTGGCTAGATGTTTCTGGAATTCTGCCAAGATAATAGATAGAAAATGAGAGTAAATCATTTATAGACCCAAATCAAAAGGGTTGGAAATAAATAGAAAATAGACTGAATTTCCAACTAAATTAAACACAGAAAATTTTCTCCTGAAGAAATCAAGAACTTCAAGGAAAAAGGACAATTATTTGTTTCTGGCAGTAGCAACACAAGCGTTCCACATTTTTTGACCTATTCAAACAAGATTTCATCATTGTAGAGCAATGAGCATTATAGATGCCACACAACACAGTAAATTCCCACGAGGTGTTCAGATGTAATTCCATACAGAGCTATCAAAAATATATGAATATTGTATAATATGGTTCTATATTACATAATCATACTTCCCAAAACAACAACAATATCCCTAGAAGATCTTACTCTTTGGCATCACGACGAGATTTTATTCTCACATTTTTAGCAGACAAGGAGAGGGCCAATAATCTATTGAACCCTATTCACCTGCAAATAGAAATATCCAGGAAGAGAAATAGAGCGATCATCTTTGAAATCCAAAATCATGATCAGAAAGTGATGAGAGGTGATGCACTGCAATGGACATCAGAGGTCTCAGATAACCGTTGCCTTGGAGATAATGTATTGCTAGCAGCAACATCGACATCAACGTTCACAATACTTTTCCTCTTTTGAGAATCAGGCTTCACCAACTCATCTGATAAGCCACCCAATAGTTCCACTTGCTTCTGATGCTCTGATATCATAGCCTGAGCTTCTGCGACCACCGATGCATCATCATCTGCAGCATATAAAATCCTTTTATCGCTTCAACCACCTGCAGCAGAAATTGCAATCATAAGCATCCACAAGTTTAAATGTACAAAGATTCGAAATGTTTGAAAGCTTTACTGGAGATTTTTCAATATCAGGGGTCTGGCACAAGATCTCAATATCCCTCAGCTTTGCAAAGTAGAAGTCTCTCTCCTTCTCCAGGCTATCTACTGATAGCTTCAACTCAGTAATCTGCCAAACAAACAAAAGTAATAAGCCACTAAATGTTTAAGCTATGTACACAATCCTCAGCAGGTAATATTTGCAACCTGTTGCTCAAACATTGTGCGTTCTGCTTCAGGGTAGACGGGAGGCCCACCACTTGAAGAATGCCCACCACTTGAAGAAGGTCTAGCAGCTTTAACAGATTGACTTGTTGTGTTTGCATGAGATAAATCAGTCCTTCGGCCATTATGAGTGGTGTGTTTGGGGACAGATGCTGAACTTTTAGTTGAAGGTTGTGATGCTGCTGATTTCTTGCTCAGCTCTTTTCCACCCTTGCAAGCCTCTCTCCTTTCCAAAGGATTGTAACTAACATACACGGTACAAAAATAATCAAAATGAAAAGTTTTCATCAAGACTCTTCCACATTGCCATATAAACTTATTGATACAAAAACAAAGTTATTATGTTGCTAGCAGATCTCAAAAAATCGTTCCATAAAATCTTCAACTATGACTTTTGAAACCCCGTAATAACTTTATCTAGCATACATGTATTATCTTTAACCCCAAAGACGGTCATTATGTGTCAATCCATAAGTACCAAAGCACCATCATAATGCCAGTTACAATTTTATTACACTCTACCTTATTAAACTATATTCATTCATCAACAATAAGTTTTCAAGCTCAGGAGCTCAACCTTTGTGAAATATATATAAGAGAACACTAACACATAGAAATAGCAGATCAACAAAATGGCAGGTAAATCAAGATGGAGAAAAGCAAATTACTGAGACAATAATCAGGACGAAATGTTTAATATTTCCATATGTGATATGTTTGTGACCTCCCACACTTCATGGCTGAAAAGAAGTCAAGACGGAATGTGCAACATGTTCAAATGCACATATTTATATGATTACACCATTTTAATGGGACACTTATTTGTCAAGGACATTGCAATTCAATGTGAAGTGTGAACTAGAAGTAGCCCCAAATAAGTTGCATAGGACAGACAATCTGTACATCACATAGAAGCTGACAAATGAAGAATTACATAAATCAATCATGATAACAAATCAGCAACACAGTGCGCTATATCTGTGTATAGGTTTCATAAACACTTAATTAACACACAGGAACTTCAATAATTCAGCTACAGTGGTAAACATCATCAAATTAGCCAAGAGGAGCACATGAAAGATTTTTTTAGCACAAGAATTTACCTGTTTATGAGCCCTCCATTGACACAATCACAGTAGCGCTTCATCCATTGCATAAATTCCAAATTGTCCAGTGGCCTTCCTTTGATCAATTTGTTAACCTCGATGTGCTGTACTCACAACATACAAATTACAGAAACATCAGATATAATCATTTCTCCTTACAAAGACAAGGGCAAAAAGGAATTCAGGAACAATAAGCGAATACGAAACTCACTCACCTTTAAAAAAAAATTATACTAGATAAATCCATTCCACGAACAGTTAATTAAGCACAATTTTGGAATTTCCTTCAAAAAAACAAAAAGAAACCCTAAAAAAACTCAAGACAGATTGAAGAATTATAATACCTTAGTGATCTTGAGTTTGTTAAAAACATCTTGAAGGACCTTGTAGTTTTGGATCATCTCGTACTCGTTCTTCGCATCAAAATTGACCTTGTGCATCGGCACCATCCCCGGGTGAGCGGCATCCATTAGCTGGCATTGAACAGCACCAGTACAAGCCTGTAAAATTTCGTAGGGTGGTCACGGAATCAAAAAACCATTTCACTTGAAGAATCAAAAAACATAAAATAATTAAGGATTTCAATAGGTACCTCTTCGACTTTGGAAAGGTTAAGATGGAGAGTAGAATTGATCCAGGCAAGAATCTCCGATCTGCCAACGAAGTATGCCGAGTCCATCATTCCGATGTTGGTTGCCATTTTCCTTCAAACTCTTCGTTTCAATTTCGGTTTAGTTAAGAATCTGTGCTTGTGTGCGAGAGAGATGGGGAATGTGTGTGTGTGTGTGTATCTGTGTGTGTGTGTGTTGTTTGAAATGAGGGTCGAGCGGGAGTTGCTCCCCTTTTGTAATTCAAAACTTCGTCAGGGTTTAGGCGTTCTTGGACTGGGCTAAACTCTAAGAAGTGGCCGGCCCAAATAAAATTTTAGAATAATTTATGGTTAGGCCCATTAATGGAAAATACTGCTATGTAAATATATAATTCCATCTTTGGGATTTGCTTGGTTTAGTGCGTTAACCTAAAGACTGAAACAGTGATTTGGCCCAGGATCAATCTTATGCTCCAGTGGTTGAGACGTGTATTGTAAGAATGAATGACCCAGATTCGATCAAATACGAGTGTGTGGGTCCCCTCTCCATATTTCCCCCATTATACTCAAAAAAAAAAAAAAAACAGTGACGAAGCTAAAGGGGGGTCACTTGACCCCATAAATTTTGAAAAAAAACATAGAGTATTTTGGTAATTTCCTATATAATTTTTAAATAAAATTATAAAATAGGAAAAATAGAATCAATCTTCAATTTATTCATTCTTCTCTCTCCTTCTCATTTGTGAATTTAGAAAAGTCTTTGAGTCTTGGACATTTTTCCCATTCTTCAAAATTTTGTACATTTTCTTTTACTACACCATGAACTTTGTATATTTTATTTTAGTTCCACCAAACTTTTGTACATTTCCCCCAGTATTTTCTTTTCGAAATATTAATAATGCAACTATTATGCAACAATTTTAAAATATTATGATATATTGACGCAATTGTATTATGTTATTTCTTTTGGAATATTAAAATGTAATACAATGGTTTTATCAAAATTTGAACTTATTTATAATTTTATTTTTAGATTTGATGTATTGCATTGTATTTTATTATTAATGTTACTTCGCCTCTACACGAAATTTAAGGCGTCACCTAAGTTCCACACCTTTCATTTTTTGGTCAACAGTAAATATATTACTTATTCATGGAGAAAATAAAATTGTTAATTGATTCTTTTTTTTTTTATCAAAGTGGAAAGATTTATATATCAACCAACACCACCCAAATTACACCTAGGCACACGTGCCTAACAACACCCTACCTTGGAACATGCTCCAAAGGTAGAAAACCACCAACTCTTGGGGCAAAAACACAAAAACAAAAAGATCAGGGATCAGAAACAAACAACAAGAATCTCCCCAGCAGCAACAGAATAGGATCAAGTTTAGACAAAAAGGATCCCATCTGAATATACAAAACATGCCAAAATTCAATAAAATGAGGAAAGAAAAACGTTTCACTGGGCTAAGCCCCTAAAACATCTTCTTCCCCAAATCATTTGATGAATCAAACTCCATACATTCCCCTTGAGCAGCAGCAACCAAGTCGAGCTCTGAAATCTGCATTTTATTGAATTGCCAAGCATTCCTTATTTTCCACAAGCCACCAAAGGAGATAAGTAGAGAGATTAATACGATCAATAAAAGTTGGATTCCAAGGCAAAGAACAAACAAAAATCTACCATTCTTTCAAAGTAAGATTTTGATGATAACTCCATTCCAACAAACTGGAGCAATCTTCCAAACTCTTTGAGCTTTGTCATAGTGAAAAATGTAAGTCCAAACGGCTACGATAATCTAGAGGGGGTAAATAGATTATCTCCATCTTTTCGATTATGCCCTATTTTTTTGAAACAAATAAGCCAAGACAATAATAAAGGTGCGGGAAGTAAACAACACGCGTCGATTTATAGAGGTTCAACTCACCTAGGGTCTAATCCTCTACCACCCCAGTATATCCGGGATGGATTTCAAAAAGAAAAAGATATTATTAATTACCAAAATTAATACAACACCTTACAACATTACCTTAAAGAGCACCACACTCTTCTACAACACCACCTTTGAGATTACCATAATCTCTCATGAAGATTACCACAATCTCCAACGGCACCTTGTGAAGATTACCACAATCTTCAACCTTGAAAAACACCAAATTCTTCAACACCTCAAGAGCACCATACTCTTGAAACACCTATCACTTAGATCACCCAAGTGTATTCTTTCCACAAGAATACTCACAAGGATATCTTGTGTTGAATGATGACCAAAATAAAGATTACAACTCGATAATGAATATTATAATTTGAGTACAAGTGTAATAAAAAAGAATGAGATCAAAGAGTCAGCAACAGCTCCTCCCAAGCCAACCCCTCCTCCAAAGCCCAAGGTAATAATACTTGCTTGTTACTTAAATTCTTAGAACTAAAAATTTGCAACTAAAATGGTTAAAATAAGATTTTATTCTGAAAATAAATTTGTAAATGTTTCTTTATTAAAACTTCTAACATCTATGGGAGCTTATATGTTTTTTTTATAAAAAAATTACCAAACACTTTCAGTGAGTTAATAAGCTCTTACACTAACAGAAGCTTGTTTCAGTGGTATCACTAACCCTTTATAAGGGTGTTAACTAGGGTTCAACCCTGTATCTTTTCATTTATTTGAAATTCTCCAACCAAGATTAAAACTTATTAAAAAAATGAGTTTATAAGCTCCAAAACATATACTTTGAAAAGTTTATAAATTCGGCCAAACACCATCTCACTGCTTTATGGGGTATTTTGAGTTGGATAATAAGTTTTTCTTTTTGAGACATTTCCACAAACACATCTAATGCTAGGGGTATAGAACAAAAAAAATATCACGCTTTAATTTCCAATCTGAAAAAAATTAGACACATATAGATCTAGTAGATCTATCATTTTTTCCCCAACACTCACATGTACTCTGGTCTTCAATTTTTCAGGTGAGCACAAGCTTCTTCGACGTGTTGGCCTTCAGCGGGCCCGCCCCGGAGAGAATCAATGGTCGGATGGCGATGATCGGGTTCATGACGGCGTTGGGAGTGGAATTGGCCAACAGACAGGATATCTTCGCCCAAATTCAAAACAGTGGAATCCCCACACTGATATCAACCTCCATTCGTTCGAGCAGAACTTCATTAATACCTCCCGTGTTTATAGTACCCCCTTTAAAACTTTCATCTTCTTTCATCTCTCTCTCTTAAAGCCAGACAAGCTGGGGTCCAACTGAGGCTCAACAAATTTTCGAGTATTAACTCCCTCGTCCTTCTCAACATCCACAAAAATCTTACTAGTACTAGCATTCCCCACATTAATTAGAGAGCTACTAGCTTCTTTTTCTTCCACACTCCCAGTCCCCTTCTTGACACCAAATAACATGTCCTCTACCTTGAGCCATTCCCCATATTGCCCCTCATTCGGATAATTATTCTTTAATTCTTTCTTTTTCGACATGCATCCTCTCTCAACATGACCCACAACCCCACAATAATAGCAAACTCCAATCAGCTTTTCATACTTAAAGTCTACCCACCATTGTTTTTCACCCAACTTAATATTAGTCCCTCTTAGAATCGGTTTATTTAAATCAACTAGGACTAATAACTTGATAAACCTGCCTTTAATGCTTCCAAGCTTTGGAATCATTCAATCCCTCACTTCAGAGAACAACCTTCCTATTTTAATTCCAATTTCCGTCGAAATCCAATGATTCGGAATATTCCAAACTTGGACCCAAAGGTTAACGGAGGAGAACTCAACCTCCTTCACATCCATACCTTCCTCCCATTCCTTGAGCAAAAGATACTGATTATCAAACGTGCAAACTCTGTTATTCCACACTCTCATTTTGTCTTCTTCACTTTGAAAAACAAACTAAAATAAATTAAATCCCGTCTCCCTCATAAGAAATGGTTTTTAGTAGCCCAAATCCCTGGAGAGTATTTTTAAGGCCAGCAAAATCCGTTTTCTTAGTCGCGTGAATATTCCCAAACAGACTAAGGAGGCTTTCATTCACTCTTAGGGCGTGAACGAGTGAGTCGGAGTCGAACATAGTATTGTTCGAGCTTGTTTGAATTTTAATCGGGCTTCAAAAAGTATGTTTGAGCTTGTTTGTTTATTAATCGAATCGAGCTCGCTCCAAACAAGAAAAAGCTGAAATAAAGAAACCCAAAGAGCACAGACAAAGAAGACACAGAAGAGAAAAGTAAACACACAAACGTAAGAGACCACAAAGAGCAAGACAAGCACAACTAAGAACCCTAGCCTCCCGTGGAACAGTACAGAACTCGAAAACCAAAACGAAACGACGAATCAAGCTTCGAAAGTAGCTTGGACTTTTTTTTTTATACATATTTTATTCTTTTTTTTTTACTAATCGAGAAAAATCCACAGACATTTAATTGGACTTGAAATAAATGTAAATGGGCAAAAAAATAAAAAATTGATTGATGGCATCATATATTCATAAGTTTTTAACAAGAAAATTGGGAATTTGGGATGAAATGTTCACTAAAAACGCCGCAAAAATGCATTTGGGACTTATAAAAATTTGTTTGCAAAATTCTTTTGAGACGAACAAAGGATCCCGTCTTTTACTTACAAAAAATTACATCTTTACATCTTATCGAACGAAAAATTGTGTTCAAGTTGAGCAGTTTGTTATGTTAAGTTAAAAAATGAACCGAGCTCAAACGAGCTCAAACGAGTCATTTTTAACGATTTCTCGATCTCGATTGTTTTTCTCGATTTTATCGACATTTTTTAGTATTTCGAAATACTTTAAAATTATTCGTTTGATTCGGTTCATTTTTTTTTTAGCGCAATTCACTCCTTTAGCAACATCTTTTTCCTCCAACACGACACCAACTAACTCTTTCTCTCTCAGCGAAAACTTTCTAAGGCATTCCACCACCTCACTATCCATTGAAGACAGCCCCACGTTAAATCTCACTACCAAAACCCGAGCTCCAAATCTGCAAGAAAAAGCTGAAATAAAGAAACCCAAAGAGCACAGACAAAGAAGACACAGAAGAGAAAAGTAAACACACAAACGTAAGAGACCACAAAGAGCAAGACATGCACAACTAAGAACCCTAGCCTCCATCAGTCTCTCCACCACTATACTTTTCCAGATGAGAAGCAGTTGTCCCTTCTAGAAGATAATTTAGAATTTCTTATATATCTATGCTTTTTCTATAATATCCTCAATTTCCTAAGAAGACACTATAAAAAGAATTTCACACACACAGCACAACCAAAGATAAGTCAACACACAACACAACCAGCAACCAAGAGTTGTCAAACATCCAGAAGTTCTACAAAAACTGAGGCAAAACACCCCCCAGCAGCACCCATAACTAATCCCAGCAGCAAAAGCAAGCCATTATCCCTATGGAACAGTACAGAACTCGAAAACCAAAACGAAACGAGCGGAAACTCACACTCTTCGAGAGAGAAAGGAACACTCCCCTAGAGAGAGACTTTTCCTATTTGACACTTTACTTAAATTGTTAATAGATTCAAGTTCTACGTTACATAAAGTGATTATATTTTTTTTGTAAGTTTTAGTTCTTCACTTCTTCTAGTCAATGGCCGAAAGGGACATTTAAGTTGCTTGAAATGGTAGGGCTATTAAAACTCAACTTTGTTTCTAAGAAACAAAACTATTGTGAAGGCATTAAAGTTTAACTTTGTTCCGAAGCAAATTTGTTTCACAAAAAAGAATATGTAGTATTTTCTACACTTAAATAAACTTCAATTATGTCGACAGGGCCGAGAAAAATCCACAGCTGCCCCTCATTGTAATTGGACTTGAAGCCCTAAATGTAAATGGGCTTGGAAAATAAACTTGGCAACTCCTATTCAATAAGTTATAAAGTGTGACAATAATGAGAGGGAAAAGGAAAACCAGCGCCGTGAAGGGCGGGTTACAGAATCGATGTTGAAAAGAATGACGAATTTACATAAACCTCACATATTTTTCTTTTAATTTTTCAGAAATTATTTAAGTCTAAGTATATATATGCTCGAGTAATATCTAAAATGGGATATGGATTGTCAATGGCATCATATATTCATATCTCCAGTTTTAATCATAAGTTTATTTGATTTTTAATTTTGAGTTAAATTATTTTATTTTATACACTCATTGCTACTAATGTAAGTGGACTTAATGAGTTAAATTGAGTGCCCGTTTAATATTTGGAGTTAGAATGTCAAATGAAAATTGAACTATAAGTCCGTCATGTCTCTCCTTTCTATGAACACAAATTATTTTATTTTATACACTCATTGCTACTAATGCAAAGAAAATGGATGAAATGGAGTTAGAATGTCAAATTCCACTTTCCCTATTCCACCCTTATTTGATTGAAAAAAATTAAGACTTGTATTCAAAAAGTGATGGCAGTTAAAACGGGCAGGAGGCCAATCATTTCAACCTAGCAACACTACTAATATATCCAAAGTACACAACTACTTGAGCACCCATGTTCATAAATTTGATGAGAAAAAGATAATCATCATACAATAGAAGTCTCAATCCTCTAAATTTCTAATAAATTACCAATAGAAAAGAAGATAACACACTGTCCAAGTACAAAAATTAGCCACCAGACAAAGATAGAATATCAGGACAACTAGAACCAAAATCAACCTATTCATCATTACAATCAAGAAAATCTCTAAGAAAAACCACAACATGTCAGTCAAATCATACATACATGTCTCTACAATTGGGTCCAATTTATCATCACTAGTTACCATAATAGTATGATGAAGAAAATGAACAAGATGGGAACCTTTCAAGTGCTTGGAGAGCTTCTTTCATAGATGGTCTCTTTTGTGGCACAGGAGAAATGCAGCCATACCCTAATTTAAGTAGTGCCAACAAAGCATCCTCTTTTCCCTCCATCTCACCGCGGATCGCCACGTCGGCCATCCTCAAGACCTTGCCCTTGTCTTCGTCCGACGACGTGGACGCCCCGATGGCCAAGGCGGGACCCGTTTCGTCCGACGCGATGACTTTTCCCGTCAGCAATTCTAGCAACACAACACCGAAGGAGAACACATCCCATTTCGGGTTGGGCTTGAGACTCCGAAGCGACTCCGGTGCGTGATAAGGCGACACGCCGATTACGCTTGGGCTTGGGCTCGGAGTGGCCCCACTAGCATAATCCTGGAAGCTGTCGCGCGAGGCGGTGGATCGCTTGCTACCGAAATTACGGGCCGATCCACCGGCCTTGGAACTGTTTTCACCAGTCACGAGCCTTTGGAGCCCAAAATCTCCGATCTTGGGCTCCATGTCCCCGCCCAACAGAATGTTACTGGGCTTCAAGTTACCATGTACATGCTTCTTCTCGTGGATGTAACACAGCCCACGGGCCACACCTTTCGCTATTTTGAGCCGCATTTCCCAGGGTACATGACAAGGTGAAGAGCCAGCTTTCCCTGAAAATAACACACCCAAACGCGCATGTTAGCATCTACAAAAATCCTAATCATTAACTTATTATCTTTGTATGTTGCATTATACTTGAGGATCATGACGTTTTTTACTCATTAAAATTTAAACATAATTTTCAAGAATGACATTGGCTCATATCATAGCCGTGACACAAACATCGCTATCATGCGCCTGTGAGCGGAGGATAAGAAATACTACAATTCATGGGCTACAGGACAGAATTGACTTGCAAATGGTTACAGCCAATGCAGAACAAAAGCATTAAAGACAAGGTTTCAGTTACAACAACTCCACCGTTCCAATTTCAGCCCAGTCCCCCCAGCGCATGTTAGAGCATGTATAAATATTATATATTTCAGGAAATTAAATTAAAGTGTACGTGGAACTTGTTAGGCTGGCTAGAAAATAAGCGCATAATGGGACCATCAGGTATCTCTATGGTTCAATTCCTATATCTATCTTCAATCCATCCAATTTACAAGAACGTTACTAATTATGGTGATAGCAACAATTCAATATCCAATGCCTTCTAATTAATAATGCCTAATTTAGAACATAAAATAAATTCAATTATGCTGAAATATAATTAAATTTTAAGGGGACTTACTGTAACGCGCGTTAGCAAGGCTACCATTAGGAACAAAATCATAGATAATCAGCTTCTCATCGGTACCCCAATAGAACCCACGAATACGAACCAGGTTCGGGTGCACCAATTTAGCGATCACCCGAACCTGGTTCTGAAAATCCCTGAACCGGTCCACACCATTCTCCCCGATCCGACGGACCGCGAGTGTAGTACCATCTTCGAGCACGGCCTTGTACATTATGCTCGAACCCGACGCGCCCAAAATGTAAGCCGAGGCTTTAAGCAACGTCTCCAATTCAAGTTCCTTTTCCCCGTCAACCGTTACGAGTGCCCCGTTTTTCTGCTCTTGGGCCGCGTGCATTGCGTGATTCTTTTCGGTGTCTACGTCATCACTGTCGGAGTTCGTGGACTCCGAGGCACTTTCTTCTTCTTCGGCGGCGTGTCGGTGTTTTTTTAAGCAGGCCCAGCTTCTGAGCCAGTTGGATTCTTCAGAGGATGATGCGGCGGAGGACGACGACGCCCAGTCGAAGTCCTTCGCGCTTTCTGCTTCCTTTTTAATGGCGGTATTTAGGGTTTTTCGTTTTTTTAATTGGTAGACGTAAATGAAAATCAGAACGAGGATTCCGATTCCGGCGATGTCTCCGATGACGATGCCTAAAATTGTTCCGGTTCTCAGCCCGGTTTTTTTCACTTGAGGTGGGTTTCCGCCGCCGGGTGCGGCGGTGGCGGGGTCGGAGTCGATGGTTTTGGGTATGGCGGCGATTGCTGGGGGAGATTCTGGTACAGAGGAAGATGAATTAGGCAGAGTCGCGACGGAAGATGGAATTGGACAGAGGTTTTTTAACGGTTTGCCGCATAACTCTGGGTTGCCGGAGTATGATATTGTATCTTGGTTGAAAAAAATATTAGACTCTGGAATTGGGCCTGTTAGGTTATTGAATGAAAGATCTATAGTTGCGTTCGCTGGGATTTTGGTAGCAAATTGCGGCGGGATTTCGCCGGAGAGCCTGTTGAAGGAGATATTCAAATACGATAAATTGCCGCCGTTAAAATCCGGCGGCAATGTTCCGTTTATCAAATTCGAGGACATATCTAAAACCTCAACTGAATTAAATCCACCTGGAATCGAACCTACAAAGTAATTATTCTTCAAAGAAACGGCGGTTAAATTGTGAAGGGTGGTTAAATTTTTAGGTAGGTTGCCGGAGAGGGCATTGTCGGAGAGATTGAGCACCTGAAGGTGTCTCAGTTTCCCGACGAGCTCCGGCAGCCCGCCGGAGATTAAATTGTTCGAGAAATCGAGGACTCGAAGGTGGGAGGCGCTGAACAGAGAAGAAGGGATGGAACCGTTGATGGAATTGTTGGAGAGATTAAGGTTTCTAAGATGCTCGATCATGCCGAGAGTTGCAGGGATTGAGCCCAAAAGCCCGGAATTAGGGATTGAAAGGCTCGTGACCCGAAAATATGCGTTGGCAGAGCCCGGAACGCCGCAGGCGACTCCAGTCCACGAGCATGGCGTCTCATCGTTGTTATTCCAGCTCTGTAAAACCCCAAATGGATCGCTTAGAATACTGTACTTGAAAGACAGCAAGAGTACTCCGTCGGTGTTGAGCCCGAACGTCCCGGCCCGAAGTAAAAACGCAAATGCAATAATTCTCCACCGCCAAAAATGGAGATGATCAAAACTTGGGTAGCTCATGATAAATTACAGCAATCCCACATCTCTGTTTCTCAAAGAAAAAGTTTAGAGAGAGAAAGTAAGAGAGAGGGGAAGGGGGAGAGAAAATACAGTAATAATGAAACTGAGATTTATGAATTATGAATTTATGATATACGACTATATGTGATAGCTAAACTATTAAAGGATTGGAGTGATATAATGTTATGTCTGTTTTGATGGTATCTGCAACGTAAATGTTTGAATTCCCTTGATAACAGGGTGTAGGAGAATTTTTTGTTTGGTGACTCAATATAAAAGTAGTTAAGACCCTGACTTATTAAGATATATCCCTTTGTTTCTCCACGAAATTCTAGGAACGAACAGTGAGACTGGGGACCTCGATTCATCTTTATGAATTATGTATGATATACGAGGGACCATGTGAGAGGAGCATGGTGTTAAAATAAATATAGGCACAGCTCACCAAAAAACCAAACTTCCTCACCAAAATACTCTGTTCAGTCCTTAATGATAGAATAAATTAATGTGTGGGATAGTACTTCAATAAAAATTATATTAATGAGAAAAAAATGAATTTAAAGGATTGTTGTGGAGTATTTTAATTAAGAATGCAGAGATAAATATTGGGGAATAGCATCTTTGCTAGGTGACAGAAAGGTGGAGTCAAGAATTTTTGAGCATATATAGTATAGTATTGACTTTATAAAAAAGGGTACTTAGATTATTGGAGTTCTGTCTTATGTTTCCTTTTATTAACATGGGATGTCACATTGTAACAACCCCTAAGATCTTTATATTGTAGATCTTGGCACTAATAGATCTGATTGAATGTTGGGGACAACATTTAATATAATGACTCACAAGATGAAAGGTTTAGTAGTACAAGTTGTTAAAAGGGACAGCAACTTTGGTTAGGAAAATTGGTAAATTTTGTTTTTCAACTTGGTAAGTAGAGAAAGTTACAACATTGTTGTGAGATTGAATTAAAATTTTTTTTTTCCCTAAGTGGCCTGTATTTTCATCGGTTGTCCATTAATCTTGTATGAACAAATGAGTCTCATTATAGTCAATCAAAATAAGTCCTAGTTTGGCAGAACTTATAATTCTTGAAGAATTAAAAAAACATATCAAACAAATTTTAAGAGCTTATAAGGTCTCAAACAACTTTGAAAATACTTCAAAAGCTTATAAGTTCTGCAAAGAGCTTGTAATTTTTTTTTTTTTACTGGGCAATTAGTCCCAGATTTAAATCTCATCTCTTCTTCTCCCAGAACATCCCATTTTCCTTTTCCCTATTTCATATGAACAAAAAAAAAACATCTTATAAAATATATATGCTTATGAGGTCTTTTAAATAAAGTTAGCCAAAAACCCTCTTAGAAGTAATTTTACTTAGTTTCCTTGGTGTGATGGGGACAAAATCAATTTTGGACCACCGAAAGATCGTTTGGAACTTGGCTCAAGTACATCCTCAAATTTGTTGTATGCTGATGTCTCCATTAGAAAACATGCCACTTTGAGTTTCTTATCAGCAAAGGTGTTGTCTTCAGTTTTCACTTCAATTCTTGGAACTACTCTATCTACCACTCTGATGGTTCACTAATTGAAAGGGTTCACAAATATTATCCACAAATGGACCTGCGAAAATGAAGGAATTTTCTCTCAAAAAAAAAAAAAGAAAATGAAGGAATTTTATTAAGTCACCAACTTTTTCCTCTACTTTCCCCACTTTCCCAAATGGCTTGTGGCAACTTTATCTATTTTATAATTTTAATAATTTATGCTAAAGGTGGCTCAATTTCAAGATTAATAAATTAAGTAAATAAATCCAGCTTAAAAGTTGTCCTACGCTTAATAATTGGGATTAGGGGTGTCTAATCTTTTTCCTGAGATTCCATTAAAGGAGAAAAGAAAAAGAGAAGCTCTTTTTATGGTCAGATTTCCTTTTTAAGTCATTTAAGTTTCACCATCTTTCACTTTCTCTCTTTTTGGTTTGTGCCCATCTCAAAAGGAAAAAAGGTAATTATTAAGAGTTTCTGTGGGAGGCAAAAGAAATTCCAGAAACTACTTTGTCTATGCAATGAACATGAAAAAGATGGCCACTGCTTGGAAAAATGAAATATCAATTAACTATATGATTAATGATGTTATATTATCTACCAACAAACATGTAGTTAGTGCTATATCACCGACCTTTTATAAGGAGTCTTAATCGGGTTCAACCTGTATTAGTTTTCTTTGAAATTTATCTCCTCCCCTCCAACCAGTACTCCCAATTTATTAAAAAAATAATGTTATATTATGCATGTAGCATGCAACAATATTATGGGATGATTAAAAAAAAAGATGAGGTTTAGAGTATTTACAGAAAGGAAAAAAAAACTGAGAATTTTTCAAATTATAGATGCTCCTTGAGGTTCAATTCGATCTAAAATTTTACCCTCGACAAGGGGAAAAAAAACTTTTCATACACTATTATATTTATAGAAATATTACAATTACTTCGTTATATTAATTTAAGATGACAAAGGGGTTTTCTATAATTTTAATTCTCTTTTTTTTTGTAAATACCTTATGATAATTTTTATGTAATTATCCCTAATATTATTCATGCAGAAATATCAGCCTCCATCCAGCTGATCAATAATGTTAATTCATCCGTCGATGAGGAATGAGCCCCGGGGCCCATTCGAGTGGTAAAGAGGGGCTCGTGAGCCGTGTTGTCGTTTTTAGCCCACTACAAAAACAAGGGAATTCCAACGAAACAAATCCGTTGGTATTTGGCCAATTTCCATTAGAATTATCGATTCCAATGAAATTCCAATGGAAAAACACCATTGGTATAATGGCCGTTGGAATGACAAAATTTCAATGGAAATTCTTATGGAAAAAATATTCCAATAGTACCAAATGGTTTTGCTTATCGTTGGACTTTATGTTGGAATTTTCTAACGGTATGTTGAAGCATTGGAATTTACATTGGAATTTTAAAAATTCCAACATCTTTTTTGTTGTTGAATTTGGAATTTAATAGTTTTCTTGTAGTGATCGTGTGCATGGGTTTTCGATTCTAGGTCAAGCGAGCCCCCTTGCCTTCAATCCTGGGTCAATGTGGCATCGCGCCAGTACAATCGAAACTCGAGTCAACCCTAACCACGTGCATATCCCTAATATTCTCATATAGAAATATCAGCCTCTCTCCATTTGATCATCAACGGATCTATGACACTGGCATGTCCAAGATATTAACACACTTGGAAATTTGGTTTATAAGAAAAAAATGGTAACATCAATAACCTTCATTCTTCATCCACCCTAGCTAATAGATTGACTAGCTAGCTTGAAACTAATTAAATATTTTGACCCACAACTGGAGGGATCTTGTTCAATGTTAATACTTCAATTTATTTTATCTTTCTGGGCACAAAGGCCTCGTGCCCAAAACTAAGCAAAAATAGTAGTATCACTAGTTATAAAAATAGGGAAGGTCGTCATCAGATTCTATTAATTAAAATTGGTCTTAAGAGTGAGACATGGTACCATCTGATTTCGACAATTGGATGATTTAGACTTTTGCATTTGTATAAGCTTGAGGATGATGACTTCTCAACTTTAAAATGTAAATGCAAATTATGCAATCAACTAAATATCGAAGACAAATAAACTTAACCAACCACGTCGCTCTTCTAGATTGATATCTGCTAATAATTAATTCAATTGATTGGAAAATTATATTACTCCTTCTGGAAGCATAAGGCATGATGAGTTAAATTTATTTTAAGTAGAATATTGCGAAAATCCCATACATCCATGCAATTAATGACTTTTGTGGTACAGGATATTTTTCTAATTAATAGCGTGGTGATTTGACTTGCATGGCCTTTTCAATTAGTGATTCTTATATTTTAAAATTTAGGAGGGTTGACTAAAAGGTTTTAGATAAATAAATTAGTTTCTTTTCTTTGTAATTACTTAAAGGAGTCTAATAATCTTTATTATATAGTTGTCAACCCTTAGCCTAGTGAGCTGTTGAAAGCTCCTTTTGCTTTAGGTGGCTTAAATGCTGAATGCTACCTTACATCAAACAAGTATAGCGGAAATCGTGTTTTTATGATGTTGTGTGAGTGTTCTGAGAATTTGAAAAAATGGATCCAAAAAAAATAGAGCGAGAGAGAGAGAAAAGAAGCGTCTTTCGGAAAAAATTAAAGGCCACCAAATTACATGTCATACCATACCCATATATATAATCACGGTGCACATATTATTATTCGTGACATAAATTATTATTGATTTTTCTATTTTATAGAAAATGAAATACTTAAAAAGTGAATATTGCAGTACTAATGCATGTTTACTGGGTGAAGCGTAAGAGATTTCCTTTTCCCATGGTATTTCATTGATAGTTGTGAAGCGTAAGAGATTTCCTTTTCCCATGGTATTTCATTGATAGTTGATCCGCTACGTTATAAAATGAGATGAAATAATCTAAAAATAGGAGATTTAGATTGTATTGGGTATCTAGTAACCATATTTTTTTTTTGTAACTCATGCCCACGCTTTAGAACAACAACTTTGACCTCTTATTGTTGTCATCAAAGTAAACCGTAAGATTGCACAGACTGACCAATTTTTTTGTGTGGCCCATTGACGTACAACCACGTCTTTCTAAATAATGAGAATAAGTATATTTGATCTTTCCCCACATTGAACCACCCATATGCTATTGAGTGTGAGTTCCTACTAAATCTCTCATCAATTCGCATATACTCAAGGACATTTTGATGTAGTGTGATGGCCAACGGGCTAAGTCCGTTGGTTCAGTATCCACATTATTGGCTAGCAAACAACCCATGCCCATTTTTAGGAGTCAACATTTTTTTTTTTTTTTTTTTTGGGGGAGGCAATTGAATATTCAGTGCTATTTCTTTCATGCTTAAAGTGTATTAAGTAAGGTCTCATCAGAAATTGAATTTTGAGAATTTATTGGTTTTCGTGTGAAAATTGGAAATATGTTTAGATGAGTGAATGAAAATGAGTTTTATGTAGGTTTGGAAATGAGATTATGTTTGGTTGAGTAGTTTTGAAGTATTATTTTATGTATATAATAATTTGAAAAATTGATAGTGGTTGAATATTTTAATTGAATATATAATATTATATTTATAAAATTGTAGGCTAGTGGGTCCCATTAGATATATATAGTAGTATTTTAAGTAGATAAAGTTGGTAGTGGGAGGTCCCACATATATAATTGGGCTAAAAAATAAGATTAGTGATTGATAAGTGATGTAGGGTAGTGTATAGGGTTGAGAATTGAAATTGTAGGTTTGAGTGATGTTTTATGTGAAAAGTGGAAAGTGGAAATGATGATTTCCATTGGAAATTTTAAACAAACATGATTCCATTTCTATGAATAGTTGGAAATTGGAAACGTTTGGAAACATAAACAAACAAGGTCATAGGTTTTAGATGTAGTTTTATGTGAAAAATGAATGTGAAAATGATGATTTACATTGGAAAATTTATAAACAAACATGATTCTAATTTTATGAATAATTGAAAATTGAAAATAGATTGTTGGAAACATAAACAAACAAGGCCTATATGTCTAGAAATAGTATATATTAATTTCTACACAGAGTTCTGCACATAATGTTTTATTATTCAATTTTTTCCAGTAACAGAATAGTGGGACGAAAAAGGTCTTTTTTTTTTAATGAAATCACAGTGGGGGCGTGTATTTTAAACTTTTCTCATTAATTTGGCCATTAAGTTTCGTATCGCACTCATTTCTTAACAGGCACTTTAGGACCAGGTAGACTAGCTTTATGGCACAGGACATATGGGATGCATCATGTATGCTTAAAAAGCCTAGTCTTAAGTCCCAGAATCTGGAATAGAATTTTAGTCAAACAAAGCCTAAAACTTATCTCTTTGACTGCACGTGGTTTGCCTCCTACTTGTTTATTAATCTCAACTAATGGGAAACCCGGAAGAGAATGTGATGGATCATGGGTCCGGATTATTTATATATATATATACTTCACTAAAATCTAAGCATAGAA
Organism: Rehmannia glutinosa; assembly: GCA_016081115.2. Taxonomy (NCBI): domain Eukaryota; kingdom Viridiplantae; phylum Streptophyta; class Magnoliopsida; order Lamiales; family Orobanchaceae; genus Rehmannia; species Rehmannia glutinosa. Next base: position 81,515,028 of record CM071932.1, read on the forward strand.
ATGGGGGTTTGTTTTGTAATTTGGTCATTGGCTTCGATAATTGCATCAGTCGACCCCGTGAACAAGAAGACACCCCCTTAGTGCATCTTCCTAAATTATCCTAATGTTATCTTAGCATAAATTAACGTTAATCAAACAAATTAATGACACTTTCAGTGTGGATTAATTGTCCGGAGCCCCGCGCTTTAGTGTTTTCATTTGTCTTAAGTTTTGTCCATGATATATAATTGCATAGAGAGAGTGATTTAGAGCGGATGAGATCTTTTTTTGTGTTTTTCATCTCTTGATATGGATGGTTGACACGTGCATTACACTTACCATTTTAGAAACCTACAATTTCTCGCTTGATTCATGCTTGAAAATTAATATGGTAAGTATAATACACGTGTCAATCATCCATATGGTTGAAAGAGAGATGAAAACACGATTTTGGAATAGAAGATCCCAATTTAGAGTACCGACTTAAAATTTCCGAATTCTGAAAATACAGTTGTATAACTTTTAAGGGATAATTACAAAAACACCCTGAGGTTTGGGCTAATTACAAAAAAAAATCCAGAGATGTTTCAAAATTACAAAAAAAACCCATCAAATTTGATTATGTGTTAAATTTAAGAGGGTAACTGTAGTATTTTAATAAATATCAGAGTTTTTTTATATGTATTTTACGTATGAAGGGGGAAAACGTAAGATGTAATCAAACCTCAAGGGTTTTTTTTGTAATTTTCACAAACCTTTGGTTTTTTTTGTAATTAGCCCAAACCTTAAGGGTTTTTTTATAATCATCCCAACTTTTTATTATATTTGAAATAAGAACGTCATTACTTTGACTATGCCCTGAAACAACAGTTTCGGCCCTTCATTGATGCCACTAAGTTAAATCACATGATATGATATGCATCATAATTGTAGTTGGATCAACTAATTGTCACCAATGTTGTGTCCAAAAGAAAGTTGGATGTTTCTCTCAAGATTCAAACCCACACTGATGATTTCCGATGCAATTTTTGTCCCATTTTTTTGCAAGTTCAGCTATGCGCCGGGGCGTTATTTGTAATTAATTATTCATTAAAAACACACAAGTTTACGAATAAACTTCACTCAACAAAATTTAGATAACCTTAAGTGGTAATAGATCAAATTGGCCACTTATAGTTTTTTGGAAACGAAGGAAGCTCTTTATTGATGTATTTCCAAGTACACTTTAGAATTTCTAGTGTTGGAAAATGGGTTTTCAAACTTTATTGATTTTCATGTAAGAATTGAGAATATGTTTGGTTTGTTGTCTGAATTTCTGTTTGGAAATACAAATATGTTTAATTATAGTTTTTCTGAATATAGTTTTGACATATATTTACGTGATTATAGTGTATTTTCACATAGATTTGTGTGATTGTGAATAATAATTATTTGGTTGTGTTTCCAAAAAAATATTTTCATAAAAGTAGGTCTTATGTGAGATTGTCTCATGGAATTAAGTTAATGAGACGGATCCTACAAAACATAAAAAATTTGGGTCTTTTTTGATGGGTTTAGATTTGAGTTGGAATTCTATTTATATTTAGGATTCGTCTCATGAAAAATCTCCATGAGACTGTCTTATACAAATTTTTGTTTTTTTTTTTTATAAAAAAGTGAAATCTAGAAATGACTTCATTTCTATTCAGAACTTCCTAATTCCTACACAAACATAAACTCATTTTCCAGAATAGTTGGAAAGTGGAAAACTACTCTTGAAAACACAACCATACAAGATTGTTTTCAAAACTTGTTCTTTAGCCATTTTGCCAAAAAATTGATGATCATACCTTTTTGTATTTTTTAGTGATGTACTTGGCCATTTTTCAAAAAATTGATGCGATATATATAATTATTGGTACTGAGAAATGAGTCTCGATACTGAAAACATGTCTTGGTACCAAGATATACACCAATCTCCAAAAATGGAAAAGGAGCAAAATGAATAATTGAACTAAAAAATGCTTAAAAATAGGGGTGGCCACAGTTCTGGAACCGCCGGTTTTGGTTCCAAAACAGCTGGTTCTGGTTCTTCCATTTTGGAAAAATCGGAACCGAAACTATTGCCTCATGGTTTTGGTTCTGGTTTGGAACTCGGTTCCTCCACGGTTCTGGTTCGGTTTTAACCGGAACCATTTGTTTATCTTTTGATAATTTTTTAATTTTTTTAAAATAGATTATCAATTTCAGATAAGAAAAGGGAAAAGAAAAAAAAGACTTCTTATTTAATATTAAATTAAATTTTATACTTAATATTAATAATATGTTAAACTGCCTATATATACAATTAGAGTATAGAGGAATCAAAGTTTACGTAGTTCGCTTACAATATTTGGTTTGAAACGTATCTCATGTAGTTACGAATACAAAACATCATAATAAACATTTAATTTCTTCTAGCATATGTTTACCAAAAAAATAAAAATCATTAGTTTTAACCTTGAAAACCGCCGGTTCGACCACGGTTCCACCGACGGTTAAAACCACCGGTTCCACGGTTTTTGAGACCAAGGAACCGGAACCGATCTCCAGTTTTGGAACAGTTCGCCACAGTTCCCACTACAAGAAAACAATCAAATTCTAACAAAATAATTCCAATGAAATAGAAAAGTGTTGGAATTTTTAAAATTCCAACGGAAATTCCAATGCTACACTACACCGTTGTAAAATTCCAATGAAAATTCCAACGGTAAACAAAACCGTTGGTGTAAAATGTTGGAATTCATGTTGGAATTTAAAATTCCAACGGAAATTCCAACACCACAACTAACCGTTGGAAAATTCCAACAGTGATTCCAACAGTAATAATAAACCATTGGAAATACTATTGAAATTTTAAAAATTCCAACAGAAATTCCATCGCTAAAACATATCATTGGAAAATTCCAACAAAAATTCCAACGGTAAACCAAATGTTGGAATTAATCGTTGGAATATCTGTTGGAGTTTTTAAAATTCCAACGGAAATTCCAATGGTACAACATGTTGTTGGAAATTTCCATTGGAAATTCCAATACCATTGGAAAATTTCAATAGGGGTTAAATAATTTGATAGTGTAGTTCATATCAATAAAATATATCTTCTCTTCTGCAGTCAATCATATTAAAACTACATGATTAAATGTGCTCGACTTGGGACAAATTGATGATGGGTAACCTACTGGGAAGTTAAAGATATTAGATAATGAAATAAATTGATTGAATATTCCAACGGATATATACCATTGGACTAAATTCCAATAGCATATATAATTCCGTTGGAATAGCCGTTGGAGTTTTTTCCAACGATTAAATATATTCCAATGATATAACTCTGTTGGAATTAGTGTTGGAAAAAATGTTGGAGTTCTTTCCAACGATTATATATTCCAATGGATAAATAATGTTGGAAATTCCGTTGGAATATTTTGCCATTGGAATTTCCATTGGAATTTCGCCATTCCAACGACCATTTTACCAACGATGCATTTTATGTTGGAATTTCCGTTGGAATCGATAATTCCAATCAGAATTGGCCAAATTCCAAATGATTTTTCCGTTGGAATTTCCTTGTTTTCTTGTAGTGTAGACAAACGATTAGGTTACTAAATAATGAATTTAAATTGGACAAACAATAGGTAAAGTCATTGGTTGGACCATTTTGACAGAATGAGTTCACATTTATATATAACAAAAATTCTCTCTCTCTCTCTCTCTCTCTATATATATATATATATATATATATATATATATATATAAGTATTAGTTCAAATGAAACCAATATCCTAGGGTGAGACCGTGAGACATAATCTGGTACGTTTATTCTTATTTTTGAAGGGTTTAGATTAATCCAATTTTTAATATATTTTTAATGATAAAAAACTGTTACAAGGTTATATTGGTAAAACTACATATAGGCGCCGGTTGTTAATTAATGATAGATATTAATGCCCCTTTAATTTCGGTAGAGAGAGATTGTAAAAATATTTTGACGTGCTAATTTCATGGGAGAGTATGATGAATCCCTAAATTTTTGGCCCTCATGCATTAATGGGTGATCTTATCAGTTTCAATCGATTTTTTTAATTAAGGAGAGTATAATGAATCCCTAATTTTTCGGCCCTCATGCATTAATAGGTGATCTTATCAGTTTTTTTTAGCACGATACATGTTCTGTTATAGTGTATATTTAGATACAATTTGTTGCATTCTTAGTTAAAATACTTTGCATCAATATATAAGATAAGAGTTTTTCTTTTTCCACTTTTTTTGCAGTGATAATTCGTCCTGCATGGGTCAATGTATTCTTAGTTACAATTTGTTGCATTCTTTGTTACATTTTATTACATTCTTGGTTAAAATAGGTTTGCATGAATATATAAGATAAGGTTTTTTTTATTGCAGCGATAATTCACTGCATGGGTCAATGTATTCTTAGTTACAATTTGTTGCATTCTTAGTTAAGTTTTTGTTGCATTCTTGGTTAAAATAGGTTTGCATGAATATATAAGATAAGGGTTTTTTTGATTGCAGCGATAATTCACTGCATGGGTCAATGTATTGTTAGTTACAATTTGGTGCATTCTTAGTTAAAAATAGGTTGCATCAATATATTGTTAGTTAAAATAGGTTGCATTCTTAGTTGCAATTTGGTGCATTCACTGTATGGGGTCAATGTATTGTTAGTTACAATTTGTTGCATTCTTAGTTACAATTTGGTGCATTCTTAGTTAAAATAGGTTGCATCAATATATTGTTAGTTAAAATAGGTTGCATTCTTAGTTACAATTTGGTGCATTCACTGTATGGGGTCAATGTATTGTTAGTTACAATTTGTTGCATTCTTAGTTACAATTTGGTGCATTCATAGTTAAAATAGGTTGCATCAATATATGTACTTCATCTCCATGTTGCATACTTAGTTAAAATACGCTGCATCAATGTACAAGATAAATTATTTTTTTTTTCGGCAGTGATAATAAAATGTATGGTTCAATCTTATTTTTTTTTGGGTGGGGATTATCATTTATTGCACCTCCTAAATTATAGGTATTAAATAAGGTAAGTTTGAATCATACATATCTTGTTTATTATCATTGATTGACCGATTTATGTGTTTTACTATAATACCCTCACACGAAAATAATGGTTGAGAATGCTTGTATATTTATTATTTCAATCTCATCCATTCATTGTTAAATTGCAACGGTTCGATGAGGTCTCACGGTCTCACCCCAATATATGGTCTCACATGAACCAACCCCTATATATATATATATATATATATATATATATATATATATATATATATAAAGTAGGTCTCTGGGGTGGGAGATGAGAGTCTTACGGATCCTATTCTCAGTTAAGACGGATTAAATTAACCCAATCCATTAAACCGCGCCCGATGCCCATTGTGTCTCACATAGAGACATGGTCCGAACGAGCCCCGCTGCCCAAGAAGACGGATCCCCTGACCCAACGCACGCCCGCCCACGCCCAACCTAGCCCCCACCACCCGCACCTCTTATTTGAAAAAAAAACCCGCTCCACAATGAATTGAACTCGCGACCTTAATAGACTTAAGGTGGTGTTCTACCACTACACCACTAATACTTATTGTGCGATTTTAGTATAATAATTTATATAAACTCATTCATAAATACGCCGGTAATTAAAAAAAAATTAAAAACGCCTATAAATGTAAAGGCTAAGAATCGAACCCAAGTCTATTAAAAAACATGATACATTATATCAATAAATGGATACTTATAAAAGTGTTACTTTAACTACATCATATTTATTTTTTATTTTTCCTCTTTTTTGTCCCTAATTTGTAATCAGTATTAAGAAATCGATACTTTATCTCAACAACGGATACTTTTACTTATAAAAGTGTTACTTTAACTATATCATATTTATTTTTTATTTTTCTTCTTTCCTTCATTTCTAATTTGTGACTATATTAAAAAACATGATACTTTAAATCACGAAGGAAAAATAAATAAGACAGAGCTAAAGTAACACTTTTATGAGTAAAAGTATCCATTTTTTGAGATAAAGTATCATGTTTTTGTAAATAAATCACGAAGTATGAATTTCAATACGGTGAAAAAGAAAAATAAATATGACAGAGTTAAAAGTACCACTTTTATGAGTAAAAGTATCCATTTTTTGAGATAAAGTATCATGATTTTTTTAATACAGTCGCATATTAGAAAATCATTAGATTGAAGTATCACAAATGTATCATATTTAACATCAAAAGTATCACTATTTCCAGCACAAGTATTAGTTTTTCAATGGTAAAAAATATTAGCTATGAGACTAGAATGAGTACATCAAAAAAATTTATTTTTTGAATAATGTTCACCTTAAAAGTATCATATTTCTTACTCAAAAGTATCACTATTTTCGTATAAAGTATTACTTTTTATTCAGAGAATTTAAAATTCTAAAATGCCATTGTCCATCATAAAAGTATCATATTTAATATCAAATGTATCACTATTTCCAGCACAAGTATCAGTTTTTCAATGTAAAAAACAACAACTATGAGACTAGAATGAGTATATCAAAAAATCTTATTTTTTGAATATGTAAAAGTTAAAGTATCAATGTTCACCTTAAAAGTATCATATTTATTACTCAAAAGTATCACTATTTTCGGATAAAGTATCATTTCCTATTCAGAGAATTTAAAATTTTAAAATGAAGGGATGATAATGAAGCTTTATATTCATGATTATACTCATGGTTATACTAAATATGCACAACAAGCACCAGTGGTTTAGCGGTAGAAGAGCACCTTGCCTTGGTAGAGACCCGAGTTCAATTCCCAGTGGTGCAAATTTGTTAATTTTTTGAAGCACGCAGATCCAGCCATCCTGGCCCATCTAGGCGGGTCGCGGGCGGGGCGGGCAACTTGGCCGGGCGGGCTCAGTGTGCACAACCTATATTAGATGCATTTTTTTTATATGCAGGTGGGTCGCGAGTCGCGGGCGGGCTGGGGATCCGTCTTACGGAATAGGATCCGTAAGACGGTCTATAAAAGTTTTTGCAATATATATATATTTATATATGTATATATATAGGAGGAGTTATATGAGACCACCCCATAGGGTGAGTCCATGGGACCAATCCTAGCCACATATCTAGATTTTCTAATGGTTTGTGATTTGAGCTAAAATTACAAATTAAATCTTTGGAAAATAGAGGGAGGGGTAAATTAGTAATCCTACAAAATTACCCAATATTCATGGAATTCTGTTCACATTATGATCACACAATCTCTCCAAATCTTACGTCAAATTCAACGTGAACAAATCTCAATCTCTTCCAAATCTCATAACAAATCAACGTGAACAATCATCCATCTTCTTCTTCAACGCACTACTGTGATAAATCATTCATCCTTCTTCTTCAACACACTATTGTGTGAAAAAAGTTGCAGACAATTCGCTATAGTTGCTAGAGCTCGACTTCAGTTCGAATTTTGCTTATGAAGATGTAATTTGTTGCTTGTGTAGATGTGTCATGGTGTTTTTATATACCATTAACTACATAAGCAAGTCATAAGCAACAATCCTATACTACATAAGCAACAAATATACACTACGTATGCACCACGAATACATTAACTAAGTAAGCAAGTCATATCAACAAACTCATACTACATAAGCAACAAGCCTATACTACATAAGCAATGAACATACACTACGTATGCACCACGAATACATTATCTACATAAGCAAGTCATAAGCAACAAACTCATACTACATAAGCAACAAGTCTATATTACATAAGCAATGAATGTACACTATGTATGCACCACGAATACATTAACTAAATAAGTAAGTCATAAGCAACAAACCCATACTACATAAGCGATAAACCTATACTACATAAGCAACGAATATACACTACACATGCATCACAGATACATTAACTACATAAGCTTAAGTCATAAGCAACAACCCTATACTACATAAGCAACAAAGAAATTTTTTTGAAACTGAAACGCTGGAGAGAGAGTGTGCGTGAAGAGTGAGTGAAATCACGTGAAAGAGGGAATGAAATCTCAATAACTGATTCTATAATGCAAAATGACCACCCTACCCTTCTTAGTTGCTGAAACAAAAAAAATAAACATAAAAACCCCCTAAAAATCTGGACCACCCAAAATTGTTAATCTATGATTAGAATGTGTCCTTATGGACTCACCCCAAGTTGGAGGACCTATTTGATCCATATCCTATATATATATAGAAGGAAATATATGTTTATTTTGTACGTTTATTATTTTTTTTTTTGTGAAGGAGTTTTATTACATAGATTTAAAGTATGTAATATGTATTCGTTAGAAGGAAATATTTTTTTCTGTTGGAATTTCCTTGTTTTCTTGTAGTATCCGGTTCTGGTTTGGAACCCGGTTTCGGTTCCATTTGGCCACGTCCCTACCTAAAAACTGACTCTAACAGCTAACCGCTAACCTAAATACTTTTTGAAAAATATGACTAAAAAATATTTTTTGTTATAAACAAATGAATCTAACTGACTCTAACCCTAAGTACTTTTCTCAAAAACCCTAATGATAATCAAACATATTCTTTATTTTTTTAACCTTATACATAATTAATTTTATTTGACCAGTTCAGGCGCCTTATTAATCAAATTGGCCAATAAAAGTGGATGAATGTACGAATCTAGTACAAATTTATATCATTCCAGGTTGAACGAAATAAAACATGAAATGCGGTGTAACCGATGTTTCTTTCCAGAATGGTTATTCTTCATATATCTTCCATGAACAAACAGTAATGAATGCTAACATTAATGTTGATGAACCTTGGCAGGTCCAATTACCGAAGTGTGTGCATGACGTTCCGACCACGCCATCTTTTTATTTAGCCCATCAAAATTTATTACATATAGTCAAATTAAAGGACCAGACCTTGTGTAGTTGCGAATTTGCAACCATTTCCTCCTTGGTCAGCTAACTTGTCTGCCTCTTTAACGTAAGTGAAATAAATCAACCTTTTCCTTTTATTCCTTTTTCTTTTTAAGTTGATTACAAACACTACACTGAAGTTTAGTCTAATTACCAAAAAACCCCACTTATTTTTAATTTACAAATATCCTCCTTACATTTGTTTTTAACTCATGATAGAATCGCACCCTCAAGACTCAATAAGAGGCTTCAAGATGGGATATTTGTGACGCAAATCGAAATCTCAAGGGCATATTTATTATTTTGAAAGATATATAAGTGAACTTTTTTCTAATTAGACTAAACCTCATGAATAGTTAGGGCAGCTCCAATGGTAGGTTTTTGGAGGGAGTTTTTCATGAAAAACCGTGTCAACCAAAAACCTAACCATTGTGGAAGATAATTTGAGGTTTGTGGAGATGATCCGGATTGTAGAGATGAACCGGTTCATGGAGAAGAAGATGGAGTAAAAAGGTGTTGATGTGGGGTCCATATGTAAAGATAGAGGTTGAAATTAATGTTTGTTTATTTTTTAATGATTTTGTAAATTGGATGGTGGGTTTAACCACCGTGGGAAAAATTTGTAAAATGGTGAAGTTGTTGCTTTTGATGTGGCAGGTGACATGGCACATAGAAAACCGTGGAAAAACTTTGGAGGGATTTTTCCACCTGGAGATGTCCTCAATGGCGAGCTTTAAAAATATTATGGGGTGGCCAATACACGAAATCGGGATGGGCGGATAAAAAACTAATAGAAAATTCACATAAATTTTAACTAGTTATCCCTTTTCTTAACATCCAAAAACTAACAATCACTTTAAAAAGATTTTTCAAACACTTGGGCATCATTCACTACAAGAAATTGTTTTTTTACCGATAGAAAATACCGACGGAATTAATCTGTCGTTGTTTACCGACGGATTACCGACATATTATCAACGGATACACATTTATAAAAATACCGACGAAACACCGACGGAACACCGATGGAATATAACGACGGACAATAGTCTCTCGTTAATCTGAAGGTAAAATTCCTAGAAAATTCTACCGCCAAATTTCCCGACAGATCTGCGACGGAATACCGATCAAATATTTACTGACGGAAATATCCATCGTTATTTACCGACAAATATTTTCTATTGGCAATTGCCGACGGATATATCCATCGTTAACAACGACGAAATTGTCTGTTGGTAATTACCGACGGATTGCCGAGAGATTAGCGACGGACTTTGATAAAAAAAAAAAAAAAAAACAAAAAAAAACTAATAATAGTAAGACCAAACTAAAATGTGAATTTCACTTCTAGATTGTAATGAATTGAGTAGAATCAAATACAATATTGTTCAAATTTATTTGAATTAATTATATATATATATATATATATATATATATGGCCAAAACAAAAAAAAAATTATACTTTAGAGTTCAAATTAACTATTTTCAATAATTTATGATTTAGTGAACATAATTAAAGTCTCGTGTAGAATAAAAAATAATAATTTTATATGTTATTGTTCTTGTTTATTGAATTTCAATTGGATATAACTTATAAGATAAACAACCCTCGTTAAGTACATTTATCACAAGATACCATATAGAGCTGCAATCGAACCGAATGGAGTCGAGTTTTTGGGAGTTTGAACTTTGAACTTGACACGTTTATTATTGAGTTGAGCTCAAGCTTGGATTTATCAAAAGATGGCTCACGAACATCTCCGAACTTAATCGAGCCTAAACGAGCTTAGTAAATATGAATATAAAATTAAAGTTATTCTTCAATTTTACACAAAAATAAAATTATATATTTCTAAAACACATAATATATCTATTAAAATATATGATTCTATTCAAATATTCAAATATTATATATTTATTAGAAGGTATAAAAATTAAAATGAAAGTCAAACTGTTAATTTAATTTATATGAGCTTATTAACAAGTTTGAGTTTGTTTCATTTATTTTAACGAGCCTCATTAAACGAACTCGAATGAACTTTTATCAAGTCGAGCTCCAAATAGCTCACGAACAACTTGATTCTTTGTCAAGGCTTTGTGAGAACCACGAGCACACTTAGAAATGTGTATGAGCGTAATAGCGTGTAGACTAATCTCGGCTTTTTGCAAACTGCTTTATATTGTACGTATGTCTATTATCTAAAGCATTCATAAAATACGTCTTACATCGATAACAAACATCAATTTTTTAGAACCATCAGAACAATTCGGGGTGATTGTGTGTGTATATATATATATATATATATATATTATTAATCCATTTTATGATAATTATTCGATTGATAATATTTTTTATTTTAATTAGTATGAATATCATAATTTTGTTTATTATACGATTATTATTTTGACATTATTTATCGATTATTTAGGATTATAATTTATTATCTTATTTTGGTTAATTGCCTATCGTATTAATTTTTACTTGTTGAAAATGGAATCTTACTATTTTATTTGTATAACTTAGTTAATTTTTATCACATAATTATATTTGTAAGATTAGAGTAATAGAGTTCTTTTATTTAATTATGTTAGTATTACTTAGTAAATATAATATATAGTTTATTTGGATTAGTTTATTTTCAACAATTACTTTACCTTAAAAAGTAAAGCCCAAGACCACAAGCAATCATAGCCCAACTAACCCAACCAAACCCACAACCCACTTCAAGGCCTATGAATACATCAAAACCCTATCCCTAATTCAATTTTCAGCATTTTTCACATATCAACACACACTTGAGGGTGCAGCTTCCCTCTCCTCTATTTACCACCGGCCGCCGCCAGCCTCCTCGTTACCTATGACCACCGCCGCCCCGTTACCGCCGACCGCCCCTCCATCTTATTTTTTCATTTATTTCTTTTTCTACCCTCCTTTAATGTCGACGACCGCCATGGACAACTTCGTTTATTTCTTTTGACTACGCTAACACGAACGAGTTGTGAGTACACAAATTTACATAATGAATAAAAGAAAGTCTGATACTTTTTTATGCGTAAATCTGCCTTATTTTCTTTTGCTTATTGAGATTTATTAACGTTGTCTTAATGTTTATAGGTTATTCAGTAGGTTGTTATTCAATTTGTTAATTGAATATGCATGAAATGTTTATAGGAAATGAGATGAGAATTTTGAGTCTAATAGTGACTTCTTTAGGGATTTAAAGTGAGTGCTGCCATTTTAGCTTCCCCCTTACTTTCTTGGCCTTTTGTTTGTTTTATCTTTTTTTTTCTTTGTTTTTCCAGTTTTGTTTAGTTTACTAAAAAAATTGAACTGTGAGTGGGAAACTGGTTCATATTATGAATGGTTTGATTTTACTGCTAGTACTTCCCGTTTCCAGCAAATGCAGAAAATTATGGGAAAGGGGCTTTATTTCAAATAATTCGGACATTAAAGTTATTGGAAAAGAGCAGAGATTAAAGGAGTATTAATGAAGGTTATAAATTGCCTAAATGAGACTCAAATAACTGCTGCTCTTGGTTAATTGAGCTACGGATTGGATATATATGTGTGTCTAATCTTCTATTATATGCACATGTAGTTAACTTACTCTTTCAACAGTGGCTTTGAGTATGCAAGCAAAACTTTTCCGGACAAATTATAGTGCCACCCATCTGAATAGATCATGTAAACAAAACTAATTTATATATGCAACCCTCAATTTCTACTCTTTTTCTTTTACAATTATGTCACATTTGCTTTTGCAAGTTCCAGCTCCAAAGTTGTGCACATGTTGCAGGCTCCTTTTTAAGCTAAGCTCCAGCTAATCCATGATCAAGATAATTAATTTAAGCACTTATCAGCTCTTTCAACTGCATAAAGTCCAAGCAAGTAGAATTTTATTAAGTCATTAAATTATGTACCTGTGCGATGTGTCGTACTGCTATAAAATGCTTGTTTGCTTTAAGTAAAAATCTATCATTTCCAGATTGGACATATGTATAATGTCCACTGCTAGATATTGAAATCTTTGGTTGCAAAAAAACTAATGAAAACTATGGGTGTTTGGCACATAACATTATATTTTATATTATTCATGTTATAATATTTTTTGGTAGTCGAATCAGCATAGCTCGCCCTGCCATATGACACAAATGGTAACTGGAGAAGAAAGACTACTATGCGCAGGTAATAAAATTTCTTCATAGTTTTTTCTGATTGATTTAGAAGTTTTTCCAAAAAAACTCAAATTTTTATGTTGATTATTTTGGATGCATTGATTGTTGTTACATATATCTTAAATATGAAGGATCCGTTGTCCCAAGCTGCAACAGTGCGCCTAAAAGAGGAGGGAAGGGTTGAGGGTCGAGCTGAGGTACAACTCGGACACCACGAGGCACGAGTGGAGTGGATGATAACGCACATGAGCATCTCTCAGATTTCCCCATGATTAGACTAATACATTTTAGTGATGCGAGTCATGTGGTTGGATTATATGGATGTGTTTGATTTTTGTATTGTTTATGCTAGTTTCTTAGATGTTGTGGTCTTTGATGTTTATGTTGAATTGTTGCATTTTGCTTTAGTACTTCATTTGTTATGATTTTTGGATGTTGGATGTTGATTTTGGATGTTGGATATTGAATTTTAGATGTTGAGTTGTATTTGTTAATTGGTATTATTTTTTTGTCAAATTTTAATGGATGTTAATTTTTTTTAAAGCAGGAAATGAGTAATTAAAAAGAAAATTCCAAAAAAAAATTATAAATTTTTAAATTTATTGACGGATCATTGATGTAACAACAATTGCAAATATCCGTCGGTATTCTGTCGGTAAAAGTCATTAGCAAATCCGTCGGCATTTCGTCGGTAATTCTGTCAGTGTTCCGTCGGCGATTTTCTATCGGCGGTCTGTCGGAGATAATCCGTTGGGATTCCGTCGGGAAAGTATCCGTCGGGGATCCGTCGGGATTCCGTCGGGAAAGTATCCGTCGGAGATCCATCGGGAAAGTATCCGTCGGGGATCCGTCGGCATTCTGTTATTAATGGGCGGCTTAAATTGCCGACGGATATCATTTACCGACACAAAATCCGTCATCCTTCTGTCGGCATAGTGTTACCGAATTCTGTTGTAGATCGGTCGGAAATCCGTTGGTATGTTACCGACAAATTATTTTTTGTGTCGGTAAATTTTTAGCGACAAGTATTTTACCGACGGAACAATCCGTCGGGAATCCGTCGCGGATCCGTCGGTAAAATAGGTTTGCCGACGGATTTTTCCATCGGTAAAATTTCAATTTCTTGTAGTGGTTTAGCACTTTTTTTTTAAAAAAAATCTTCATTATTTTCTCATTCAATTATAAACATGTTCCTCGACAGTAATTATCGCCGTCCAGTGTAGTTTTCCAACAAGGTTAAATGCTAAAAGAATATTTATCAACCAGAAAATGTACAACTAGTTAATTTTGGCCGCTCTGTAGTGAGATAAGGCGATGAACAGGTTATATTTTGTACTTATTGAATAGCCAGAGTTCGTTATGCAATATGAGTGACCATGACTAAATTTTTTGGCCATTGAAACCAGAGCTCGTAATGGGTCGAACCGGACCAGCTTGAGCCCATCGGTCCAAGTGATAAATTTGGGTTGATTTAGTTCAACTTGAAATTTGGGTTGATTCGTTGGGTCTATCGGGCTTCGTGTCATTCAGTATGCGCGGTACTTTTGAGTTTCCTAAAAAGAAGCCCAACCCAAGCCTATCTATGTGGGGTTCGGGCCAATTTGTGAGCTCTATGAAATCACATATCTTCTTTGATATTAACCTTCCACCTAGAACCTTGTCCGTAAGGACAACTGTTTCTCATTCTTAGGTCGATAAATTCGATTTTTGAGTTAGTTTGTTGTACATTTGACTGGATTCTATGTTTTATCCTAGCATGCGTAGATGATAGCTATCGCTTTGTTTCATTACACCACATGTTCTTGATTTCTTTCTCTTAGGTGTGATTATATATAGGGCAATCCACAATCTTTTTTACTAATTTTAAATTAGATTGCTCTATGTGAAATCAAAGGTACAATTTAGGACGCTCATGAAGAAATATTCTTATATTGTGCTACATAATTCACATTTATTCTCTATTGATTCAATCGCCATCAAAATAGAATGCATTTTATTGACGTTTTGTTATGAATGAAAAACAAAGGTAGTTGTATATCACTAAGAGGGTGTTTAGCTGAGCTTATAAACTCTTCAAAATATTTTATAAGATATTTGAGAACTTATAAGCTGTTTAAATTTGTTTGGTAATTTTTTTAGAAAAAGATCCTATAAGCTCTCAAAATAAGATGGGGGAGCTTATAAGTTGTTTTTTAAAAAGTTTAGTCAAACACCTTCTAAGTATGATGGGGCTCTTACAATGAAGATATCTATAAGTATGATTAAACATTATCAAAACTTATCTAAAACTGAGAAAATTAATTTGTTGTGTAAAGGACTTGTGTTTCATTCAACAACAAAGGGGTATAAATATACAAAAGAGATCATTTCTAAATCCTAAAGATATTCTATATACATGTTAATATGTCTATTATATCCTTGATAAGGGTAAAATATGGTCTGGGCTGACCTATCTAGTTTGGGCCGAAATGCTAAGCCCTAGGCATTAGGCCGACCTAATAAGCCCTAAACATTGGGCCGACCTGCTAAGCCTTAAGTAATGGGCTGATCTTCTAGGCTCTACGCATTGGGTTAATCCGCTAAGCTTTAAGTGTGCCGATCTCTTGAGCTGCAAACGTTTGGGCTGACCTGTTGTTAAGTTGGTTTTTATACCAATGTATTGAGTATTCTAGACTAGGATTTTGTGGTGTTTTCGAGTATTTTAGCTTCGTTTGAGTCGAATTCATGTAATTAGTTGTCGTTTGTGAGTCGGGACTAATTTTGGTAGCCGAAATTGATCAAGAATGATGAAAACGTGTTGGACGGTGAAGATCGCATTTTAGACGCGGAAAAACGGAAAGTTATCGAAGTCAGACGAAGCGCCGCACGCTAAAACCCCCGCCCAGCCGCTGGGGTGAAAATTAGTACAATGGCATAAGGGAAGAGGGCGCTGCGCAGCTGCCAAGACAAAAGGCTGCAGAGCGCGCGAGCACATTGCGGCAGGGGGACGGCGTGCGCCATAGCTCACGGCTGCAGACGATAAGACAATAGCGGCCGATAGACCAAGCAGCAGGCGCAGCAGCGCGATGGAGGAGGCGGTGACCAAAGATGACAAAGAAGCGGGGGAGCGGGGACGGGCGATCTTGCAGCGCGCCATTCCCAATGACTGCAAAGACGCCTTGCCGAACAACAAAGAGACGGATGCGCGGCAGCCTTAGCGTTTTCAGCAGCGCTTGGCCGTCCGAGCGGAATCCAGGACTGAACGTGGGCTTTTATTTTTTGGGCCATTTTAACGGTTTTCGAGGGTTTCGAGCCTATAAATATGATAAGTCACGAACATAACGGGGGTCGGACATTATTTTGAGCACAACGCAAGGTAAGAGACACAGAGCTAGAGTTCGGGACGGCAATTGGAGGCAATTCTCGTCTGGACACAAAGAGAATTCCTTCTCTTTTCTTCTCAGTTCTTTCTTTGCTTTTCTTTGTCAATTTTTTGAGATGTATAATTATTTCTTCATGAATTTTTGTACATCCATTATGAGCTAAACCCATATTTCTAGGGGATTGATGTAACTTACGTTTGAACCTATGTTTTGATTTCCAGTTTATGAAATTAACATATTTATTAATCTATTTATGTTATTTGATTTGATTGCATCTGGATTATCTGATCAATAATTGAGATTGTTTGGTGTGTTTGATTTGACGCTCGAGAGAGGTAATTGAACGCCTGCCATAGTATAGCACAACCTAGGGTTTCATAGAACCGAGAGGTCTATGAATCTTTTGAAGCCTGTGATAGAATATTCATTGAGCGTATTAGGGTTTAATTTATGATTTTTATAGAGATATCGAAATCAGAAATTGGAACCTAGAATCACTTGGCACTCGAGAGAGGAAGTGATAAACGGTAGGAATATTGGCTTATAGATTGATAACTTGTGATTAATAAACTGGATTGAAAACATAGGGGATAGCTAGGTGAAATCAACCCTCTAGAATTCATCTTCTACGTGTTTGATAATTTGTCTGAACCAATTCTTAGCTTATTTTTAGTTTTCTTTTTAGTTTAATAAATTCTCATCTCTTTTTCGATTTCTAGATAGAATTAAGCTATTTTAATTATAGTACTTAGTATAAAATTCGATAACAATCCCTGCGGAGACGATAACCCTACTTTCAAAACCTATACTGTTATACTCTACGTGTATGAATGATCTGCCAGACTCTAAAAGATCGACTTTGGTAAGTCATAAGGAAGGAGGCCGATCTGGCAAAGCCCGACTCGGTCACTGGAGTAAGGGGGCTCTGAGGGTGCCTTTGAGGGACCTCGAGGGTCAAGCATTAATATGTTGATCCGAGGTGCCTCAGGTCAGTTCGGGATCGAGGTTTTAAGGATGTAAATTAGGGTTTTGGGAGATCCGATCCTAATCTAATGATGACACTGTCACCAAATCATAACGGAATTCTGGATTTTACGGAAACCCTAATCTGAGCTAAGGTATAAAAGCCCAAGCCTAGGTTCATTCTTAACCTAATCACACTTTTCATATTTACATATATTATTGCCTCTTTCTTCTTCCCCAAGGCACTGACTTAAGCATCAGAGAGGGCACGCCAGAGCACCCCTCCTGCCCCCTTTTTGCAGGTTTCACGGTGGAGCTCAGTCAGAAGTCAAGTTCGTGGAGGAGTATTTTTGGTAGCAACCAATTGGCACCGTCTGTGGGAACATTGAGCGGAGACGTGAGCTTCAAGCGGTGGTTATGGAGGATGTTAGAAGGAATTTGGAGGAAGACCTGAATCGTACGCTGTTGGGAGACACTCCGAGCGGAGTTACGCAAGAAGACACCAGGCCTCCACCTCCGCCACCCCCAGTGGAGGGCGGAGGGCAACGACTTCCGAGGGCAGGGGTAGATGGACAAACACCTATGTCTGGTGGTAGTGTTGATTTGGACCCCATGTTTTTTGAACAGCTAGGTGGTTTCATTACTAAGGCCGTCGAACAAACGGTGGAAAGGCGGCTGAGGGAGATGCTTCCGCCACCAACTCCGCCTGTGGTCCCTCGGCCTGGGGTTCCTCTGGAGGTCGGTGAGAGAGGTCAGCGGCATGTGGTGGCGGAGGAGGTGCATTCGTCGAGGACGGAGCATACATCAACTGAGGATCAGGATTGGTCAGAGCGGATGGATGACCTCCCTCGTGAAGTGAGGGATATTCGTAGGAGGGTTGCGGGAGCATTGGGAGCGGCTTCAGTCCGAGTGCGGAGGGGAACTCTCTTCTCGGATAAAGTGATGGCGGATGAGCTCCCATCCTCCTACCGAGCTCTGAGTTTTGAATATGATGGTACCACGGACCCGTGGGATCATCTCTGTCGTTTTGAGAATGCTGCTTTGCTACACAGGTTCACGGAAGGCGTGATGTGTAGAGTCTTCCCCACAACCCCGACGAAGTCACTCAAGAATTGTTTTGCTTTGCTTGCTCCGTGGCTCTATCAAAAATTTTGATGACTTCACTCGGCATTTCTCAATCGTTCACGAGTACGTCGTAAGTACCATAAGGTGCCCCTGACTCTGTTTAGCATCAAGCAAAGGGAAGGGAAAGGACTTCGGAGTTATATACAGAGGTTTACTGCAGCTAAGTTGGAGGTGCCTTCGGCTAGTCCAGAAATTTTGGCTAATGCCCTAGCTCAGGGCATGAAAGATGGGGAGTTTTTGAATCTTTGGTGATAGAGCCGGCTAAGACCTTTGATGAACTGTTAGCTCGGGCGGATAGGTATATTAACCTGGAAGAGGCGAGGAAAATGAAGACGGAGTAAGGAGAGAAAAGGAGGGACAAGAAGGAAGATCGGGAGGATAAAGGATCTCAGAAAAAACTGAGGTCCGAGGCGATGGGTGGACGACCTAGGTATGAGAAATATATGCCATTGGATTTACCTCAGGGCGAGGTGCTCGTTGCTATAGAGAGGCATCCCTATCTGAGGTGGCCAAAGGCGCATGCAGAGGCACCGGTAAAGGCGAGGTGCAAGGAATTTTGCAGATTCCATAATGAGTATGGACACACAACAGATCGGTGCACACACTTGAGGGATGAAATTGAGAGGCTCATTCAGGCAGGTCATCTCAGAGAATTTGTGTACATCGATAAAAATGAGAAAAAAAGGGAGTATAAGAGAGACAACCGTGGTTATCATCAACTTTGGCGGGAGCCAGAGCGTAGGGGGGAGGAAAGGGAGGAGCTACCTCCACCTCCGCCTCCACCTCGGCGAGAGGTCATCCAAATGATAATTGGAGGGGGCGCGGAAGGGGATTATAGGATAGCTCGGAAGAGCTATGTGAGAGCGATAGCACCGGATCGGGTGCAAGAGCAACGAAAGTGGAACAGTCGGACCAGGGCCAAACATCCACCAATTTGGGCGGGGGGGATAACAAGGGTATCGTGACACCTCATAGCGATGCTCTTGTGATTACGGCGACGATCTCGAATTACGATGTGCAGCGAGTATTCGTGGATACAGGGAGCTCGGCGGACATCTTGTTCTATGATCGCTACAGGAAGATGGATCTCCAGGTCGGGCTGGAGACGGTGGACACAACGTTGGTCGGATTTGTAGGAGGAATGATCCAACCAATAGGTATGATTACTTTACCTGTCTCTTTGGGCAATGAGTCTAGTCGCAAAACTAGGATGATTCGATTCTTGATAGTAGATGCACCCTCTTCATATAATGCTATATTGGGTAGACCGTCATTGAATGCTTTTCAAGCTGTGGTGTCGGTGTACCATTTGAAAATGAAGTTCCCCGTAGGGAAAGAGGTCGGTGAGGTCGGCGGAGATCAGTACATAGCTAGGAAGTTGTATGTGGAAAGTATTCAAAAGGCGGAGAGGGGAAATGTCTTTGATGATGATAAAAATAGAGATAAAATAATCAGACTTGATGAGCCAGTGGAGCACGCGCAACCCAATGAGGAGATGATGATGGTTGAGCTGGTGCTGAGTGACCCCGATAAGGTCACTAAGGTTGGGAAAAGATTATCTGATGAGCTGAGGGAAGAGCTAGTAGGGTTTCTAAGGAACAATGTGGATGTGTTTGCTTGGACAACAGAAGACTTGGTGGGAATCGATCCGAGTATAGCTGAGCATAGGCTCAATGTCAATCCATCATATAAGCCTGTGAAATAAAAGAAAATAAATTTTGGTCCTAAGAAGGATGCTATAATTCGAGCGGAGGTGCAAAGGTTATTGAACGCGGGGCAGAGGAATCCAAATGGCCGTTTAGATGGGGGCTACTAGAATAATCATTTACATGGATTCTCAGCTCGTCCATAAGCAAGTTACTGAAGAATTTGAAGTTAGGGAGGAAAGGATGAAGAGGTATGTCGAAGCATATCGAGCTTTAGAAGGAAAACTAAAAAAGATTAAGATATGCCAGGTCCCGAGAGCAGAGAATGGTCGGGCGGACGTCTTGGCAAAAATGGCCAGCTCGGCCCTGGTAAATCAAGCCAATCAAATTACGCTCTTGATGGCAAAAGAAACCGTGTTGGGTTTGGAGGTCGGCGAGATTGAGGAAAAGGAGGATTGGAGGTCGGCCATCATGGCCTATCTGAAAGGAGGAGTTCTACCGAGAGATAGGCGTGAAGCAGCTCGGTTGAAAATCCGGGCCACGCGTTTTTGCATAATTGGGGATAAGTTATACAAGAGAGGTTTCTCAATGCCTCTGCTGAGGTGTCTGAGTGGAGAAGAGGGTACATATGTACTGAGAGAGATGCACGAAGGGTGTTGTGGAAATCAAATGGGGGCAAGAATCTTGATGAAAAAAGTGCTGAGGGCAGGGTATTTTTAGCTTTACATGAAAGAGGAACCAGATAAGCTAGTAAGAGCGTGTGAGAAGTGTCAGATTCATGCACCTTTGATACATCGTTCGGCGGAGGAGCTCATGACTATGAGCTCGGCATGCCCTTTTGCAAAGTGGGGTATTGACATAGTGGGGCCATTTCCTCCAGCCTCGGGGCAGAGGAAATTCTTGATTGTGGCGATCGATTATTTTAGCAAGTGGGTGGAGGCAGAGCCCCTTGCTAAAATAAATGAGGGTGCAGTGATGAAATTCATTTGGCAGAACATTGCTTATAGGTATGGAACACCTCGGGTTCTTATATCGGATAATGGAACACAATTTGCTGGGGCAGGGATACGAGCTTGGTGTGAGGAGTTGAAGATCAAGCAAAATTTTACCTCAGTAGCTCATCCACAGGCCAATGGGCAAGTGGAGGTCACCAACAGAATCCTTGTCCAAGGACTTAAAGCTCAACTCGAAAAAGCAGGTAGGGCATGGGTTCAGGAGCTCAGCTCGGTATTGTGGGCTTACCGAACTAATCCAAAGGACGCAACGGGTGAAACTCCATTCAGCTTGGTGTATGGAATGGATGTTGTTGTTGTCACGCCCAAACTTACGCAGCTATAATAATCAACATCTATTATATATTGACAAGATAGTGGAATATTCATATAGTTATTACAAGCCAAACGTAAATCGTAATAAAATTACAAGAAAGGAGAAAAGCTGACCAAGTCTACAACTCCTATATATAAAACTATTATTACAATCGTTATTCAGGCTAAAACACATCATATATATATATATATATATAGGGATGTCGTCAAGACCTCTAGCAAAATACTTTTGTTCTGTCACTAGGTAATCAGATCAGGGGAAATCCCTCAACTGATTCGTTGTCGCCTGGATTATCGCCTGAAATATAGTTTTAGGAAAATATATACGTGAGGAAAAACCACCGTGAGTGGGTGCAGGTGTGCAGGTGTGGCCTTTTAGAAAAATTTAATGTTAAGAAAGATTCAGTTAATTTTTATAAGTGAAATCGTTTTCAATTCAATAGCAACATGCACTCAATCTATCTATAACACAATTAATTCAAATGTCACATTAACGGAGGGACCGTTCATTAACGGTAAGTGACCCCCGTTCTCCCTTATCACTCCTTTATCGCGTTGGCGTAAAGCCTTGCCCCCTTATTGCCCCACACTACGGCACGACTCTCCACACTGGGGTTCGCGAAGCCCGGAGAAGTCATATTCCTGAATATACCGATCCTACGACCTACTTCAACCCTTAGAACACTCCATCTTTAGGCGGTGGGATTTGGTTGTGGATAGCGAAGAACCTTTTAAAACCGCAGGCCCTTGCCTGACCAGCCGAACTCAGCCCTATCCACACCGCGCGAGGCCCGACATTTACCAAGTAAACAATGCACTAAAACACCTTAAGTGTAATGAGACTCTCCATTGTATATTATAGTGAACATACAGTGCAAGTCAAATGCAACAAATAAAATGATTAAATTTGCTGTACGAGATGGCCATAATATATTTAGTTTCTAATTCAATTGGACAAATTTAGATAACACGTTAATAATAGTATTTTCAGTGAAGTTCTGGGCAATATACTTAATCCTGTTAAATTGATTTATTAAGGTGCAAGTAATTTATCATAGCTAAATTAAACTCTACTAAGAGATGAAAATTATCACTTAAAGTAACCCAATGTAACATTCACTTAACTTTTGAATGCAATTAATATACACTTATTCGTTTAGCAATAAATCCTCTTCTTTTTTTTTTATTTTTTTTCTAATAATTTTGAGAAACATGGGCTTAAAACAGTTATAGGGTATTTAAGGAAAATAGATTAAGTTCAAAAGTGGAGAGCACACATTACCAGATTTGTGGCATGGGTAACCATAATTTAATAATCATTAAATTATGCAAAACAAGATAATATAGTGTGTAGTAGGACATGAATTTTGTACAGTGAAGTGGAAGATTAAGAAAAGAGGAGAAGGAAGTATGTTAATAGGTTTATCCAAATAATGATTAAAGGATTCCTAAACCCATTACAAAATTGGAACTAATCTAAATATGAGGTGGCGAGTTCTCAACTAGTGAGGTTATTTTGCTATCTTATAATTGAAGGGATAAGAAAAGATTATAGCTAATTTGTAAAAAAAAAAAAAAAAAAAAAAATGTAAGAGAACATGATCCATCTGTCTCCTCACCCAAAAGAGGCTTCAATATTATGACAAGGCATTCAATAACATGATAACCATTAAATGACCATGAAGAAAATTAGTCAACCATAATAAAAACTTATTAGCAAAATCTGTCTAAGACATGCAAAATTTCCAAGGAAATAAATTGAAATTACATATGTCATATGCGTACGGAAGGTTCAACAAGAACAGAAACAAGCTTTTCTTATTTTATTTTTAAAACAAAAACTATGAGATGCTTGAGAGAGAAATCACTCATTGTTTCCAAAATTGTCTAGCTTTCTTTCGTTTCTCTCCCTCTTCTTTTTCTTTTCTGTTGCCTTTATTCCTTAAGTTTGTGAGGAATTTTCTTTTCTTTGTGCTTCATTAGTGTTATATATATATATATATATATATTTTAAGTCCTTATTATTGAACCAAATTAATTCTCTTAACCTCACGTGGTTGGCTACCCTAATTATTATGCTTAGTGTCACCTAGCTAAACAGGTGGTGTCAACTTTAGATGTTTTTTTTTTCCCATTCTTAATCCTATCAACTAGTAGATATATACTTATATATATGTGTGTGTGTGTTTTGACTCCCTTAAGAAACTAGTCATTCAAATTAAGTAGTTATATAAATATTTACGTTTCAGTAAAGGCCTAACATTTAAATTTTAATCATTTAAATAAACTAAAATACTTATATTCTTAATATATATATTCCACCTTAAAATTCGGGAAGAATCAACATTGAAATATTATAGGAAAATACCACACAAAATAAATCCATATACAACATTTAATACATTACGAGTAGTCGAAATTTGGGGTCCTACATCCTTCCTTTCCTTAAGAGAATTTGGTCTCCAAATTCTCTTCTTTAAATAGTTCCGGATAGTGCTTTTGCATATCTTCTTCGGTTTCCCAAGTGGCTTCTTGTAGGTCCCAAGGGGTGTAAGTGTAAGGTTTAGAAGGGGGGGGGTTGAATAAACCTTACCAAATTTTCGATTTAGTCCTTTTAAATCTCTGAGTTAATTCTACACTGTTGTGTCCTTGATGGACGATCGAATTAGTCACTCGGTAGAGTTAATCTTTCAACGACTCAATTTGATTTTGTTGATGAAGTAACTCAATTGTTGGCTACAATTTAACTCATTTGTGGTTTTATTTTCAGTGGAAGACTTAACACCCTTAAGTTTGATTTAAACCAAAATATTAGAGCTTGATTTAGTACTTGTAAATTATCAAATGGATAGCAAATTTATCGTGAGATATAAGCAATTAAAAGTGCGAGAATTTAAATCTTTGAAATGTAAATGACACAAGATAAAGTTTTTATAGAGGTTCAAGATGGGGTAATTCTTCTACTCCTCTCTTCTCCAATTCTGGAGGAATCCACTAAGTAATGATCGGTTTACAAAGTGGTAACATCCAGGATACAAGTCTTGATCACAACAAAGCCCGACTTGATCCTTTGGGACTCGATCCGAGACGCCTTGGTCACTCGGTGGCTTCTCGACGACTCGGCTTCTTCACAGGCATTTGCTTTGCTACTCTGACTCACTTGCTTAAGCTCTTTGGATTTGACCACGAAGCCCTCCAAATGCTTAAGACTTAGTTCAACCTTGAACTTTTCTACAATCCTTCCTGGAAAGTAGACCCCTTTTCTTCAAAGGTTTCCTCTTCAATCAGGTTGAAGCTCTCTTTCCTTCACGGGTAAGTGTTGGATTGATGTACTTGAAATATAGGCTTGAGGATTGAGATTGTTTGATTTTTCTAATGTGCTTGTATATCTCACGTATGTGTCATTCATGCATCCTCTTTCGAAACAAACTCCTCGCCTTTTTATAGTGAACTTTCAAAAATTTGCCCGTTGAAGAGATAGGCTTATTTTTGAAAGTCACTTTGCGATCGTTGGCTTGCGTTCTTGGAATTGCCGTTTCCTCGTATGAATTATTCTTTTCACCTTTTCGAGTTCCTCGACACGGTGTCGTGCTTCCCATTGGTTCATTCCTTTTGCACGCAAGGGACCGAGCACTCCAAGAAAGGTTGTATGGAGATATTACTTGTTTAAGTAAATCTCTTGATTTCGGCAACGGTTATTTTACGATTATCTCGACTGATTTGCATTTCCTTGCTTTCCCCAGGTGACTTAGAGTCAGCTTCCAATCATGGATGACTCTTGTCACTTCAACTTGAGACTTGGCTTTTCTTGAGTTGACTTGATCGATGCTCCACTCACCATTGCATCTCACCGCTTCTTGATAGTGTTCCGTCTACTCTTCTTTGCCATACTCAATTTGTCTCACAAGTGAGTCTTCCTTCCAGTCTTGATTGTCTTCTTGCATGTTAGGGCGTAGTGTCTTGACTCGGCTTGGCGGCTCTATTTATTACAATGCATTTTACAACAAGAATTGGGGTGCCAACTTTCTATTCTAAGTTTTACATGGCATTCATCAAAATCTAAACAATAAAATTCCTAACAATTTCCCCCTTTTTGATGATGCCAAAACTTAGATCATACAAATATGTAAATAACAAAGATACATACTGAGATAGTGTATTGACATAGAATGTATGCGAGAATCAATCTTTTATTGATCATATCATTCTTGTACTTAACACAATCAAGCATTTTGGTGTATCGAGTATATAACTGTCTTCACAAAAAAATTTATAGCTTTATTACGAAGACTTACATTGTATGTATTTACATAATAAAATACATGAAGGGTTGGACAACAACACTTCATCTCCTTGTCTCCTCCTTCTTTCATCTTGATCAAGATCTTCTTCTCTTCTTTCTCTTTTTCTCGTCGTCACCGCCTTCTTTTTCTTCTCATATGCCTTCCTGGCGGCCTTCATCTTTCCTTAGTCTTTCCTGTCTCTCCCGCCATAGCCGAGTTTGTCTTTTGTTTTCTTCTTCTATTCTCTTTGCATACTCAAAGCATTAGTTTTAGCCACTCGCAAATTTGCCACTTGGTCAAGCCCGGCCAAAGTAGATCCCTCCTTTCTTTCCAGGATCTATGTATTCGATATTCTTGGCAGAGGGCAGGCCCAGTCCAAGCTTCTTCCTCCACTCGCCGCTTCTTCCTCTACCTACCGGGCGTATCATTGCATCTTGGGGTCTTCTTCCCGGTGATTGACTAGCGAGTGACCAAGCAGAGTGGCTCGGAAGTCTCATTTGTCTGTCGACTTCTTCACACAATGTGAGACCCTTTTCCTAGTACAAGTCCCAAGCTTGAGCCATGGACATATTTGCAAAATATCCTTGATTCGAGTGTTTTGAATTTCGTCAACGATCGTGGCTCTGTCCGACATCCGAAATGGCATACGTGTCTCTCTAACTGGAATGCCTCCATGTTCTTTCAAGATGTTCATCACCCTGGCATCCATTCTTCCTTCCACTTCCTTCATCCCTGCTTCAATTTCTTTTCTCTTCTCGGCCATAGATACATCGAGTCTTGGAGTGGCAAGAGTCACGGGGAGTTTCTTCGCTTATAATGTCATTTGTGTGAGGACCTGTTGGGGGTTTGTGCAATCATCAATGTCATATCTTTTGATCCTTCCCCTCTCAGATTTTCCTTTCTTGATTTCAAATTTTCTTGGTGATTTTCCCTTCTCAAATTGTTCCTTCCTTTTTTTCGACTTGATTTTTTCGCTTTAAGGTATCCCTCTTCCCCTTTTTGGCATCATCAAAGGATAGAGGAACCCCAGGGAACATCTTTGGCAAGCATGAAGTCGAAGTCTTCGATGGTTGAATTTTGCTTCAAGTCTGCTGCGTTGTATGCGGCCACGAATTGACCGAGTAGCGTTGGATTCTCACTGAAATCGCTTCATCTCGGCCATGAGAAGGCTGAATTTTCTTGTCATGTGTTCTTCCAAACGCCGTATATCATTTGCATTTCGCTCACGCAGCAGCCTTGATCTCGGCATTGTGAGCTTCATGCATATGCTCAATGTGTTCTCCCTCGGCCGTTTTTGCATCAACATTTCTCGGCTCTTCACACCCAGACTTGTTGAACAAGGTTCAAGTATCTCACCTGTTCCACACGCATTGATTCTTCTTTGTTGCCACCATTCCCTTATCCCGTTGTGATGCCTCTCAAGTCATTTGTAAGGTTGGCATCTCTGTTGTCCAGCGCATATCCAAAGAGGGCGATGCCTCTCCATATTTTCAACTTCAAAGAAAGAGTGCCTTGAACACTTCTCGAACTTCGGTGATTCTTCTACATTGCGGTGATGGCCATACAAAAACGTCAAAATCAAAATCGCTGGAACAATGGTGCCTGAGTGAAAAACAGGAGGTGGTGTGAGCCTCACGAGCCTTTTAATTTGTCTTATGACTTCGTTGGTCTCGGTGATTTTTCCTTTCGACTAGACTTGTCCTTGGCCTTATCAAGCAGCGTCATCGGACGATGATGAGATTTCTAGAGGTGGCTCATCATCAAAGTTAAAAGTTTGACGAGTAGTCTTGGGATCGACTTACTCGTACTTGGAACACCCGGTGAGCCTTTTGGATTTGTCATGGGGATGACTCACCTTCTTTCTTCGTCTTGATCCCGGAAAAGTGACATCGGGTTGTCCGGGAATCATGAAGTGCGGCGATCTCTCCTTCTCGGATGAGTCGATGATTGCGGGAGGGATGTTCTCTACTTGACCTCTTTACCCCGGGCGTCTCAACCTCCCGTGGGCCTTCATTTCCTCCGGCAGTCTCTCTCGCTGCGAGGCCTGGTCCTCTCTTTCGACAGTGTCGTGTCTTAGGGTCTTCTACGGTGGCATCCATTGGAGTCTCAACCCCATGGATTGCACTTTCATCGCCCAGTGTTAACTCCCAGTACATTCTTCTCTGTGCCTCGATCGCATCGCAGCGTCATTAGCCTTCGAGCGGTTGGCACCTCGGTGAGACAGTCTCAATCGCCTCGAGCTTCGTTGATGGTAACTTCTTTGTTCTTCTTGTGATTGTAATTTCTCTTCTTCGTCTCCTTGCTTCTTTGTGGAGTCATCTGCAAAGATCCTCCGACCTTGCTGCGGTGGAGGGAGTTTCCCCTCGGCCCGAGGCGCACCGGTGAGTGACTTGGAGTGGGGTCACTCGTCTCGGACTCATTGTTGCAATCGATGGTTCGGTAGTTGGGGCGGTGGTAGCACACCTTCAATAGGGGTTGGCTCATTTGGGGTCCCCACTAGCCCGATTTCATCCCCACTTCCCTTATCCTTCTTGAGTGAGTGGGAAGTGGTAGCAAAGAACATCGGTGGCTATTTTTGAACCACTCCCATATGATCGATTTCGTGTGTTCGGAGGACTCTCTGGTCCCTCCATTAGTCTTTGCTCGTGAAGAATTCTTGATTCATGCGATGCTTCTTTGCATTTGTAACTCTTTTGTGGCGGCATTCTCTGCGGTTCCTCGTCACTTTCGGAGAAGACATCGAGAAGAGGATGGAAGTGTTCGTAGTGCCGGAGATAGGCGGATCTTGCCTTCTCACGTGCTTGGCTTCTTGACTTGCTTTGCTCTCTCCCCTGTCCTTGTAGATCTGCGGGATGTCTAAGCAGATTGTCCTCATCAAGTCTTTGGGAGCACGATAGTTAGTCCAAGGAAATTTAGCATTCCTCTTCTTCTTCTATGAACTCGGGCCGTTGGAACTGTTCCTTGACTTGCTCAACTTCCATTTTCTCCACTCACGCAGACGATTTTGGATGTCGGGTAAGGTGGAGATAGGATCATTACATCTATCTATCTTAAATTTGGTTCTTCTTGTGCTTGGTGTGTGAGCTACAAGCGTGTCTTCAGGTTGCCTCTTTGGTCGCCTCCAGAGACTTGGTCTGTTTCAACAATTACATCCGGAGACTCTACTTCTCGATGTAGTCTCTTGTATTTGTGCTAGGTGATAGCCCGAGTAACTCATTTGGTTTCTCTTGTTCGGCCCCGCTTGACGAGTCTTCTTCGTCTCCTGGTTTGTACTGGGGAATTTACAGTTCGAGGCGGTGTCCTCTCGAGTCTTGGGCGGCGGGGGCGGTCTTTGGTGTTTGTTTCGGAGGAGCCGGCCGTGCGGGGCTTGTCGATTCTCCTCCTTTTGACGATCGGAGAAGGCATTTGTGAGTCTTTCTCGACCGCCTGCAGGGGCGGGTGACACGAGCCGGGGCGGTGACTTCGGGCTGCAGGGCAGGAGCATGTTTGGTTTTCTTTCTGCAGGGGCAAGATCTTCTTGGCGGTACCGCAGGGGCGACTTTCTTCTTCGGGTTTGGAGAGGAAGCGGTGTGTCTTCGGGTCGGTGATTCCCCCTCATGGTGTCGCTCTCTTGGCATAAGCTCGCTCGAGCACCGAGAGAGGTTAGCTCGAACATCCTCTTGTTGACATGGAAAGCCTTCCCATGTCTAAGAGGTACTCCTTTCACTTCCGATGGCGGCCAATCACTAGGCCATATCCTAGGGATCCTCCAAATGTGCCATCTTCTTTGAAGGACTTGTTCCCACGCTCGGGCAGAGTCTGCAGATAAACCACCAGTTTATCTTCTTTTCTTCGATGATTGCAGCCATCACAACCACTTTGCCTTTGATAGTTGGTCAAAGTCGCCAAATTTGATGTCGATACATTTGGCAACTATGTCCAACAATTTATGATAATCCTCCTTCAAATGCCAGTCTCTTGTTTCTTTGTGTATATAATTTTATCGCAAAGGTCGGACTTGGCTATTTCTTTCCATGCGTCGGCCCAAGTTTACATCAGCTTCCTTAATCTCGGTTGCTCTTCGCGGGTAGTGAGCAATATTCACCAAATCTTGGCGCGGTAATAGTCATTTGCTTCCCGTGAAGATGACTTGATTCCTTCGTCGTGAATCTCGGCATTCACGTAGAATTGTGCTACCTCCTCCACATAGGTCATAGGATATTCAGCGTTAGAAACGGTTTTAGTGGGGACGTTTCCAACTTTTCCGCGATTTTCTTTACCAGGGTGTCGTCGGACCCCGCTTCACCATTCGTCGAAATCCACCGTCGAACCGGTGTGGATTTGCTTTCCTAACTTAGTAAAATCGTAAGTTGGTGCCATTTCTCGAGAATTATATCAAGAAAAGTCTCGAGAAATTGATTTGAATGTTGGTAGGGTTTCGAGAGTAGTTTGCCTTTGCTTTTGAGAGAAAAAGATGAACAGTTTTTAGAAGTGTGAGAGAGAAACGGGCGAAAATGGTTTAAATATGGTTTATGAAAGGGCGTGCGAGCGGTTTTTGAATTGTGATCGAAATCAACGGCTTGGATTTCGTGACGCCTATTGAGCATTTCACGTCTCGTATTTAATGCAACAACATTTATATCCAATCATAAGCTTAGTGTGCGGCTTTATGTCCGTACACATCATCATTATCTCGACGTGTTCTTTAAAACATTCCCGCTAAGTCAAAACGATTTGCGTTTTTGTCACTTTGCTCATAAGTTATTCAAACTTATCTCTTAGCCGATTTAACTCTACTCTCTCATGATTCTCTTGGTGACTCGGCTATCACCGACTCGGTGTAGTCATTGTCTTTCCGTCTGGTGATTCTTGAGTTGATTTTTGTTTTTGACTCTTTTTCACTTCTTTTTTGTTCTAATACTCTTCTTTGATTTTCTCGAGTGTCACTCACTCAATCAACCCCAACTCATGCTTGAGTTCTTCAAATCTTGACTCACATAATGGTTTTGTGAAGATGTCGCCTAATTGTTTATCGTTGAGATGTATTCCAGGATAATGTCCTTCTTTTCAACATGATCTCTTATGAAATGATATCGACATCTATATGTTTTGTTCTTGAGTGCAACACAGGATTTTGAGTGATTGCAATGGCACTTGTGTTATCACACATGATTGGAATTCCTTTTTCTTCAACTTCATAGTCTCTCATTTGTTGTCTCATCCATAGGACTTGGGCACAACAATTTGCCGCAACTATGTATTCTCGCTCTCATTTGTAGAGGTGGCTATTGAGTTTTTCTTGCTAAACCAGAAATTAGTCTGTTTCCTAGCATTTGACAGTGCACGAAGTGCTCTTCCTATCCACTCTGCATCCAGCGTAGTCGAGTCCGAATAGCCAATTAGCTTGAATCCACCTTCCTTTGGATACCATAGGCCTACTTCTTGGCTTCCTTTCAAGTATCTCAATATTCTCTTATTTCTTTGTCATATGGCTCTCTTTTGGAGCAGATTGAAATCTTGCACATACACCTACAAAGAAAGGTGATGTCGGCCCGCTTCTTTGTGAGATAGAGCAGATGATCCAATAAGTGCTCAGTATCTTGTTTGATCTGAGCTTGCCATCCGCATCCATGTCCACTTTGGTGATGTGTTCATTGGTATTTTTTGAAGACTTCTCTTCCATACCAAACTTCTTCATTAAATCTACGGTATATTTTGTTTGACTTACGAAGGTTCCATCCTTCATTTGTTTCACTTGAAGTCCAAGGAAAAATGTCGCCTCTCCCATCATGCTCATTTCAAATTTGCTTTGCATGAGGTTTGAGAATTTTTTCACATGACTCTTTGTTAGTGGATCCAAAAATGATGTCATCCACATATATTTGAACAAGCAAGATACTCTTCTTGTCTTGAATCTCGAAAAGTGTTCTATCTACTTTTCCTTTTGTGAATCCATTCTCGGTTAGGAATTGTGACAGGGTATCATACCATGCTCGGGTGCCTGTTTCAATCCATACAGGGCTTTCTTGAGTTTGTATACCTTGTCTCCAAGAGTCTTCTCGCTCAAATCCTCGGAGGTTGTTCAACATGTACTTCTTCTTCCAATAAACCGTTTAGGAATGCACTTTTTACATCCATCGATATACAATGAAATTCTTGTGAGTCGCATAGGCAAGAAACATCCTTATAGCTTCCAATCTTGCTACGAGGGCAAATGTTTCATCAAAATCTATCCCTTCTTCTTGACAATATCCTTTGGCTACCGATCTTGCTTTGTTTCTTACTACGTAACCTTCCTCGTTCATCTTATTTCGAATACCCATTTGGTTCCAATAACATTTTGATGTATGGGTCTTTGCACTAGTTCCCATACTTTGTTTCTCTCAAACTGATTGACTCTTCTTGCATAGCTTGAATCCAATGTGTGTCATCCAATGCTTGTGACACATCTTTTGGCTCTATTTGCGAGATGAAGCATGTGAACATAGCTTCTTGTTGAGTTATGGATCTTGTTTTGACACCTTCTCGTATATCTCCAATGACAAGTTCGGTGGATGGTCTCTCGGCCATCTTACATCGAGTTGGAGTAAGTTATTTGGATTGATCGACTTGCGATTGTGTTCTTTGGGTCGGCTCTCTCGTAATCACTTAGTTGTAAATTTTCCACCGCTTTTGAGATTCAGCTATCTCATCTTCTTTCGAATTGATAATCCCGGCTTGACCTTCAAAGATAGGGACTCTTCTCGTATGGTTGGATGATTCAACTTATCGGTGACTCTTCAATGTCTTCTCCATTTACATTTGGCTCATCGAATACTACATGAATGGATTCCTCTCGTAACCATAGTTCTTTTATTGAGTATTCAGTAGGCTTTGCTTTCACGGTGAGTATCCTAAGAAGATACCTTCATCGCTTTAGCATCAAAAGCCTTTAGGTTGTCTTTGCCATTGTTGTGGATGAAGCATTTACATCCAAATATTCAAATATGCAACACTTGGTTTTCTTCCATCCGGATCTCATAGGGAGTCTTTGTTAGTTTGTCTATTTATCATACATCTGTTTTGGGTGTAGCAAGTTGTGTTGATTGCTTCACCCCAAAATCTTTTTGGTAACCCCGCTTGACTAACATGGTCTGCACGCTTCTTTTTGAGGGTTCTTCCTTCTTTCTCGCAACTCCATTCTGCTTTGTGGAGTCCTTGTCTGGCGATAGTTCATGACCAATACCATTCTCAATACAATCGAGTTATTATTCCATTGACAAACTCGGTTCCTCTATCCGATCTTATTTTGATAATGGTTTGACTCTTCTCATTTTGAATTCTCTTCATCAATTTGTGGTAGTTTTTGTAGGGTTTCTTTCTTCTTGCACATGAATATTGTCCATGTATATCTTGAGTAGTCATCTACTACCACCAAGGTGTATTTCTTTCCACTTATCTTTGTTTGGTTCCTTTGGGCCAAATAGATCCATATGAAGTAGATGCAATATTCTTGTTGAGGATGGGCATGTCTTTTCTTTGAATGATGACTTGATTTGTTTTCCTTCGACATGCATCACATATACTTTCCTTCTTTATATATCGAGTCCGGAAGTCCTTCTACAAGATGACTTCTTGCCAACTTGTTAATTGTTTTGAAATTCAGGTGACTCGGCTTTTTGTGCATGACCAATTTGATTCATTTGTGCTCTTTGCTAGTAGACAGTCTTTGGGTGTTGCGGTTGACCAATCTACTACATACATATTCTTCTGTCTATTTCCTTGCAAAGACAACTTCATTTGATTCAATATCCTTGATTTGGCATACACCCATGTTGAATCCAACATTGTAGCCCTTGTCTGGAGCCGATCGATACTCGATGAGGTTGAAGTTGAGTCCTTCAACATATGCAACATCCGTGATTTCTAATCCATTCCTCTTGATGGATCCAATGCCTCTTATTTCACCAGGAGCTTCATTTCCTCCAAATATGACTTTGGCTCCTTTGACTTCCTTGAATTTTGACATGATTTCTCTTATTTCTGTCATATATGTCCGGGAATGACCACTATCCATGTACCAGGTTCCTTGGCACTCGGTATTCCTTGAACCGCAATCAAGGAAATTAAGTTTTAGGTACCCATACTTGTGCGGGTCCGAGGGGTTAGAATTGTAAGATGATCCAACCAACCTATAGCCAAATGATTTGACTCTAAGGGGTTGCCATCTATTAGTGCAATAATCATAATTAATTCGGCAAATTGCTTGGGGTTCTAGGTTCATACATCTGTCTCTTTTGTCTATATGCTGCATATGTGTTTTAGCAATTGCCTTCCTAGGGTAATTGTGGTGCTTTTGAGTGTAGTGCCTGGGTGCATGTGTGTCGATGAAAGCTCTCAAACTTTTGGAATGGCCTTTGTTGAGTTCTGGCCTTTGCCACTGGGCTTATATTCCATAAGTCTATCTTTGATAGTTCACATTGTTCCAATCACTTGGCTTGGATATTTTCTACCATTCCCATCATATGTATTTCTTTTATGGATTTTCCGGAATTTTTGGTAGCTCTGTTTCTTCTTTACTGAGTATTTTTGTTAGGAGTTTCTTTGAGGACTCTGTGAATCTCTTCTCATTTGTCCTTCCAAAGACACTCAATCGGTTGTTTTCCTTTTCCTTTGTAACCAGGGCCAGTTTGCTTAGTATTGTGCTTTGGATTGAAAGTGTGTGCAATATTTAGAGTTTTGGATTTCTCAGACTCTTCATGACTTGAAGATCCTTTTTCCAAAATTACTCTTGAGGTTTGACATGGCACAAAGGAATTAAATCCTAAGCTTTGTATTGTCTCCACATTCTCTTTGACTCATAATAAGATCATCCAATGATTTAGATGCCTTAGTGAATGAGGCAATAACATTTTGAGGTCACTCTCCCTCTTTTCTATAGTAGCGATTTCTGCTACTAATTTAGCATTTTCAGCCTTTAAACTTTCATTTTCAATAGCTATTTGACTTAGAGTACTCAGCTCCTTAGTCAGCTTTGAGTTTTGACCTTTAAGTAGGCTGTTTTCCTCATTCAATAGTGTGTGTGAGGATTTAATGTGCTCAAAATCTTTCATCATTTTGCCTAATGAATCATAAAGATCAAGTAGGTGATGAAGTGTGTGTGTCACGATCACTATCACAAGTGTCGAGCTTGTTGAATTAGATTGTACCTCATCTTCTTGATCTTGTTCTTTGGCCATTAAGCGGATCAAGGCTTCTTCTTCGAGTCACTCGAGTAGTCGGCTTCATCGCTCTCTCGAATCATTGTCTCTCTTGACTTGGCATTTGTTTCAAAGATCTGCAGACCATCATTGCCTTTTTTTTTCTTGTCTTCTTTCTCTCAAGACCTTTCTTTCTTCTTCATTCATTCTGTACTTGTTGACTACAGGATATGAGCAAATCAATGGCATAGTGACCTGGTTGTCTACAATTTCAACATAGATATTCAGCCTTTTGATCACTCTTTCTACTCTTGAGTTGTCGAGTCCTTTGATACTCAACTTGTTGATGATCATTCTCTTGGTTGGCCTATCATCCCTTGATTTGGAGTGAGCCGAGTGTCTTCGGAAGATTCACCCTTTCCTCTCTTGTAGTTCTTGTTAAAGAACTTGTTAAATCTTTTAACCATCGGGCTATTTCTTCGTGTCAATTGCCTCTTTGACCTCGCTCTCTTCCCATCTTTGACAATTAGAACTTTGTTTTGGGTACAATTGTCTCTTCCTGGTCTTTTCTTCTCGGCTCAAACTCATAGGCCTTGAGGTCGAGAATAGTTCATGGTTGGATGTCTTTGATAGGTCCATGGAATGTCTCGGTGCCATGACCTTCATTTCCCATTCAGGAAGACTTTTTAGGATCTTCATACACATTTTCTTCTCGTGTATATTCCTTTCCAAGTGTAGAGACTGACTCATTTGTGATTTACGTAAACCGAGCATCCAGTTGATCAGATTCTCTCCCGAGATCATTATGAAATTTTCAAACTTCGTACGACTCTCGATAATTTGTTTTCTTTGATTTTTCTCGAGCCTTCACAAATCAATGTCGACTTGTCCCATTTCTTTAGCCGTTTTGCATGATTTGACTTTGTTGAACATGGCTTTGTCAAGGTTTTGTAGAGGATGTCCTTGGCTACATTATCCAGGTTGTATCTTTTTCTATCATCATTTGTCCACTCGGTTCTTGGTTTTTCAACCATGACTAGTCCTGGGAGCAAAGATCGACATCTTCCTTCACCGCAACTCTTAAATGCATTTGTGTTCACCTTTAATATTTGTAGAGGCCCATCTTCTATCACTATCCACATCTCATCATGTAATGTCTGATAGATGAGCGCATACGAATTTTCCAATCATCAAATTCTTCAATGGTGAACATAGGGATGCGTGTTAGATTTGCTTCCATGATAATGACTTTTAATAAAAAGAGTTTTGAAAGTTTAAGTACTAAAGCGAGACTTTGAAAAGTTTGGAGATCTAGTTCAAGTAACCGGTGCGGAGGGTTCAATGAACCAACCGCTCCGATACCACTTGTAGGTCCCGAGGGGTGTAAGTGTAAGGTTTAGAAGGGGGTTGAATAAACCTTACCAAATTTTCGATTTAGTCCTTTTAAATCTCTGAGTTAATTCTACACATTTGTGTCCTTGATGGACAATCGAATTAGTCACTCAAGGTAGAGTTAATCTTTCAATGATTTCGGTGATTTTCATTGATGAAGTAACTCGGCTATTGGCTACAATTTAACTTTCATTTGTGGTTTTATTTTATTGGAAGACTTAACACCCTTAAGTTTGATTTAAACCAAAATATTAGAGCTTGATTTAGTACTTGTAAATTATCAAATGGATAGCAAATTTATCGTGAGATATAAGCAATTAAAAGTGCAGAATTTAAATTTGAAATGTAAATGACACAATAAAGTTTTTATAGAGGTTCGAAGATGGGGTAATTCTTCTACTCCTCTCTTCTCCAATTCCTGGAGGAATCCAATAAGTAATGATCGGTTTACAAAGTGGTAACAGTCCAGGATACAAGTCTTGATCACAACGGCCGACTTGATCCTTTGGGACTCGATCGGAGACGCCTTGATCACTCGGTGCTTCTCGCACGACTCGGCCTTCTTCTTCACAGGCATTTGCCTTTTGCTACTACTGACTCACTTGCTTAAGCTCTTTGGATTTGACCACGAAGCCCTCCAAATGCTTAAGACTTAGTTCAACCTTGAACTTTTCTACAATCCTTCCCTGGAAAGTAGACCCCTTTTCTTCAAAGGTTTCCTCTTCAACTGGTTGAAGCTCTCTTTCCTTCACGGGTAAGTGTTGGATTGATGTACTTGAAATGTAGGCTTGAGGATTGAGATTGTTTTGATTTTTCTAATGTGCTTGTATATCTCACGTATGTGTCATTCATGCATCCTCTTTCAAACAAACTCCTCGGCCTTTTATAGTGAACTTTCAAAAATTTGCCCGTTGAAGAGATAGGCTTATTTTTGAAAGTCACTTTGCGATCGTTGGCTTGCGAGTTCTTGGAATTGCCGTTTCCTCGTATGAATTATTCTTTTCACCTTTTCGAGTTCGACACGGTGTCGTGCTTCCCATTGGTTCATTCCTTTTGCACGCTTCGGGGATCGAGCACTCCAAGAAAGGTTGTATGGAGATATTACTTGTTTAAGTAAATCTCTTGATTTCGTGCAACGGTTCTTTACGATTATCTCGATTGCATTTCCTTGCTTTCCCTAGGTGACTTAGAGTCACTTCCAATCATGGATGACTCTTTGTCACTTCAACTTGAGACTTGGCTTTTCCGGAGTTGACTTGACCGATGCTCCACTCGGCCGCATCTCACCGCTTCTTCTTGAGAGTGTTCCCGTCTACTCTTCTTTTGCCATACTCATTGTCTCACAAGCAGAGTCTTCCTTCCGATCTTCAATTGTCTTCTTGCATGTTAGGGCGTAGTGTCTTGACTCACAGCACTCTATTTATTACAATGCATTTTACAACAAGAATTGGGGTGCCAACTTTCTATTCTAAGTTTTACATGGCATTCATCAAAATCTAAACAATAAAATTCCTAACACTTCTTCTAACTTATCGTGGTTTTGCCACACTACCTTAACCAAGGGAATGTTTTTGTTTATCAACTCTGGAACTTGGCGATCTATTATTCACAACGGTTTCTCCTCGTATGTCAAATTCTCCATTACTTGAGGAATGTTGTCCTTGATTATGTGCTCTGGGTCAGGATGATATTTCTTTAGCCTTGAGACGTGAAAGACGTTGTGCATTCCTGCAAGTTTTGGCGGAAGCTCTAAACGATAAGCTACCGGTCCTATTCTTTCAAGTATTTTAAAAGGGCCAATGTATCTAGGACTTAATTTCCCACCCTTCTTGGAATGAATCATACCCTTTCGTGGAGACAATCTCAGAAATACTTCGTCTCCAGTTGCAAACTCTAAATCTTTCCTTCTTTGATCTGCGTAGCTTTTCTGGCGGCTTTGAGTTGTACGAATTCGTTCTCGGATTATTTGAACTTTGTCGATAGCTTCTTGCACTAGATCAAGCTTGGGAAACGGTGACGACGTAGTACTTTTCTTCTTAGGAGTCCATTTATCATCAATTTTCTTAATGAACGGGCGATCTACACTTCCTTCCGTATAAAGCTTCATGAGGCGCCATCCCGATTGTTGCTTGATAACTGTTGTTGTACGCGAATTCTGCTAGGGCCAGATGGGAATCCCAGCTTCCTTGAAAATCTAACGTACATGCTCTAAGAATATCTTCAAGGATTTGGATAATCATCTCAGATTGTCCGTCGGTTTGAGGATGAGCAGCAGTACTAAAGCTTAGCTTAGCTCCCAATGCTTCATGTAGGCTTTTCTAGAATCGAGATACGAATCTTGGATCTCTATCAGAGACAATGTTGGTAGGTATACCGTGTAGTCTCACAATCTCGTTGATGTATACTTGAGCTAGTTTATGGAGACTATCTGTCTTTCTAATAGGAATAAAATGTGCTGATTTGGTAAGCCTATCAACTATCACCCAAATTGCATCATGACTACTTCTAGTTCGAGGCAAATCCGTGAAATCCATAATTATATATTCCCATTTCCATTTCGGTATGGGTAGAGGTCATTTGTAGGAGTCCGAAGGTCGTTGATGTTCGCCTTCACCGTTGACAAGTTAGACACCTTGAAACATATTCAAGAACTTGATTCTTCATATTTGCCCACGATAATGTTGCTTCAAGTCATTGTACATCTTGTTTCCACTGGATGAATTGTATACCTCGAACGATGAGCTTCAGCAAGGATCTCCTTCTTCAAAGTTTCGTTGTTTGGTATACATACTCGATTTCTAAATCGTATGATTCAATCATTCCCTATGTTAAATTCGGGTCTCTTTCCTTGTATGATTTTCTCTTTTAATTTCTGGAACTTGAGATCTTTCTCTTGTGACACCCTTATTTCTTCTAACAAGGTAGGTCTTACTGACAGGTTAGCACATAAAAGATGTGTACATGTTATTTCAGGAATCCAAAAACTCAATTCTTCTAACGCTTTCCATTCTCTGATCATTAATCTAGCCAAACTTGCTTTTCTACTCAAAGCATCTGCCACTACATTGGCTTTTCCGGGATGATATTGAATGGAAAAATGATAGTCTTCTAAAAGTTCCATCCATATCCTTTGCCTTAAGTTTAATTCCTTTTGTGAAAACAAATACTTAAGACTTTTATGATCAGTGTAAACTGTAAATGACGCTCCATATAAATAATGTCGCCATTTCTTCAAAGCAAAAACGATAGCACCTAATTCTAGATCATGTGTTGGATAGTTCATATTGTAAGGTTTGAGCTTCCTTGATGCGTACGCGATTACCTTTCCATTCTCGCATAAGATACGGTTCCCAATCCTTCCTTGGAAGCATCATCGTGAGACAACAAAGTTTTCATTTCCTTTGAGGAAGTGCTAAAATAGGTCTTTGTTGTAAGTCGTTTCTTCAATTCTTGGAAACTAAATTCACATTTATCATCCCACTCAAGTTTAACTTGCTTCTGAGTCAACCTAGTTAATGGAGTGGCTATTTTGGAAAAATCTTTGATAAATCTACGATAGTATCGGCACTCCAAGAAACTCCGATCTCTGTTACATTCTCGAGTCTTTTCCAATTCACAACTGTTTCTACTTTCGAGGGGTCCACCAAGATTCCATCACCTGACACTACATGACCCAAAAAGGCAACCCTGTCTAACCAAAACTCACATTTGCTAAGTTTGGCATAAAGTTTATTCTGTTGTATCCTTTCCAAAACCGCTCTTAGATGTTGTTCATGTTCTTCCTTGGTCTTGGAATATACCAGAATATCATCAATGAAAATGACCACAAATTGATCAAGATATGGATGGAATATTCGATGCATGAGGTCCATGAAAGCCGCAGGGGCATTAGTTAAACCAAAAGCCATAACCACAAACTCATAATGACCATATCTGGTTTGGAATGATGTCTTTGATATGTCTTCCTCACGTATTCTCAATTGATAATATCCTTGTTGTAGATCGAATTTTGAATACACCTTGGCACCTTGAAGTTGATCAAAAAGCTCGTCTATCCGTGGAAGAGGGTACTTGTTCTTGATGGTGACGCTATTCAATCCTCGATAGTCAATACATAGTCGTAGGGACCCATCTTTCTTCTTGTCAAACAACACTGGAGCTCCCCACGGGGATGTACTGGGTCGAACGAATCCTAAATCCAATAATTTTTGCAATTGAGACTTCAGTTCCTGCAACTCAATCGGGGCCATTCGATATGGAGTTTTGGCTATTGGAGATGTTCCTGGTAAGACGTCGATGGTGAATTCAATTTCTCTTTCTGGAGGCAGCTGTCATAACCCAAAACTTTGTATTTTCATTTATCATTGCTAAATCATTCATAAACATAATTACATGCATTTTGAGATTTCATAATCAGATCGCACGGGAAATCCTTAAATTTCAGGTTATAAGGTATAAGTTACACGTGATAACCTAGAAGTGAAGGATGGCATCGATGGGTTTATCTAGACAATATAAAATCTGAATGATTTAAGTAGAAATATTAAAAATAAATGAAAACGTGATAAGCTAATTGGGAGGTAATGTGAAGATTTAAGATATATTTTAAAGCCATATCTTGATTTTTATATAATAATATATGCTTCATATATATCATATATATATATATATTGGGCATGCAGTGTACGACTATCTAATCTAACTTATATAGATATATGAATATTGTGTGTACTTATAATATATTAGATATTTGCATGTGGGTCAGTTTTGATTAGTTACCCATTAATTAATTAAGATAGACATGCATGTATAGAATTTCTATTTTAAAGTTAACCTAAGACACCTAACGTAAATAGATATATATCTAAGATTTTATCATTGTTTCACCGCCTTTGACCAACTATCGGATAAGTGTGCATATATATTGCACTATTTTATTTTGGCGGAAGTATAGAAATAGAATACATTCACATATGTAGACTAAGATAACAGAGAGTAAGATTAGTAGAAAACAAAAAGGAGAAAATAGAGGGAAGAAAAACAAAGAAAAAAAAGAAGGGGGAAAGATTAGAATTGAAGGAAAACTTCTCATCGGCACTAGAATTAATTGGTGAGTATCGTGTCTTTCGTTCTTTGAAGTAATCTTGTTATTAAAGTTGTAATATTGCGAATAGAATTCTGATTTGTTCAAATTCTTTCTACACAAAATAATATATGAGTTTAATGGTAATATGAGTCACTTGATAAAGAATTTAAAACTACTAAATTGATATTAAATTTTGCTTATTCGAACTGCTAACAAGGGAGTTAATATAGAAATATTAATCAAATAGAATAAAATAGAGTACCTGAAACTGAATTAAGTTATATCTATAAGTTTATCGTGTATATATATAATTACAATAAGATAATGAAATTGGATGGAAACACGTTCTTGGATATGTTAATAGGTCAAAATCCCGATAAAGAAGAATACAAGGCCAACTAGGCAAAGTCATTGAGATAAAGACACCCACTTGTGAGTATAATCTTTTAGCTTGTTATTTGACTTGTGTGATTATATGATTACCATGTTGGAATGGATTATTTACTTATTTGGCTACAGTGATTAGTAGCTTATCGTGCCCTAACGTGAATTGCATGATTCTCTATGGTGATATTATGATGAAATTGAGATACGTGATCTCTATGTGATGAGATGGATATAAAATCGGGATAAATGTTCTCTATGTGATAACATTGAAATGGAATTGAGATATGTGATCTCCAATGATGCTATTGATATGGAAATGAGATGCGATCTCTACTGATGTTATTGATATGGAAAGGAAATATGTGATTACAGAAATGCATTCATCGAGATTAATGGATTACGTTATGGCCACTAATGACCTTGAATCACGAATTCATGAGATATCCGTAAAGTCGGATTACAGTACCGTCGACGGCCACCATGAGTTCTTTGAACTCTACGTGAAATAAAGAATTACAGAGTGTCATGGCCATCTTCGTGATCACGATTTATTCTTGGTATTAGCTGGCCCATAACAGTAAAAGAATATGATCAAGCATGTGCATTTGTATGTTTATGAATGATACGATTAAATGATGTGAAATGATTGTGATAATGTGCTTGTGTGATGTTAAATAACTTCTTATTAGATTATACTTGTTGAGCTTGCAACTCACCAAATGCAATGTTGCCAATTTTTAGTTCTTTGTAGATAAAAGTTGATCCGTGAAGTGTGAAGTTTAAAGCATGGATCAAAGGTCGGCCGGCTGGATTCCCATCTTTCTCCCTCAGCTCA
The DNA here is from genome assembly GCA_016081115.2 of Rehmannia glutinosa. Classification (NCBI taxonomy): domain Eukaryota; kingdom Viridiplantae; phylum Streptophyta; class Magnoliopsida; order Lamiales; family Orobanchaceae; genus Rehmannia; species Rehmannia glutinosa. Next base: position 81,557,713 of record CM071932.1, read on the forward strand.
TCATTTGCATATCATATAGGGAGTTTTATTTTGATCTGTATAGAAAAGGGCACAGTCGTTAATGTTATGTAATATGGATGAATGCACATATGTGAATGATCTTTGCTAAATCGTTTTGAGTAAATGCTTCCGCTTGAACCAAAAAAAGGTTATAGGCGATGGTTAATATATTAATCTCATGCGCAATGCAATGCATTTGTCTTTTGCCTATGAATTATATTTTTATATGATATAAATATGTGTTACAAGGGTAAGGGTGTTACAGCAGCGAAGTAAGTTCTTCAGGAAACACGGTAGGATATTCAGATACTATAGGTATTTCATCTATATTTTTCCTATCTTTCGGCTTATTGATGATAAAGGCAAGATAGCCTTGAGCTCCCTTGAAAAGTGCTTTCCTCGTTTTAATTGCTGAAATAATTAGAGCTACGATAACGCGAGCTGCTCCTATCAATTCTACTTCAGGTCTCCCGGGTTCACACAACTTCACAGTTTTGGTACGACAATCCATTTGCGCGTGATGCTGGGACAACCAATCCATTCCTAATATGACGTCATACTCATGGATTGGTAGTAAAACTAAGTTAGCCGGAAATTGTTTTCCGCCAATAACAACATCGCATGATTTATATATTGAGTCAGTCACCTGACTAGTGCCCATTGGTGTAGAAACTTCTAAGCAATATGATAATTGTTCTATAGGTGAACGCAATTTATGTGCATAATGAGGGGCCACAAATGAATGTGATGATCCTGGATCAAGTAAAACTCTAGCATAGTCTTCAGATACGAGTATCGTACCTTATACTACATTCGTGTCTTCTGGTGCTTGTTGTCTTTCGAGTGCAAACACGCGTGCTTGTATCCTAGGTCTTGGCCCATTTTTCCCCCGATCATTTTTATTTCCTGGTCCTTGCGCGGGCTTCTGCTTGTCACTTGTTTGTTCCATCATAGGATAATCTTTTATCTGATGTTGAGCGCTTCCGCATTTGAGGCATCTTCCAAGTTTACGCCAACATTGGGATGGATCATGACCTATTTTGTTACAATGAGGACATGGTTTTCCCTGTATCTCTGGGCGTATTTGTTGTTTACTTCCACTCGTACTTCCATAGCTAATCCGCTGAAATTTTTGATTGCATGCCAATCGATCAGAGGAGGGCGGTTTAAAATTGCTGGCTGCCCTTTTCTGTAACCCAAGACGACTAATACCACTTTCAACTCTAGCTGTTGCTCTAACTGCAGCGGTATACGAATCTAGTTCAACTGATAATAGTCTATCTTGTATCTCCATTTTCAACCCACGTATAAACTTGTATAGTTTATCCTCTTCCGTATTGGCCAAGCTTGGCGCATATTTAGACAATCGATGGAATTCAGACTCATATTGAGCCACTGTCATACTTCCCTGCCTCAAATGATAAAATTCATCCCTCCTAGCTTCTCTAACCACTGGTGGTATGTATTGATCCTTGAATTCTCGTACAAAGTTATTCCAGGTTCTCTGTGTTCCCTCTCAATTCCACTTTTCTTAAATTGTTCTCCACCAATTGCGAGCGGCGGCTTCTAGGCGAAAGAAAACCAAGGTAACTTGTTGCTCTTCCGTATATTGTAACGCCAAGAATATGCTTTCCATTTTCTCTAACCAACGCTTGGCCTTGATATCATCCGGCTCACCTAGGAATTCAGGAGGGTCAAACCTTAAAAATCGTTCTAACATCTTATCATGCACAACCAATACCGGCTCAGGGGGGTCTTGATGTTGGGGTTGATTTGCTTGTTGCTGCATAAATAGCAATATTTGTTGCAAGGCTTGTGCCGTTAGGTTGTCTCCTGTAGCGGGTGACTGTGCTTGGGGCTCTTCATGTGCAGGAGTTCACTCACGATGTCGTTGAGGTTCATCTTGACGATTCAATCGGGGTCTTCCTCGACCACGTCTATCGGCCATGTATATTGCAAAATTAATAATTAATCAATAAAATGTAAGAACACAACATTTAAACTAAATCAAATAGTCACATGTAATCATCATTTATACACAAAATGTGACGATTACATTCATGATAGTAGAGCTATATACAATATTCCACACATCCTACCACACTACAACAAGATAGTACTACTATTTGTATCCATTAGCAATTACTATATATACATTTCACCCCTCCGATATTTGTACACAAAATTTATAAGTCCTAACCCGCTACGAGCCTATTCATTAGTTACATCACTATGTACATCTTCATCCACTTCGTCCATTCCTTCCTCGATCTCTATTCCATCCGCAGGATCCTCTTCAGGATCCTCTTCAAGATCCGCTTCTGGTTCCATGTTGTGAGGTGCTGGTTGGACTAACTGGTTATTAGGTCCTATTGCAACCCCTGGAATTTCATCTCCTAGACCAAAATATCGTGCTCGTATATTAGCTAGGGTATGCTAATACACCTCACGATCTGCATCAGCTTGATGGAGGATCTGATCTCGTAACCCTGTCATGTGGTCCAATTGCTCCTGAAGGTCGCCCACTTGATGCTGAAGTGTATTTATCTGATCGTCCCTATGTTGAATCACTTGTCCTATTTGTTGCACAAACATCTCTGATTTAGGAGAGCTCTACCCATTTGTTGTCGTCTCTGATACAAATATTCATTATCTTCTGACAAATGTCGCACAATGTCTTCCAAGTTGGATATTTGTTAACGAGCCCATCTCAGTTGATCATTAATGGTTGAACTAAATTCAGAGTTTCTAGTGGATGAATCGGGATCTGATGCCATACCTTAATACACATTATAACTTGGTTAGTAAAATAATCAAACAAATTGCTAAAATTTTCATCTTAAAAGTTAGAGAGATTATTATATTAAAGTCATCAGGTTATACACTTATCATAACTACTATCCAAGGATCCTATCCTGGTAGGCATAGACGTAAAATGTATTACAAACCTACGCTCTGATACCACTTCTGTCACGCCCAAACTTACGTAGCTATAATAATCAACATCTATTATATATTGACAAGATAGTGGAATATTCATATAGTTATTACAAGCCAAACGTAAATCATAATAAAATTACAAGAAAGGAGAAAAGCTGACCAAGTCTACGACTCCTATATATAAAACTATTATTACAATCGTTATTCAGGCTAAAACACATCATATATATATATAGGGATGTCGTCAAGACCTCTAGCAAAATACTTCTGTTCTGTCACTAGGTAATCAGATCAGGGGAAATCCCTCAACTGCTTCGTTGTCGCCTGAATTATCGCCTGAAATATTTTTTAGGAAAATATATACGTGAGGAAAAACCTCCGTGAGTGGGTGCAGGTGTGCATGTGTGGCCTTTTAGAAAAATTTAATGTTAAGAAAGATTCAGTTAATTTTTATAAATGAAATCGTTTTCAATTCAATAGCAACATGCACTCAATCTATCTATAACACAATTAATTCAAATGTCACATTAACGGAGGGACCGTTCATTAACGGTAAGTGACCTCCGTTCTCCCTTATCACTCTATCGCGTTGGCGTAAAGCCTTACCCCCTTATTGCCCCACACTACGGCACAACTCTCCACACTGGGGCTCGCGAAGCCCGGAGAAGTCATATTCCAGAATATACCGATCCTACGACCCACTTCAACCCTTAGAACACTCCGTCCTTAGGCGGTGGGATTTGGTTGTGGATAGCGAAGAACCTTTTAAAACCGCAGGCCCTTGCCTGACCAGTCGAACAACCCTATCCACACCACATGAGGCCCGACATTTACCAAGTAAACAATGCACTGAAACACCTTAAGTGTAATGAGACTCTCCATTGTATATTATAGTGAACATACAGTGCAAGTCAAATGCAACAAATAAAATGATTAAATTTGCTGTACGAGATGGCCATAATATATTTAGTTTCTAATTCAATTGGACAAATTTAGATAACACGTTAATAATAGTATTTTCAGTGAAGTTCTGGGCAATATACTTAATCATGTTAAATTGATTTATTAAGGTGCAAGTAATTTATCATAGCTAAATTAAACTCCACTAAGAGATGAAATTTATCACTTAAAGTAACCCAATGTAACATTCACTTAACTTTTGAATGCAATTTAAGTTCAAAAGTGGAGAGCACACATTACCAGATTTGTGGCATGGGTAACCATAATTTAATAATCATTAAATTATGCAAAACAAGATAATATAGTGTGTAGTAGGACATGAATTTTGTACAGTGAAGTGGAAGATTAAGAAAAGAGGAGAAGGAAGTATGTTAATGGGCTTATCCAAATAATGATTAAAGGATTCCTAAACCCATTACAAAATTGGAACTAATCTAAGTAATATGAGGTGGCGAGTTCTCAACTAGTGAGGTTATTTTGCTATCTTATAATTGAAGGGATAAGAAAAAATTATAGCTAATTTGTTTATTTTCAATGTAAGAGAACATGATCCATCTGTCTCCTCACCCAAAAGAGGCTTCAATATTATGACAAGGCATTCAATAACATGATAACCATTATATGACCATGAGGAAAATTAGTCAACCATAATAAAAACTTATTAGCAAAATCTGTCTATGACATGCAAAATTTCCAAGGAAATAAATTGAAAATACATATGTCATATGCATACGGAAGGTTCAACAAGAACAGAAACAAGCTTTTCTTATTTTATTTTTAAAACAAAAACTATGAGATGCTTGAGAGAGAAATCACTCACTGTTTCCAAAATTGTCTAGCTTTCTTTCGTTTCTCTCCCTCTTCTTTTTCTTTTCTGTTGCCTTTATTCCTTAAGTTTGTGAGGAATTTTCTTTTCTTTGTGCTTCATTAGTGTTATATATATATATATATTTTTTAAGTCCTTATTATTGAACCAATTAATTCTCTTAACCCCACGTGTAGCCGGCTACCCTAATTATTATGCTTAGTGTCACCTAGCTAAGCAGGTGGTGTCAACTTTAGATGATTTTTTTTTCCATTCTTAATCCTATCAACTAGTAGATATATACTTATATATATGTGTTTGTGTTTTGACTCCTTTAAGAAACTAGTTATTCAAATTAAGTAGTTATATAAATATTTACGTTTCAGTAAAGGCCTAACATTTAAATTTTAATCATTTAAATAAACTAAAATACTTTTATTCTTAATATATATATATTCCACCCTAAAATTCGGGAAGAATCAACATTGAAATATTATAGGAAAATACCACACAAAATAAATCCATGTACAACATTTAATACATTACGAGTAGTCAAAATTTCGGGGTCCTACAGTTGTACCAGCAGAGATCGGGATGGAGACTCATCGAGTCCAGAATTTCGATGAAAACGTAAATGAAATGATGATTCGGGAGGCTCTGGATACTATTAATGAAAAGAGAGAGATGACATTTTTGCAGATGGAAAGAACGAGAGGAAGGATCAAAGCAACGTATAACAAGAAAGTGATGAGGAGGGCCTTTCAGGTCGGGGACCTGGTGCTGTGGAGGTCAGATGCTAGCAAGAATAAAGGGAAGTTGGATGCGGGTGGGAAGGGCCACTGCGGGTAACGAAGGTCTTTGGCGGGAGGTGCATATGAGAGGAGGAGCTTGATGGGCGAAAGCTACCGAGGGCATGGAATAGTTGCAATTTAAAGAAATATCATTCTTAGAATGAGAAGTATCCGATGTAATGAAATTACTTGTTTTGAATGAAATGGTCTGCTTCCCTGAAATACGAGTTCGGAAATAAAAATTGGCAAGTATTTGGAGCTCAGCTCGAGCGAGACTCCAAATACTTGGGGCCACGAGGCCATGCAAGGAGCTCGGCTCGAGCCAGCTTCCTTTGAAGAAAATTGGCAAGTATTTGGAGCTCAGCTCGAGCTAGACTCCAAATACCTGGGACCACGAGGCCATGCAAGGAGCTCGGCTCGAGTCAGTTTCCTTTGAAGAAAATAACAAGTATTTGGAGCTCAGTTCGAGCTACTCCAAATACTTGGGGCCACGAGGCCATGCAAGGAGCTCGCTCGAGCCGCCTTCCTTTGAAGAAAATGACAAGTATTTGGAGCTCAGCTCGAGCTAGAATCCAAATACTTCGGGCCACGAGGCCATGCAAGGAGCTCGGCTCGAGCCAGCTTCCTTTGAAGAAAATGATAAGTATTTGGAGCTGAGCTCGAGCTAGACTCCAAATACTTGGGGTCACGAGGCCATGCAAGGAGCTCGGCTCGAGTCAGCTTCCTTTGAAGAAAGTGAAGTATTTGGAGTTCAACTCGAGCTAGACTACAAATACTTGGGGCCACGATGAGCATATAATACCAATATTTTTTGGGTAAAATAAAAAACAAAACAAAACAACAAACATTATATATATCCAAGCTCAGTCTGAGCTGAGCTCTGCATGATGGAACAAATCCGAACTATGGAGAAAGCAAAAATGCAAGAATAGAGATCGGAAAAATTGAATTACGGAAAATAGATAGTTTTCATTACTTGGCAAAAATAATTATAAGTACATAGAAAGGAAAATACAATAAGGAAAATACGAAATCTCCTAGGCAGTAGGGGGAACATTCTCTGTGGCCAGGTCATCTAGAGATAGTCACATCATCCACAAGAGCAATGTCAGGGTCCTCTCATTGGTCACCTCGGCCAGATGGAGAGGGGATGTCCTCAGTGAGCTGTAGGGCTGGCTGATTCTCAGGATGAGCACCTCCCGAGCTCGAAGCAGGGTGAAGGATAAATGGGGCTGACAGGGACTCGATGAAAACACCGATAGGAGCTTGGTTGAGACACTCTGCTTCGCTTGAAAAAACAAAGCCCTTGGGATCGGGAAGCTTGCTCTTGGGGCCTTGTCTATCGAGGGGCTCAGTAATCCCTTTCTCCCTGAGTTGAGCTTCGGCCTGATTAAAGGCAAAGCTGTAATACTCCATAGCACTGACAGATAGGACCTTGATGAATTCTTTGGAGCTCAGGAAAGCTTACTTGACCCTGTCCCGAACTGCCTGAATGACTGTAGAGCTTGCCGAGGAGGTGAGGAAATTCCGATGGCCCATCTGGATGCCCTTGGCTCGGGCTTGATCCGCAATAGTGGTACACCGGATCTGAAGATCACTCACCTCGGTCTTGAGACCAATGTTATCAGCTTCCAAAGCTTTTAACTTAGTCTCGTAGGAGTCCACAGTGACCTTGTGGACCTCGGCCTATTCGCGCAGGCGAAGGACTTCGTCCAAGAGCTTGGTTTCTTGGGCCTTCAGTCGTTCGATTTCTTTCTTAGCAACATTGAGCTCAGATACAACAGCCGGGTTAGCAAAACCCACGCGAGCTCGGGCGATCAAAGTAGCGAGCTTGGCTTCAACCTTCGAATGGTCCATACAAAACGAGCTCACCAGCTCGGCATCACTGACTTTCTCCAAAGCGGTGTGGTCGGGGCTCGGGAAGTTGCCTTGCACATACTGAATGGCAAAAGTCCCACCCGTGTTCTTCAAAATCGAGTTCCTAGTGAAGAACGTCTGGTTAGGAGTGTGGATGGGATTGCGGACAAGGGAGCTCAGGTTGGCGGTAGTGGTAGGAGTAGTCTTGGATTTATTGGCACCACCAGCACTGGTACCAACGGCAGCTCGCTTAGGAGGCCTGTTCAGAGGTCGGGAGTCAGGGCCGTTGAGGTCAGCAATTACTATGGCGCGAGTCAGTCGCCTGAGTCGAGGGAGCGATTCCCGTGAACGATTGCATCGGAGGAGGATCGAGCGCAGGAGGCATTGCTCTCTCCTCTCTTCCTCTTCTTGCTCGGCAACCATAGCAGCCATCATGATGTCTGCAAAGAATTGAGAGTTAAGGTCAGAAAAGAAAAATTACTAAAAAAAAATAATCAAATGAATGATTACCGATGTCTTCTTCCAAGGGAGCTATAACAGGGCTCAGCTCAAAGTGATATAAGAGAGAAGGAGTAATGAGCCGCGACAGGTCATACTTGACCAGGGTAAGTTTGTTGATCAAGGCTTGAGATCGGGAGATCGGTCCTTAGGGTTATGCTTGCGTTGAAGAGGCAGGCTCCAGGTCCATGCAATAGGAAAACCCCAAGCTCGGGGAGAAGAAATAAAAAAATATTTATCTTTCCAAAATTTGTTGGAAGAGGGGTATTTGCTCAAGAATTGAGCATCACCTCGGGAGGTGATGTAGAACAGACCCTTGGTAGTGGAGGTCTTTATTTGAAATAAGGCAAAAAACAGCTCGGTTGTGGGCTCTACTTCTAGGTACTTAGTCAAAATTAAGAAGCCAACCATAATTCGGAATGAATTAGGGGCAAGGCAAGAGTTGGGGAACACGGTATAGTGTGGACACCTCGGTCATGAAGGAGTGAATGGAAATCAAGCCCTCCTCTATCTGACCTATGAAGAAAGCTAGGGCATTGGGGGGAGGTCGGTTAGGGCGGTCCGTATGGCTAGGTAAGGAAAGCTTAAAGGAGGAAGGAATTTTTATACCCTTTCTTATATTCTGAAGTGTATGGGAAGTTATGGTTGTCTCCTTAAAGTCGTAGGGGTATTCGGGTAATGGACCCGAGCTCGGATCTCTATTATTCTAGAATCCGTGTCCGAATCAGAGCTTGATTCAGTAGCATCCGTATCGGAAGGAGGGATTGAAGTGATAGGAAGAGATTGGGAGCCTGAGCCCATTTCGTAGACCACCGTTCTAATTCGGCGATGTAAGGATCCAGTGGTGTTGAAGGAGAAGAAGATGAGGCCATGGAAATACAGAGAATGGGAAATTAAAAGGTAGGGAAATAGAAATACCTAGTAAAAGAGACTTAGGAGTAGATGGTGATGAAGCCGAGTCATGTGATGTCTTAGGAATCTGGTATAGCTGCTTAGGAGAAGACGATCGGAGAACCTTGAGAGAAAGAGTTAGAGAAGAGGGGTTGGAAAATGGGGAAAAAGTGATGAGGGTCCCCTTTTATAAGAAAGAGAGAAGGCAAAAGGGCATGTAGGCGTTCGAGGAGACGTTGCATGGTTCACGAAACGTCGTGAAGTGAAAAGACGTCCTGTCAATCATGTCACGTGTCAGGGTTTTTGAAAAACCAAAAGACGGCGGGAATTTGAAAGGCATGAAACTCTAGAAGCAGATCAGCTCGGTCTACAAGCAACTATGGTTGGAATATAGACCTAACCATAGTTGGGGGAGGAATTGATAAGGGTAAAATATGGGTTGGGCTGGCCTATCTAGTTTGGGCCGACCTGCTAAGCCCTAGGCATTGGGCCGACCTGATAAGCCCTAAACATTGACATTGGGCTGACCTGCTAAGCCCTAAACCTTGGGCCGACCTGCTAAGCCTTAAGTAATGGGCTGATCTTCTAGGCTCTACGCATTGGGTTAATCCGTTAAGCTTTAAGTGTCGGGCCGATCTCTTGAGCTGCAAATGTTTGGGCTGACCTGTTATACTCTACGCGTATGACTGATCTGCCAGACTCTAAAGGATCGACTTTGGTAAGTCATAAGGAAGGAGGCCGATCTGGCAAAGCCCGACTTGGTCACTGGAGTAAGGGGGCTCTGAGGGTGCCTTTGAGGGACCTCGAGGGTCAAGCATTAATATGTTGATCCGAGGTGCCTCAGGTCAGTTCGGGATCGAGGTTTTAAGGATGTAAATTAGGGTTTTGGGAGATCCGATCCTAATCTAATGATGACACTGTCACCAAATCATAACGAAATCCCAGATTTTACGGAAACCCTAATCCAAGCTAAGGTATAAAAGCCCAAGCCCAGGTTCATTCTTAACCTAATCACACTTTTCATATTTACATATATTCTCGCCTCTTTCTTCTTCCCCAAGGCACTGACTTAAGCATCGGAGAGGGCATGCCGGAGCACCCCTTCGGCCCCCCTTTTTGCAGGTTTCACGGCGGAGCTCGGTCAGAAGTCAAGTTCGTGGAAGAGTATTTTTGGTAGCAACCAATCCTATATATAAAGTAATGAATCAATTAAATCAATCATTACAACAATTACATATTTCTTCCTTAACACTCCCCCTCAAGTTAGAATAAATGTTAATCATTCCTAACTTGTGAAGAAGATTTGATAATTGTGGAAGACCCAATGACTTGGTAAAAATATATGCTGGTTGCTTTGACGTAGATATATGGAAAGTTTCAATTGTCTCGTCTTGAATCTTTTCTCTCACAAGATGGCAATCTATCTCAATGTGTTTGGTACGTTCATGAAACACATGATTGGAGGCAATGTGAAGTGTTGCTTGATTGTCACAATATAGCTTAACAGGTTGTGGATGACTGACTTTTAGATCATTTAAGATGAATTGTAACCAAGTAATTTCACAACAAGTTGATGCCATGGAGCGATATTCCGTCTCTGCACTGGATCGCGAAACTGTGGCTTGTTTTTTTTGTTTTCCATGAGATTAATGAATGTCCAAGAAAAATGCAGTACCCAGTGGTTGATCGTCGTGTATCTTGACACTTAGCCCAATCTGCGTCACAAAAGACATTTAATTGCATTGGGCTATTTTCACATAAGAAAATCCCCTGTCTAGGAGTCTGTTTGATATATCGTAATACTCGATGAGCCGCTTCAAGATGTGGAGTGCGAGGCTTGTCCATGTATTGACTGAGGATATGGACACTATATACTATGTCTGGTCGTGTGATTGTCATATATATCAGCCTTCCAATAAGTCTTCGATAAGAAGAAGGATCATTGATGCATTCTCTTCATCTCTATTGAGTGACAAATTCTGCTCCATTGGTGAATTAGCGGGTTTAGCAGCCATAAATCCCACATCATCTAGAATTTCAAGTGCATATTTACGTTGTGAAAGAGCAATTCCCTTCTTTGATCGAGATATTTATATCCCAAGAAACTACTTCAACTCACCAAGATCCTTTAAATTGAATTGTTGCATGAGATGGATTTTTATTTTATCAATATCTTGTAAATTGTTTCCGGCCAAAATAATATCATCCACGTAAATTAAGAGTGCAACAAAAGAGTGACCATGGCTTCGGACGAATAAAGAGTGATCAGACTTAGATTGGCAAAACCCAACTTGTTTGAGTACTGTAGATAACTTGATGAACCATTGACGAGAAGCTTGCTTAAGGCCATACAAGGACTTGTGTAGCTTGCACACATGTGTCTCCTCATTGAGGTCACCATGAAGGAAAGCATTGGTGACATCAAGTTGATAGAGAAGGAGGCGAATGGTGACAAGCTTAGCAACAGGAGCAAAAATTTCACGATAATCAAAACCTTCAATCTGACTATAGCCTTTTGCAACCAAACGGGCTTTGTAACGATCAATTGTTCCATCAGAATTGAATTTGATTTTGTAAACCCATCTGCAACTAACATGCTTCTTATTCGGTGGGAGGGGTTGCAAAGACCAAGTACCATTGGCTTTGAGAGCATTAAGTTCTTGTTCCACGACATGTCGCCATTTTAGATCCTGGACAACTTCTGCGTAAGACATTGGCTCTTTGGCGGCTGAAATGGAAGTAGCAAATGCTCTATGTGCAGATGAGAGTCTATCATATGTAAGAACTTGAGATAGAGAATAAGGAATACCTTTGTTGTCATCCAACACCGAGTGGGACGAGGGAAAGGACCGAGACGGCAAGGATGCTTCAACATGGTATTGTTGGAGATAGTTGGGTGCACGAGTGGTTCGTTGTAGGCGAGGTTTGGGCGATTTTCTTTGAGGTGAGATGACATCCGGTTCGAGTTCAATTTCTGTTGTTTGAGGAGTTGGAGAAGTAGAAGTAATGTTTGAGGTGTCCAGATCTTGTGTTGTTGGGTGCTCATAATTGGTCCTTATATCATCATAATCAGTGGGTGGTATATGGGAAATCATGGGGGGAGATGTGGCAGCGGTAGTGATAGATGAAAAATATGTTCATTGAAGATTACATCACGAGAGATGAAATTTTTTCCTGTTTTTAAATCATAGACCCGATACCCTTTGGTGCCATACGGATAGCCAAGAAAAAGGCAACGAGTAGATCGAACATCAAATTTACTCAGACAAAGATGATGGGTGGATGCAAAACATAGGCAACCAAAAACTCGTAAATGGTCATAAATAGGTGGTTTATGAAAAAGAACTTGATACGGTGTTTTACCTTTGAGAGCAGAAGTAGGTGTTCGATTGAGGAGGTAAGTAGCCGTGAGTATGGCATCACCCCAAAATTGTTTAGGAAGATTAGCTTGAAAAAGTAATGCTCGAGCTACATTTAGGAGATGGAGGTGTTTGCGCTCGATGACCCCATTTTGTTTTGGGGTAGAAACACAACTAGTCTGATGGATTATTCCTTTAACTGAGAAAACTTTATGAACATTAAATTCATGCCCATTGTCACTGCGGATTATTTTTATTCGAGATGAAAATTGCGTCTCAACAAGATTGATAAAGGTAATGAGAAAATCACGTGCCTCGGATTTTGTATGTAACAGATAAACCCATATACACCGTGAAAAATCATCAACTATGGTGAGAAAGTATTTCACCCCATTAATTGTTGGAACATGATAACCTCCCCAAATATCGACATGGACCAATTCAAAAAGGTACTTTTGTATTGATAGAACTCAAAGGGAATGGTTTTCGAGTTTGTTTGGCAAGAGGACAAACAAAACAATCATCAATTGAATAAAATGGTATGTTTTTATTGAATAAAGATACGATTTTCATATTTTTATTTGAAAAGTGGCCTAAGCGTTGATGCCAAAGATGAAGATTGGTGGAAACAACAGCTGAAACTAATGGGGAACCATCATTCCTTTCAATATCCAAGTAGTATAATCCATTTCGCTCGGTTCCTTTCCCAATCGGCTTCCCCCGAATGTTGGTCCTGGATAATACAAATGTTATTAGTGAAAGTAGCATAACATGAGGAAGTCTTGGTAAGAGCGGCTACTAATATCAAATTTAATTTGAATGATGGAACACATAACACATTATGAAGTATAAGTTTTTCAGAGAATTGTACAATGCCTACGTGTGTTACACAAGAAAGAGCATTGTTTGGTAAATGCACATGACGATTGAAAACAGGCGTACTGGTAGTCATAAGTTTTGATGAAGGACCTGTGATCGGTTGCTCCGTGTCAAAAATCCAATGGGTTTCGAAAAATATTTGCACAAGTCACAATACTGCAAGGTTTCTAACCGACGAGGATGAACTCACTTGATTTGTAGTGTTATTTGACTTAGTTTGGTTAATGAGTGCAAGAAGATCATGATATTGTTCAGCTGTGAGACTATAGGATGAGGGTGGTGCTTCAACCTTTTCAGATTTGGAATCAAGATAGTTTTCAACAAACGTCAATTGTGTGGCTCGTGTAACCACAATAATCACACTTGATGTGTGCTCGACAATTTTCGTTGGTGTGCCTAGTCATATTGCAAAATGATCGCTTTGAGATGTGCATTCTTGGATGAGTAATTTCGGTTTTGGTTTTGTGACTTATTTTTTTTCGCAAATGCAACAAAGATGATCGGCATTTTCCCTAGCAGATTTGCGATGAAACGACTCTTTGTTTTTCATCTTGAACAATGAGAGAAAAGACTTTGGTTCGGGAGGCAAAGGCTCAATAAGTAGGACTTTGTCAACGAGAGCTTGAATAAATCGAATCGAGCCCCATCAAGAACTTTGTGGTTATTTGCATTTCTTGATATTCTTGTAACTTCTTTGTTGTGTCACCATCACAAGGTGGGAGAGGACATAATGAATCTCGTTTATCCCACAAGCTTTTCAGTTTTGTGTAGTATTCACCGATGCTCATGCCTTCTTGTACACAATGTTGAATCTCTTGATCAATATAAAAGAGATGTACACTGTTGGTTTGACAGAAACGCTCCTTTAATTTATTCCAAAGCGCAAAAGCACTATCATTATACATTACACTTTGTGCAATATTAGGTGAGATGGTATTGAGAATCCATCCCCTTAACAAGGAGATTGTAGCGGGGCCATTGTTTGATCTCCCCTGCAGATCCGGATAGAGGTTTGGTAATAGATTAGTTCCGTCAATGAAACCATCTTTATTTTTTGTTGTGAGTGCCATAAGCATGGCATGACTCCAGATGGGATAGTTTTCTTGTGTTAGTGATCGAGTTACTAGGACCAAGCCTAGTTGATCCGAATGGTGCAGGTATAAAGGACTGCTTGGATCTTCATACATGTTTGTTTGAGTACTAGATCCATCTTTAGTGTCTTTGGCCAAGATGGCTGGTAGTGAAGGTGTGGGCTTTCAAAAATGTTGCAGGATCTTTTTTTTTTTTTTTACTGCTCTAGCACCATGAGAAAATTAATTTGTTGTATAAAGGACTGGTGTTTCATTCAACAGCAAAGGGGTATAAATATACAAAAGAGATCATTTCTAAATCCTAAAGATATTCTCTACACATGTTAATATGTCTATTATATCCTATATATAAAGTAATGAATCAATTTATTTCTTCCTTAACAAAAACAAATAATGTTTTTTTGTTATTGAAAAATATTCTGATTTGAGTTTTTTGAAATCATAATTGTTAGAATCGTCACCGCTTACACGTTACAAGCAGCCAGTATGCTTACAAGCTCAAAAACATAAAATGTCAGTATCTTCTAAATCCAATCAACAGAGAACTAAGGTAGCCTTAACCTTCACGACATTAACAAACTGCTTTATTTAATAACGTAAGTTATATAATGGACATTACTTTCACTACTAAATCTATGTATCACCTTTTCTCAACAAAAAAACAATTTCTATGAAACACCAAAACTTTTAAGTACTTGTTCAAGTTTTAGTTGCAAAATTTTCAAGAGAGTCAATATATTCAACTTCACTAGACCTCAAGCGATATATTGCATGCATAGTTTTAAGAGATATAATAAGAACTGCTAGAAAGTGTTTAAACCCGCCCGGTTCATTACAATGCATTTAAACCGTCCTATTGTCATCCCTAAATTCAGAATCAACTCAAATTATAATCAGTAATTGTAATCTACATCTGCTCTATATGTGTACAATTTAGTCCAAATCCCTCCAAATAGTTAACTAGTGGTAAATAACCGACAATCCACATCAAGAATATTTGCAAAAAGATTATGAAAGCTTGATCATCATTCAAGACAACCATACATGATGCGACTAACACAAATCTACAAAAACTAAGGGAGTGTTTGCAATCGCTAGAAAAAAGTGATTCTTAGCTTCTGGCTGAAAATAAATAGTTTTTAGTATTTGCAAATTTCAGTTCCTGCTTCTAACTTTACTTGATTTAATCTGAATATGGGGTATTAGATTTCTGATTATGATTATATTTGACTTTACAAACAAAAGAAAAGCGCTTTTACAACTTAATACAAAACACTCTCAATATTTAATTTCCAAACACTACCAACTTTTGATTCAAAACTACTTTTAGCTTCTGCAACAATAAATCACTTCTTTTAAAAGTAGTAGTTCTTGCAAACACTAAATCAACACGACAGAGAAATAAATTCATTTACCATTTTCTGCCACGACTAAACCTGGCAGGACTAAATCGGCTGAGATCAACGACACTAGCATGACCGTCTAGTACAAGCTCAGATACTGCGGCACCGGTGGCTGGACCGTTGAGAATTCCCCAACAACTATGTCCTGTTGCCACATAACATCCTTTTACTCCCGGAACTTCTCCTATGACAGGCAAACTGTCATCGGTGCAAGGCAAGAAACATGCTTGCTCGGCTTTCACATTGGCTTCCCCTTTGACCAAGTGGCTCGATACATTCTTTGCTACTGTCTTAAGTACTCGTATAGATTCGGGCACAGGAATTACCTGCTCCGCGTCATCTGGTACTTCTTCCTCGGCTGACATCCCACATATGTACACCTCCCCTGTTGATTCAATCATAACATAATTATTATATGCACCAGATTATGTTACATTGTTATGACATAGTAATATGAATACTTGGCTCAATAGTCATACTCCACATCCATGGGTGTTTGGATGAGCCTATAAACTCTTCAAAATATGTTATAGCTCTCTAAAAGTGTTTGGTCATTTTTTTAAAAAAAAGAACTTATAAACTTCCAAAATAAGATTTTACGAGCTTATAAATTGTTTTTAAAAAAGTTGGATAATATCCCAACTTATATTGAAAAATAAAATCTTATTTTAACAAACTCCTTTAAGTTTTTGACTTTTTCAATTACAAAACTACAATTACTAACACCTTATAAGCTCAATCTTCTTATTTTATCCAAAAATTCAACAACTTATTTTAAAAATAAGAGCTAACGTCTTGTAGGCTTTAAAAATATCTTATAAGATGAACTTATAAGAAGTTTTAAATAAGCTCATTTAAACACTAGATGTTATTTTCGCCTCTAGAAGGCATTGTATGGAGTTAAAGTCGATTTCTGTAGGTTCCCGCGTTCTTTTATTTCAAATTCTATTGCATCATCTATGTATAATTTATTGTACAAGTAGCGTCAATAAGTGCAAAATAGTTGCAATGATCTAATAAGAATAAGCTCCAGTTCAATTTCTACATATCCTCCTTAAGTTTTCAGAACTGAAGCTATCATTCAATTATTGATTCATTTACCATTACAAGGTATATAGTGAAATAGTTTACTATCAACAATAAATAAATTACAGAAGAGCGTATACTATGAATCTATGATTCCTAATCTTTTCTCTCACCCAGAGTATGAACTTAATTGGGAATTTAGTACCTGTTGGACGGGGATACACCTCCGGATCCATGGGCTTCCCACCTTGGGCCGGATAATAACTCAGAAACAATGCATGAGGCGTAATCGCATCAGGATCTTTGGGCTCCAGAACAATGCTATGAGCTTTAAGCCCAGATATCCTAAACATCAAGCCCAAAAGTGACAATTTCCCAGTCCAAGGCCCAAGCGCCAAAACCACGGCATCAGCCTCAATCTCTCCACCGCCCTCCAAAACCACCGCCTTCGCCTCCCCTTCCGCCACCTCCACCTTCTCCAATTTTCCGATGACCACCTCCAATCCATACTCCTCCACCGCCTTCGACAGCAGTGTCTTAGTAAACAGCTGTGGGTGCACTTGTGCCGTCGTCTCAGTCGTCCCAATAGTCCTTGGGCCTTTCGCCGGCCCATCAACCCAAGAGGGAACATTTGGGCCCGATTTTCTATTCAATTGAGCAGACGAAGACGACGTCGTTTCTGTTATTGATAGGCTGAGAGTGGTGACGGGGCGATAGCCATACAAATCTGCGCCGTTGAGCTCTTGCGCCAGTGAACGGTGGAGATCGAAGCTGGCACGTGCGAGGGACGAGACTGGCCCACCGTCGCACCAATCTAGGGCCAGGAAACCGCCGGCCTTGCCGGAAGCACCGCAAGCGATCGACGATTTTTCGACGAGTGTGACGGCGGCGCCGCTCTTGGATAAGAAATAGGCGGTGCATACGCCAATAACGCCGCCGCCGCAAACAACCACTCTTTTCGGCGGGTTTTGAGCGTCCATAGGCGGTGATGATATTGATGAAGAGCAGCGAATCGAGAATTCAATCGGGTTTAATTTGGGTTGTCGGACTCGGGTTAGGGGTTTTCCCGGGAGAGTCAAGTGTGGAAGTAATGGTGTGATTATTGTTTGCATTTTTTAGGTGTGTGAGTTGACACGTGTAAGTGAGTGAGAACTTTGAAATGGCCTTGTTGCTGATTTGCTGAATCCCATAAAACGAAAAAAGAAAAAAAGAAAAAGAGAGAAAAAAGAGAATATGATGTAGGGTATTATTGGTAATTCTCTGTTGAAGCATTTCATAATTGTTTTTTGCTATTCTGTGTATTCCTAGTTATTTTTTTATTGATGAAGGGAGATATTAAAGCCATAAATATAAATCCCAAAATACGTTTGATTTTTGATTCGGCATAAAATAGGTCGAACTTATTATGAGTTCGATATTGGCCATTTATAGCTTAGCTCTTGCAAAGGCCCATTAGTATAAGGCTCCCAAATTTAGCTTGGGTTTTTAGAAGGAATAAGAGCTCGGTTTGGTTATAGGCTCAGATCAGATATTTTAATCAGATAAGTTTTTGGTAACAAACTCTGACACACCTCAATGTACCTTAGATTCTCCATAACTATCCCCGTAATTTTCGGGAACCCCAGTTAACTGCTCTATAAATACCTCCCTATCAGGTGTGAATTACATTATACACTTTGCATACTATTACTGATACTCGCTCTTTCTTATTCTTTTTTTGAAATATCCTCTGACTTGAGCGTCGGAGAGGTTACGGCGGAGTTGGTGGCGGAGGTTAGTAGGTCGGACCAGTTTTGGACAAACTATTTACCAGGAACAGTGTGGTATGAAAGTTTAAAATCTTTTCGAATACCCATGTATTATTCATATTACTTACGCCCTTTAGACGATCACACAATCATCGTTGTGGGCACGTGCCCCCATAATATTTTTCTTTTCTTTTAATACTATTATTTTAAAAAAAAGAGATATGAATTAGGTTTTAAAAAAAAGAAGTTTGCCTCATCCCATTATGTGGCCATCTGCCTATGAGAATCACAAAGAACTCAAAAGCGAAAAATAAAAAACGGTATTTCAAAAGCATTAGAACCACTGTTTTTTTCGGAGAAAAGCATGGCAGCACCATATCAAATAGGAACGAACTAGATGCAAAAGAACTTCCAAGATATCTGAAAACTCTTGCATAGATCTATTTGGTTATAACACTTGCATTAGTTCTAAAAGTTGCAATTGCTACAGTTGAAATAATATTTTCTGCAATGAATGTCATAAAGAGTCATATGCGTAATCGAATGAGAGATTAGTGGATGAATGCTAATTTGATTGTGTATATTGAAAAATAAAATTTTGATAATGTTGATAATGAATCTGTTGTACAAATACTTTAGTCTATGAAAACTCGTAGATTTAATTGTAAATACTAGATTACTTAGTAATAGAGAAATTACTTTTGATGTATTTTGTGCCCCCTTGTACAAATTTTCTGGATCCATCCCTGTTACGCCCGTAATCACAAGATGTTTAGTCGGACATGGAAAACAAAGAATTCATAGACAAATTATTCAGATCCATATCAAACTACACTAGTACAGAAAATGCCATAAAATCAGTAAATAAGCATCGGTTTTTCATGGAAACCGATGCCTAAAGAGGGGCGGTGGCAATTATGAAAATAAAACGAACTCTTTAGGTATCGGCTGAGATGAAAAACCGATACCTATGAACTATTTGTTTTTTAAAATTAAATTAAAAACTTAAGGCATCTATTATTAAAGAAGAACAGATGCCTTTAACTCAATTTTAGGTATCGGTTCTTTAAAACAACAGATGCATATAAGTGTTTTTAAATTTTAATTAAGGTATTAACTTTCAGCCTCATCAACAAATACTTTGCCTAGACTTTGTTTTCGCGTAGCAAAACCCCTCTCGCCTTTGCCGTCGCCATCTCCATCCATCTAGCTTCGTTAGATCTGTTTCGTGAATGAGGTTTCACATTAACATGCAAAATTTGTTTCTTCTCGCGTAGCAGCCGCTCGCCATCGCCGTCTAGTTTCAAGGAGCCGCCCGCCATCGCCGTCTGCCTCAAGTTGTCGCCACTGTCGAGTAGTCTGCACAGCTTCCCACTGAGGTTAGCGGGTGATTTATCCCCAAATTCAATCGCATATTCGATTTACTATTTATTTTATCGGAAATCAGATTGTTGATATCCTTGTGATAATGGCAATTTCCTGAATGTCGTTAGTTTGAGAGAGCGACACAAAACTCCTGTTTCCTCAAAGCAGTGGTGTTGCACGATTAATCGGCATTTGAGAGTGAATGTTGACTCCCGGTCAAGAGGAAGATAAGAAGCCCAGTTATCAATTGGGACACATCAATCTCAAATTCAAAGGCGAGGTTTCTCTCTTTTATACCTTTTCGCTTTCTCATGTAGTGATTAATGTTTGATTTTTTGATTATGTTTTATATGCCCAAATCTTTTGATTTTCCTAGGGTTTTAGGTTTAGACTAATGGCTGCCCGATTTTCATGGTTTTTTTTTTTTTAGGTTCTGAGAAGGTTATTTTCGCCCTTTTATTTTTGGCCATGATTTCCTTTATTGTTTTGTATATGTATTGTAGTGTTGCTACTGGGATGGTTCATATCTGTATATGGTCTGGTTTTTTTTCTTTTACGACATTTATTTTTATTTTTATTTCTATTGCTAACTCTACTGTAACTTTGCGAGGTATAAATTATTCATAAATGATTGATGGTTTTTCATTCAAATGTTCTATCTATTTACACTTGGTATATGTGGAGTATAGGATTTGCTTGTGGTGCACAATGCACTTTTTTAGAAGCACTTGGATGGTTCGCTAATGAAATTTATCGGATGCACTGCAAATTGAGTACGTATACTTTTTTAGTGATTAAGAAGGAGACTCTGTTTGCTTAACTGTGTTTTGTAGCAGCGCAAAATTGAAAATTGATCTACCTTTTTTGGTTAGTGTAAAACCATGTTTTGTATTGTTGAATTTGTTTTGCACATAGTATATTTGTTTTCTGTTTTGAGTTGTCAACTATTGTCTCATGACTATAACATTTACTGTCAGTCCATGTGTGGATTGTTTTATCTTGGTAGTTCTGTGTAACTCATTCCCTTGTGCAGCTTGGACAGAATTGGAAATTCGTATATTGTTAGCGTATTTGAAGCCTCATTTGTCTGGAGTCACGCATATTACCAAGTCTGGAGTCATGCATGATACATATTGCCAGATTCTTCTGAAAGAAGGTTGGTATCTTATGGTTAAAACTTCATACATAAACTGTAAGAGGATAGCTAATTTTATCTTTGCAGGTGTAGCGACCTCATTGTTGGGGTTGGTGATGTGGATCCTACAAGATGGTCTGGTTAGTGGAAGTGCTTATTGGTAAATTATTGGCTGATTTCGGCTTTCGACAATCTCATAACATCGTTTTCCTAATCGCATAGGCATGCTTCAACATTGACGTCCATTATTTCAGTGTTGCCTATGCGTTTTCTCTTACTTATGTGGAGTTTCTATTGTTATTATGGAAGTGCAATCTAGTTGCTCTAAACATGATTGGCAGTTAAACAATTAAACATGATTGGTTTCAATGTTACTTGTGCAGAGGATGATGGCTCTTTATGTTGCTTCTTACTATAAGAATTCTCCAAATGATTTGCAATTGATGGCTGATGCTCCAGCTCACCACCTGTTTGTGCTGCTTGGTAATAGATCGTTTTTGTTAATATTAAATTAGTTACCCACTTTGCCACTGGCAGTATGTTTTCTCATCATTCTTCCTGTTGACGAGTCCAAAAATCATCTTCCTGATATTATGTGTGTAATCCAGGTATAACAATATATATTTATACCTATAACAAGAACCATGTGTTTCATAAAATGGATAGGCATCATTAGTATTTGGTGTGACTGAAACAATTTGATTCTTACAATGCAATTCTTTGCTTGAAGCATTACCAACAAAAAAAAAGTGTTAAAAGAAAAGTTGGGTGCAACGTGTTTGTTTACAAATTCTTACATTCCAAGGTAATTGTATAGTATTTATTCCAGCAGAGCAATATTTTTACCATGTAAAAAACCCCTGCGCCCAGAAATTCTATGGACATGTCCATAAAGAGAACTCTAAGGCATTGATTAAAGGGATAATCACAAATTCGCCCCTGAAGTTTGGGTTAATTACAAAAATTTTGTTGCTTCATAGCGTCACCGTTTTAAAAATGATAATAATTACATTTTTATTGTTTTTCATGTTTGTCTTTTAATTTTTGTTTAACAATTAATCTGTCTCAAACAACAGTCTGAGATGTACTTTAAAGTTTAAAAGAATGGTCTTGGATCTACTGGTCATAATATTTTCATTAACTTATGTGTAGATCTCCTTTGAGGGGCAAATTTCTCGTAAATCTTCTGTTAAGAGCTTAAGAGGGTGTTTGGCTGAGCTTATAAGCTCTTAAAAAAGCTTATAAGATTTTTAAGAGCTTACAAGCTCTTAAAATGTGTTTGGTATTTTTTTTCCAAAAGAGCTTATAAGCTCTAAAAAAAGATGTCAGAGAGCTTATAAGCTCCTAAAAAAAAGTACTTCCACCCCAACTTTTTTTAAATGAGCTTATAAGCTCTTTATTTTAAAGATTCGAAAGACAAAAAATATACTTAATAATTTTATAAGATATAAAAACATCTTATAAGCTCAATTATCTTGTTTTATCCAAACACTTTGACAGCTTATTTTTAAAATAAGATCTAACATCTTATAAGCTCTTAAAACAGCTTATCAGATGTAGGAGCTTATAAGATGTTTTAAATAAGCTTAGCCAAACACCCTCTAAGTGATGGTTTTTGCCCGTTTGGAGATCAAATACCCTGGAAATTTTGTGAACAATTCCGGGATGCTATTTTTCCAAGTCTTTCAGGTGCTCACTCGTACGCATTGCCACACATCCAAGTGCTATGAGGGTGATACTTGTGTTAGTTTTCACTGGTAGCATGAAGAATGTTTCAACACCCCTCCCTCGATAAATTTTCGAATATTGCAGCTTGACATGGTTCCGCCGCTGTTGAACTTTTGACTAAGTATGCTTATTTTTTCCAAATGCTTGTCTTTCTTCTCATCATGTCCTGTGCAATGTTTTCTAAATGAATAAACAAAGATAAACTTGTCCATGCATGACTCTTCAGTTAACACCTATGTGCTAGTTGACATTTACGAAATTTAGGCTGTTAAAGTTATTATTTCTGGATCCATTCTTATTGTCAAGCATCTCCGACATTAATCATTTGATTATTTGAATGATGCTATAGGTCTTCCTTTTGGTGTTACCTACAAAAAGTTGCAATGACATGGTTTTGCCAAATTTGTTATACAGGGCAAATGAAAATTGTCGACTCAGGAAGAAGATCACAATATCAGATAGGAAAAATGAATGAAAAGTTATATTAGTATGTGGTAAAAATCACAAGATAACATGAATGTTGTTAGATACATCAACTGCATGGACTCAATTTATCTTTATAACATCTTTGGACTTGAAATTAAGTTTCCATAACTGTTTAGCTATTAATTGTTTCACGTGTCCTGCAGATGCCATGTGACGGATTGACGATGACAGAGGTAAATTTCATTTTTAAATTAAAATGTTATTGAAACAAATTCTATGCCAGCCCTTGCAATCTTTCGACCGTATTCTTCATTTCATTCAATAATACTCTACGTTGACCTCTGTCAATTTTGATGTGGCGATTTTCCAGTTAATTCTGCCTTCCCTTGCACCTTCAAAGAATAGCCTTTATGTTATAATATTTAGCTCATTGCATGTCTTTTAACGGGACAGCAATGATCGGCCCCGCATTATGTTTCTGTAATCAGTATTTATTCTGCATCTCAAAACTTCTTGAAATATTGCTGGTATTATCTTGCTATGCTTTGTAACTTTGTGTCTTTTGCTGCATAATGATAATTTTTCTTATCTTTTTGAAAACTCTTTTTTTGTGCTTCCTTTTGATTATTTAATAGTGCAGTCTGTCATTGACTAGAATTGCTCTGGAGAGGTATGTCAGGGGCCAATTGTGCCCTGATTTATCTTGTATTATATGACATTTTATACTGATTTATTAATATTGTTGAAACAGGGGGAGCAAGAATTACTAGTAGTTGGCTCCGTGTGATAGCCGAGAATGAGGCATAAGAGGATTGTTTAATTAAAAACGAAGTGTAATATTTTCAGTAGTTGATTTTATTTTGTTAGACATATCTATTCCCAATTTGTTACTTAGACGAAATATATTCTAGTTATGGTATTCTGGACTAGAAATGTAATGAGAAATTTTATTTAAAAGTTTTGACCATGAATTTGCTGAATTGAGTCCTCTAATTTATGGACTAAAAAATGTCACTAATTTTTGGGTTGGAATTTTATTTGTGGTATGAATTTTATTTTGCAGGGAGGTCGGAAATTGGAAAAAAATGTGTTTAAAAAAATAACAATAGGCATCGGTTGTTATTATGAACTGATGCCCAAACTGAATTTATGCATCGCCTGTTTGTGGTTTGGTCAACTTTATGCATCAATGTTTGCTTAGCAACCGATGCCTATTGTCACTCCATGCATTAGTTGAAACCGATGCCTATACATGTGACTATAAGCATCGCCTTCATAAGCATCGCCGTTGGAACCGATGCTTAAAGTCATTTACAACCGATGCAAATGGTCAATTTTGTACTAGTGCTAGATGAAAATAAAATACAATGGAGAAAGAAAACTCAGGGATATTAATGGATCTCTCGGTCAATCATCAATCCTCAAGCGTGGATGTGGATCTTGACTAGAGATGTTAAATGGCTGGCCCTAGCCCTATAGGGCTAGCCCTAATGGGCTTCGGGCTAAACGGGCTAGCATATTACGAACCTAACCCTAGCGGGCTTCGGGCTAAACGGGTCACTATAGGGCTACAAGCCAAAAAAAATATTTTTTTATTTAAATCTAAATTTTAAGCTAAATCATGTATAAAAATATAACATTCAAACTAAATATGCAAAACTAAATTACACAATTTTTTTATGTTGCATTGCAAGGATAAAAGTCGTAAAATTCAAAATAAAAAAAATTAAATACAATTCAAGCATCATCATTATCGTCAAAGACTTTGAGACTTTAGTAAGATCCTTACTATAATAAGAGTTAAAACAAAAATATGTACAAGTAAAACTCATTTCTAAAATGAAAATAGAAACAACAAACTACAATGTAGAATGATAAACACTCATATAACAAATATTTGTTTATACATTTTGACTTTTGTAAATTAAATAAATGTAAAGAATGATAAATGCGATTTGATGTTCAATATTTGTGTGTGAGAGGAGTTGGAATCTCAAAATGCAACAAATTCATCTTTATGATTATTTGCATAAAGTTTCAATTATTTGTCAAATTTCAAGTCATGAAGTGTTAAACTGTTTAGACTATAGTGTTGCATTTATTATAGGGATATAAATTATATAACATTTTAAGTCATCATTGTAGGTCCCAAGGGGTGTAAGTGTAAGGTTTAGAAGGGGGTTGAATAAACCTTACCAAATTTTCGATTTAGGCCTTTTAAATCTCTGAGTTCTACACATTTGTGTCCTTGATGGACATGATCGAATTAGTCACTCAAGAGAGTCAATCTCTTAATGATTAAAGTGGTGAGTCATTAGTAGAGTGACTTTTGTTGGCTATAATTTGACTTATTTGTGGTTTTGTTTTCATTGGAAGACTTAACACCCTTAAGTTTGTTTAAGCAAGTTTTTGACTTGATTTAGTACTTATAGATTATCGGATGGATAGCAAATTTATCACAGATATAAGCAATTAAAAGTGCGGATATTTAAATGTTGAAAGTAAATGACACAAAAAGTTTTTATAGAGGTTCGAAGATGGGGTAATTCTTCTACTCCTCTCTTCTCCAACTCCTGGAGGAATCCACTAAGTAATGATCGGTTTACAAAGTGGTAACAGTCCGGATACAAGTCTTGATCACAACAAGCCGACTTGATCCTTTGGGACTCGATCGAGACGCCTTGATCACTCGGTGGCTTCAAACGACTCGGCTTCTTCACAGGCATTTGCCTTGCTACTACTGACTCACTTGCTCAAGCACTTTGGATTTGATCACGAAGCCCTCCAAACGCTTAAGACTTGGTTGACCTTGAACCTTTCTACAATCCTTCTTGGAATGTAGACCCCTTGTTTTCGATAGTTTCCTCTTCAAGGCGATTGAAGTTCTCTTTCCTTCACGGGTAAGTGTTGGATTGATGTTCTTCGAGATGTAGGCTTGAGGATTGAGAATATTTCAATTTTGATAAGCTTGTATATCTCACGTGTGTGTCATCCACGCATCATCTATCTTTTTTTTTCAATTAAACTCCTCGGCCTTTTATAGTGAACTTTCAAAAATTTGCCCGTTGAAGAGATAGGCTCATTTTTGAAAATCACTTTGCGATCGTTGGTTTGCACTTCTTGGAATTGCCATTTCCTTCGTATGAAATGTTTTATCACCTTTTCGTTAGTTCGACACGGTGTAGTGCTTCCCATTGGTTCATTTCTTTGCACGCTTCTGGGACTGAGCACTCCAAGAAAGGTAGTATGGAGATATTACTTGTTTAAGTAAATCTCTTGATTTACGGCAACGGTTCCTTTTCAGATTATCTCGACTTGACGCATTTCCTCGCTTTCCCAGGTGACTTAGAGTCGAGCCTTCCAATCATGGATGACTCTTTGTCACTTCATCTTGAGACTTGGCTTCTCTTGAGTTGACTTGACTGATGTTTCACTCTTTGCATCTCACCGCTTCTTGATTGAGTTCTGTCGCTCTTCTTTGTTGTACTCGGTTGTCTCACACAGAGTTTTCCTTCAAGCCTTGAGTTGTCTTCTTGCAAGTTGGAGCGTAGGCGACTTAACTCGGCTTGGCCACTCTAATTGTTACAATACATTTCAAAGCAAGAATTGGGGAGCCAACTTTCTATTCTAAGTTTTACATGGCATTCATCAAAATCTAAACAATAAAATTCCTAACAATTTCCCCTTTTTGATGATGCCAAAACTTAAATCATACAAAGATGCAAATAACAAAGATACATACGAGATAGTGTATTGACATAGAATGTATGCGCATAATCAATCTTTTTATTGGTCATATCATTCTTGTACTTAACAATTGTTTACAAGGTGTATCGAGTATGTAATTGTCTCAAAAAAATTTATAGCATTATTAGGAAGACTTACATTGTATGTATTTACATATAAAATACACGAAGGGTTGACAAAGAACACTTCATCTCCTTTTTGTCTCCTCCTTCTTTCATCTTGATCAAGATCTTCTTCTCTTCTTCTCTTCTTCTCGTCATCACCGCTTCTTTTTTTTCTTCTCATACGCCTTCCCGGCGCCTTCATCTCTCCTTATTCTTTCCTATCTCTCCCGCCATAGCCGAGTTTGTCTCTTGTTTTCTTCTTCTATCCTTCTTGCATACTCGGCGTTGGTTTTGGCCACTTGCAAGTTCGCCACATGGTCAAGCCCAGCCCAAAGAGATCCCTCCTTTCTTTCCCGGATCTACGTATTCAATATTCTTGGGCGAGGCCTAGGTCCAAGCTTCTTCCTCCATCGCCGCTTCTTCCTCTACCTCCTCGGGCGTATCTTGCGACTTTGGGGCCTTCTTCTTTCCCCGGTGAGTGCCAGCGGAGTGACCCAGAGCAGAGGATCAGGTTGTCTGCATGTCGTCACTTCTTCTTCACATAGTGTGAGACCCTTTTCCCAAGATGAGATCCCAAGCTTGAGCCAAGGACAAATTTGCAAAATAACCTTGATTCGAGCGTTTTGAATTTAATCAATCGATCGCTCTGTCCGACATCCGAAATGGCATACGTGTCTCTGTCAATTGGAATGCCTCCGTGTTCTTTCAAAATGTTCATCACCCTGGCATCCATTCTTCCTTCCACCTCCTTCATCCCTGCTTCAATTTCTTTTCTCTTCTCGGCCATAGATACAAAGCAGAGTGTTGGAGTGGCGAGTCACGGGGGGAGTTTTCGCTTATAATGTCATTTGTGAGGACCCCTGTTGGGGGTTTGTGCAATCATCGGGTCATATTCTTTGATCCTTCCCCCTCACAGATTTTCCTTTCTTGATTTCAAAATTTTCTCGGTGATTTTTCCTTCTCATTTGTTCCTTGTCACCGCTCCTTTCTTTTGACTTGATTTTTCTTTGCTCTAAGGTATTCCTCTTCCCCTTTTTGGCATCATCAAAGGATAGAGGAACCCCAGGAACATCTTTGGCAAGCATGAAGTCGAAGTCTTCGATGGTTGAATTTTGCTTCAAGTCTGCTGCGTTGTATCTTGCCGCACGGAATTGACCGAGTAGCGTTGGATTCTCTTTGAAATCGCTTCATCTCGGCCATGAGAAGGCTGAATTTTCTTGTCATGTGTTCTTCCAAACGCGTATATCATTTGCATTTCGCTCACGCAGCAGCCTTGATCTCGGCGGTGTGAGCTTCGTGCATATGTTCAATGTGTTCCGCAGACTTCGTTTCGCGTCAACATTTTGACTCTCCACACCAGAAATTTTGACTTGTTGAATAATTGTCTCAAGTATCTCACCTGTTCCACACGCATTGATTCTTCTTTGTTGCCACCATTCCCTTACCCCCGATGTGATGCCTCTCAAGTCACCGTAAGATTGGCATCTGTTGTCCGGCGCATATCCAAGGAGGCTCGATGCCTCTCCATCTTTTCAACTTCAAAGAAAGAGTGCCTTGAACACTTTCGTCGCATTTGATTCTTCATTTGCGGTGATGGCCATACAAAATCGAAATCAAGTCAAATTTGGAACAATGGTGCACGAGTGGGAAAAGAGGGGTGTGCGTGATAGCGTGCTTGCTCATTTTTCGACTCTTCGTGGAGTTCTCGTATCTCCGGTGAGAAAGGGAAAGATTCCACAAAGGATTCATCACCGCCATCCGGGATTTGTTCGATGATAAGCGGTGGACGTGAAGTTCTTCTCGGGAATCGATCCAGTTTGTAGCTTGAGGAGCCGGGAGCGAGTGATCGCCGGTTGGTGGGTTATGTGGTGCGAGACTCGCTTGCCGAGCCTCGGTTGTCTTAATGCTTCGTTGGTCTCGGTGATTTCTCCTTTTGAGTAGGCGGTCCTCGGCCTTATCGAGCGTCATCGGACGATGATGAGATTTCCATTGGTGGCTCATCATCAAAATTAAAGGTCCGACGAGTAGTCTTGGGATCGACTTGCTCGTGCTGGAACATCCGCATGCTAAGTCTTTTGGATTTGTCATGGGAGTTGACTCGGCTTCCTCTTCGCCTTCCCGATCCCAGGAAAGGTGACATCGTGGTTGTCCGGGAATCATGAAGTGCGCCGATCTCCTTCTCGATGGATCGATGGTTGCGGGAGGGATGTTCTCTATTTGTTGTGTTACCCTGGGAAGTCTCAACCTCCCGTGGGCCTTCATTTCCTCCAATAGGTCTCTCTGCTGCGCGAGGCTGGTCTTCCCTTTCGACGGTGTCATTTGTCTTAGGGTCTTCTACGATGGCATCCATTGGAGTCTCAACCCCATGGATTGCGCTTTCATCGCCCAGTGTTAACTCCGGTACATTCCTCGTGCCTCGATCGCATCGGCGTCATTAGCCTTCAGAGTGTTGGCACCTCACCGAGACAGTCTCAATCGCCCGAGCTTCGTTGGTGGCAACTTTCGTTCTTCTTGTGTTTGAGTGTCTTTTGCTTCGCCTCCTACATTCTTTGTGGAGTCATCTCGCAGCATCCTCCGACCTTGCTGCGGCGGTGGAGGAGTTTCCCCTCAATTTGGAGCATCGGTGAGTGACTTGGAGTGGGGTTACTCGTCTCCAAACTCCCATTTGTTGCAATTGATGGTTCAGTTGGGGCGGTGGTGGCACACCTTCAATAGGGGTTGGCTTGTGGGGTCCCCACTAGCCCGGTTTCATCGCCGATTCCTTATTGCCTTCTTCCGAGTTAGTGGGAAGTGGTAAAAGAACATCGTGGCTATTTTTTGAACCACTCCCATTGGATCGATTTCGGTGTGTTCGGAGGACTCTCCTTGTCCCTCCATCGAGTCTTTGCTCGTGAAGAATTCTTGATTCATGCAATGCTTCTTTGCATCCGCAATTCTTACGTGGCGGCAAAGAAAGATTCTCGGTTCCTCGTCACTTTCGGAGAAGACATCAAGGAGAGGATGGAAGTGTTACGTGTTTCAGGGGAGATAGGGGCAGGGTACTTGCCTTTTCGCGCGTCTCGCTTCTTCTTGACTTGCTTTTTCTCTCCTTGTCCTTGTAGATGCGAGAATATCCATGCGGTTGTCTTCATCTAGAGCCGGGAGCACAAGAGATAATCGAGGAAATTTAGCGAGTTCCTCTTCTTCTTCTATGAATTCAGGCCGTTGGAACTGTTCCCTTGACCTGCTCGGCTTCCATTTTCTCCACTCACGCAGACGATTTTGGATGTCCGGGTAAGGTGGAGATAGGAGCATTACATCACTATCTCTGGCTTGGTTCTTCTTGAGTTTGTTTTTGTATGAACTACAGTTGTGTCTTGGTTGCCTCTCTCTGTGATCACCTTCACGAGACTTGTTTGTTTCATCAATTACATCCGGAGACTCTACTTCTCCAAGTAGTCTCCAGATCTGTCTGCTAGCTGAGTAGCCGACTCGGTGGTTTCTCTTGTTCGGATTGCTTTACGAGTCTCTTCCTTCGTCTCTGGTTTGTACCAGGGGAATTTCAGTTCGAGGCGGCGTCCTCCTCGAGTCTTGGGGCGGGGGGCGGTGCTTGTGTTTGTTTCGAGGAGCTGGCCGTCTAGGCTTGTCGGTTCTCCTCTTTTTGACGATCCGAGAAGGAATTTGTGAGTCCTTCTCGACCGCCGCAGGGCGGGTGACACGGCTGCTTGGGCGGGTGACTCTGCTGCGGGCGGGTGACTGCTGCGGGGGGAGCATGTTTGGTTTTCTTTCTTTGCAGGGCAGCAGACTTCTTAGCACTGCGGGCGAGCTTTCTTCTTGGTTGGAGAGGAGGCAGTGTGTCTTCGGGGGTGGTGATTCCCCTCACTGGTGTCGGCTCTCTTGGCGACGACGCTTCGAGCACCGAGAGAGATTAGCTCGAACATCCTCTTGTTAACATGGAAGGCCTTCCCATGTCTAAGAGGTACTCCTTTCACCTCCAATAGCCGGCCAATCACTAGGCCATATCCCGGGATCCTCCAAATGACCCATCTTCTTTGAAGGACTTGTTTCCCACGTTTTGGCAGAGTCTGTGAGATAAACTCAGCCCAGTTTATCTTCTTTTCTTCGATTATTGCAGCCATCACAATCAATTTTGCCTTTGTGATTTGGTCAAAGCCGCCAAATTTTATGTCGATACACTTGGCAACAATGTCCAACAATTTGTGATAATCCTCCTTGTGATCTCTTGTTTCTTTGTGAATATTATTTTGTCAAGAACATCGGACTTGGCTATTTCTTTCCATGCGTCGGCCCAAGTTTACATCAGCCTCTTTGATCTCGGAT
This sequence comes from Rehmannia glutinosa, assembly GCA_016081115.2. Taxonomy (NCBI): domain Eukaryota; kingdom Viridiplantae; phylum Streptophyta; class Magnoliopsida; order Lamiales; family Orobanchaceae; genus Rehmannia; species Rehmannia glutinosa. Next base: position 81,588,786 of record CM071932.1, read on the forward strand.
GCTCCTCTCTGGGGTAGTGAGCAATATTCACCAAATCCTTGCATTTTGTGATAGTCATTGCTTCCGTGAACAGATGACTTGATTCCTTCGTCGTGAATCTCGGCATTCACGTAGAATTGTGCGACCTCCTCCACATAGGTCATAGGATACTCCAGTGTTAGAAACGGTTTTGATCCTGCCGTTTCTAGCTTCTCGCGATTTTCTTCACCAGGGTGTCGTCGGACCCCGCTTCACCATTCCGCCGAAATCCACGGTCGAATCGGGTGTGGATTTGTTTTCCCAACTTGGTAAAGTCATATGTTGGTGCCATTTCTCGAGAATAATTTCAAGAAAAGTTCGAAATAGATTTGAAGTTTGATAGGGTTTCGAGAGTGTTTGCCTTTGCTTTTTGAGAGAGAGATTGAACAGTTTTTAGAAGTGTGAGAGAGAAACGGACGAAAAATGGTTTAAATATGGTTTATGAAAGGGCGTGCGGACGTTTTTTGAATCGTGATCGAAATCAACGGCTTGGATTTCGCACGCATATTGAGCGATTCATGTCTCGTATTTAATGCGGCAAAGCATTTATATCCAATCATAAGCTTGGTGTGCGGCTTTATGTCCGTACACATCATCATTATCCGACGTGTTCCTTAAAACATTCCCGCTTAGTCAAAACGATTGCGTTTTTGTCATTTTGCTCATAAGTTATTCAGAACTTATCTCTTAGCCGATTTAACTCGCTTCTCACATTTCTCTTAGTGACTCAAATTATCGGTGACTTGGTATAGTGACTTTTAAAATCTGGTGATTTATTGAGCTAATTTTTGTTTTCAGCTCTTTTTCACCTTCTTTCTGTTTCATTTCATTTCTTTGACTCTTCGTGTCTCGGCTTAGCTCAATTAGCCCCAACTCATGTTTGAGTTCTTCAAATCTTGACTCACATAATGGTTTTGTGAAGATGTCGGCTAGTTGTTTGTTAGTTGAGATATATTCCAAGATAATGTCCTTCTTTTCAACATGATCTCTTATGAAATGATATCCGACATCTATATGTTTTGTTCTTGAGTGCAACACAGATTTTGAGTGATTGCAATTGCACTTGTGTTATCACACATGATTGGAATTTCTTTTTCTTCAATTTCATAATCTCTCATTTCTTTGTCTCATCCATAGGACTTGGCACTTGTTTGCCCGCAGACTATGTATTCTCGCCTCATTTTGTAGAGGTGGCTATTGAGTTTTGCTTCTTGCTAAACCAGGAAATTAGTCTGTTTCCAAGCATTTGACATGTGCCTGAAGTACTTTTCTGCTCCACTCTGCATCCAAAGATAGTCAGTCCGAATAGCCAATTAGCTTGAATCCACCTTCCTTTGGATACCATAGCCCTACTTCTTGGTTTCCTTTTAAGTATCTCAATATTCTCTTAGCTGAGTCATATGGCTCTCTTTTGGAGCAGATTGAAATCTTGCACATACACCTACAAAGAAAGGTGATGTCTGGCCTGCTAGCTGTGAGATAGAGCAGTTGATCCAATAAGTGCTCAGATCTTGTTTGATCTACAGGCTTGCCATCCGCATCCATGTCCATTTTGGTGATGTGTTCATTGGTATTTTTACGAAGACTTCTCCTCCATACCAAATTTCTTCATTAAATCTCTGGTGTATTTTGTTTGACTTATAAAGGTTCCATCCTTCATTTGTTTCACTTGAAGTCCAAGGAAGAATGTCGGTTCTCCCATCATGCTCATTTCAAATTTACTTTGCATGAGGTTTGAGAATTTTTCACACAGACTCTTTGTTAGGGGATCCAAAAATGATGTCATCCACATATATTTGAACAAGCAATATACTCTTCTTGTCTTGAATTCAAAAGTGTTCTATCTACTTTTCCTTTAGTGAATCCATTTTCGATTAGGAATTGTGACGTGTATCATACCATGCTCGGGTGCCTGTTTCAATCCATACAGGGCTTTCTTGAGTTTGTACACTTTGTCTCCAAGAGTCTTCTCGCTCAAATCCTGGAGGTTGTTCAACATACACTTCTTCTTCCAATAATCCATTTAGGAATGCACTTTTTACATCCATTTGATATACAATGAAGTTTTTGTGAGTGCATAGGCAAGAAACATCCTTATAGCTTCCAATCTTGCTACAGAGCAAATGTTTCATCAAAATCTATTCCTTCTTCTTGGCAATATCCTTTGGCTACCGATCTTGCTTTGTTTCTTACCACGAACCTTCCTCGTTCATCTTATTTTCGAATACCCATTTGGTTCCAATAACATTTTGATGTATGGGTCTTTGTACTAATTCCCATACTTTATTTCTCTCAAACGATTGACTCTTCTTGCATAGCTTGAATCCAATGTATGTCATCCAATGCTTGTGACACATCTTTGGGCTCTATCTGCGAGATGAAGCATGTGAACATTGCTTCTTGTTGAGTTCGATCTTGTCTTGACACCTTCTCTCATGTCTCCAATGACAAGTTCGGTGGATGGTCTCTCACCATCTTACGTCGAGTTGAAGTAAGTTAGCCGGATTGATCGACTTGCGGTTGTGTTCTTTGGGTCGCTCTCTCGTGATCACTGTGCAGATTTTCCACCGCTTTTGCGATTCAGCTATCTCATCTTCTTTCAATTGATAATCCCGCCTCGGCTTGACAAGATAGGGACTCTTACGTAAGGTTGGATGTTTGACTTATCGGTGACTCTTCAATGTCTTCTCCATTTATGTTTGGCTCATCGAATACTACATGAATGGATTCTTCTCAGTAACCATAGTTCTTTTGTTGAGTATTCTCAGAGGCTTTGCTTTTCGAGTGAGTATCTAAGAAGATACCCTCATCGACTTTAGCATCAAAAGCCTTTAGGTTATCTTTGCCATTATTGTGGATGAAGCATTTACATCCAAATATCCCGAAATGTGCAACATTTGGTTTTCTTCGATCCGGATCTCATAGGGAGTCCTTGTCACCGCCTATTTATCATACATCTGTTTTGGGTGTAGCAAGTTGTGTTGATTCTTCACCCAAAATCTTTTTGGTAACCCCGCTTGACTAACATGGTCCTTGCCGCTTCCTTGAGGGTTCTGTTTCCTTCTTTTCGCAACTCCATTCTGTTTGTGGAGTCCTTGCGGTGATAGTTCATGACCAATACCATTCTCAATACAAGATCTTGAGTTATTATTCCATTGACAAACTCGGTTCCTCTATCCGATCTTATTTTGATAATGGTTTGACTCTTCTCATTTTGTATTTTCTTCATCAATTTGTGTGGGTAGCTTTTGTAGAGTTTCTTTCTTCTTGCACATGAATATTGTCCATGTATATCTTGAGTAGTCATCTACTACCACCAAGGTGTATTTCTTTCCACTTATGCTTCTTTGGTTCCCTTTGGGCCAAATAGATCCATATGAAGCGGGATGCAATATTCTTGTTGAGGATGGGCATGTCTTTTCTTTGAATGACGACTTGATTTGTTTTCCTTCTCGACATGCATCACATATACTTTCCTTCTTCAGTATATCGAGTCCGGAAGTCCTTCTACAAGATGACTTCTTGCTAGCTTATTAATTGTTTTGAAGTTCGGGTGACTCACTTTTTGTGCCACGGCCAACTTGATTCATTTGTGCTCTTTTGCTAGTAGACAGTCTTTGGGTGTTGCAGTTGACCAATCCACTACATACATATTTTTCTCATCCCCGCATCCTTGCAAAGACAACTTCATTAGATTCAACATTTTTGATTTGGCATATTCCCATGTTGAATCCAACATTGTAGCCCTTGTCGCAGAGTTGGTGATGCTTAGTAAATTGAAGTTTAGTCCTTCAACATATGCAACATCGTGATTTCTAAACCATTCCTTTTGATGGATCCGGTGCCT